>JAZKJV010000161.1:129693-420100 GCA_037367405.1 Ottelia alismoides
TAATCCTCATGCAACCAATCCGGCCTTGTAATGATCAAGACTCACATCTGCACGATGGTTTACTGTAAACACCCATTTGCAGCTGACAATAGACATCCCATTGGAAGCAGGGACCAAACTCCAGGTACCTCACGACTATAGTGCAACCATTTCTTCTTCCATGGCTAGAAACCACCGACCATCTCTCAAGACCTCCTGGTAATTCTGTGGGATCTCCACGACAGGTAGAGCAACGACGAATCTCTTGAATTCCCCTGACAAGTGATCAAAGGAAACCTGGGAAGTGAGAGGATATGAGGCACATGTACGCCTCTGCTTCCGAAGTGCAATAGGTACATCTAGGTCATTGGGAATCTTCTCAATCTGTATGCCAACCTTCTGCGAAGGTTCCTGCTCAAACACATCTCTAGACCTATCGTTAGAAACATTGTATTCAGAACAAACTTGAGACGTGCTAGATGCCGGGCATTGACCATGAGCAGAAGCAGGTTGACGTGTATAGTATCTTGTCAAGGATGGAACTAGGACTATATGAGGTGGCGGTATCGGGGGAGGTGATGGAGGTGGAGTAGGAGGAGGGGGTGGTGATGGAGTGAACCACATGCGCAGATGGTGCTGTTGAGCTCGTAGGAGGTGGCATGTCGACCTTATTATTTGAATCTGATGAAGTTATCACCTGTAGGAGAAAAATACATCATCGACTCAAAAAATGTGACATCGACGCTAACATAATATTTCCTGTATAATGGATCATAACATCTAATTCAGCCATGGCCGGTCCAACGGTCCCAAGCTTGGGTAAATTGAGGAGGGTTGCGCGTTAGGTAGCCGACAACTAGTGCAGGAGAGATAAATTCCTAAATTGTGTTCTTTTAAGAATACTATTTAAGAATTTATCTCGAAATGATTCGGATAAATTCCTAAAAAGTGTTCTTTTAAGAACACTATTTAGGGATTTGTCTTGAAATCGTTCGGATCTTTTAAACATGGATTTAAGCAAATATCTAGATTTCTTTGGGACGTTCCCTACTTGCAACGCGTTGCATCGCCCAAATGCAAGGAGAAGTTGGCAAGGGTCGCTACATCGTTGTCCGGATGTAGTTCAAAATTTTCTAGGATTCTCGCATGAGGAACACATGCGGGTAAATAAGCTAGTTCTGCTGCATCGCCGCCCGTATGCAGTCTAAAATTTGCAAAGGTTCTCACATGATGGACACATGCAAGTAAAGAAGTTAATCCAAAAGAGGTTGCAAATAAGTTGCAGATAGGTAGTTGGAATATTGGCACTTTGACTGGCAAATCGATGGAGATAGTTGATACAATGGAAAGACGGAAATCAGATATTATGTCTACAAGAGACAAAATGGGTTGGAGAGAAAGCAAGGGAGATCGAGAAGACATGCTTTAAATTTTGGTATTCAGGTAAAAATAAGGGCAGAAATGGTGTTGGAGTGGTTGTTCATAAGGATTTGAAGGATTGTGTAGTTGAGGTGCAAAGATCCGGGGATCGGATTATATTGCTAAAAGTGGTGCTTGAAGAAGAAATTCTGAATATCATCTCAGTTTATGCACCGTAAATTGGTTTAGGTGATAGGATTAAACAAGCTTTTTGAGAGAATTTGGATAAGATTATGCAAGGAATCCCACCCAGAGAGATGATTTGCCTAGGTGAAGATCTTAATGGACATGTGGGAAAGGATGCATCAGGTTATGCTACTGTTCATGGAGGACATGGCTTCGGGAATAGAAATGAAGAGGGAAAAGTCTTTCTGGATTTTGTAACGGCTATGATCTTTTCATCGCAAACACTCTCTTCAAGGAGAAACACCTAAATACTTATAAGAGTGGCTCGACTAGAACACATATAGATTACTTTACTCAGATCGGTTGTGTTGCAAAGACTGTAAAGTAATCCCAGGAGAGAGTCTGACTACCCAGCATCGCTTGTTAGTCATGGGTGTGCAAATAGAAGGGTTAGTAAAGAAAATGAGGGTTTCTAAGATCACTAGAACTAGATGGTGGAATCTTCGATTGAAGCAATCAAGCTTCAGGGAGAAGGTTTTAGAAGACTTATCTTGTGATTATAACAGAAGTGTGCAGTATCATCTTGTATCTGAAGGATAGCCAAAGAGATGCTAGGCGAGTCAAAGGGAGGAGCTCCATGACAAAAGGAGGCTTGGTGGTGGAGTGGAGGGGTGCAAGAGAAGTTCAAAATTAAAAGAGCTTGCTTTAAAGCTATGTCTAAGGATAGACCAAATGAATCTATCACAAACTACAAAATAATGACGAAGGAAGCAAAGAAGGCTGTTGGGAAACGTGAATGAGATGATCTATTCCATAGCCCTAGGCTCTCTTATATAGGAGAGTAGCCTATGGGTAAATTACATAAAGAGAATAACAAGAAAATAAAATAACAAAATGATACAATTATTCAATATGCGTCAACACTCCCCCTCAAGATGGAGCATAGATGTCAATCATGCTCAGCTTGGACGCACACTTCTGGAATGGGCCTCTAAGTAATGCCTTGGTGAAAATATCGGCAGTCTGATTCTCTGATGTGACGTGAGATGTAGCAATGAACCCCTTCTGAATCATGTCACGTATGTAGTGACAGTCGACCTCAATGTGCTTGGTCCTCTCATGAAAGGCTGGGTTATTTGCAATGAACAAGGCGGCCTGATTGTCACACTCCAATATCATAGGAAGAGGTATATCAAGACATAGATCTGCAAGTAAGGATTTCACCCACATCATTTCTGTGCTAGCCTGGGCCATAGCCCTGTATTCGGATTCAGCACTGGATCTAGCTACCACTGTCTGTTTCTTGCTCTTCCACGAAACTATAGCATCTCCAACATAGACTGCAAATCCTGATGTTGACTTCCTGTCCTTGGGGCATCCTGCATAGTCTGCATCCGCACATGCCATGATAGAGATCTCCTTTCCTTTCTTAAATAGCAAGCCTGCACCTGGAGATGATTTTAAATATCTCAGAATCATGTGTATTGCATCCATATGGGCCTGACGTGGTTGTTCCATGAACTGGCTCACACGACTCACTGCAAATGATATATCAGGTCTAGTGATCGTGACATACAGTAGTTTGCCTACCAGTTCTCTGTACCTTCTCTTATCCACCTCTTCTGTGTCATCATCATACAGCTTCATGCTAGGATCCATTGGTGTCGTAGCAGGTCGACACCCTAGCATACCTGTCTCACTCAGTAGATCTGTAACATACTTCCTCTGTGACATGACTAATCCATATGGATTTCTAGCAAACTCCAGCCCCAGAAAATATCTAAGGACTCCCAGGTCCTTGGTGACAAACTCGGTCCCCAGCCTTTCCTTTGCCTGCTTAATGCCCTGGTCATCATCACCTGTAATCAAGATATCATCAACATAAACCATGATTACAATGATACCTCTCGTCGTCTTCTGTACAAACAAGGAATGATCAGCATTGGAGCGTTTATATCCTTGTTTCTCAAAGAGGTCTGAAAGCTTCTGGAACCATGCTCTGGGCTCTGCTTAAGACCATAGATGACCTTATGTAATCTGCAAACCTTGGAACACTCCCCCTCAACAGCAAAACCTGGTGGCTGTTGCATATAGACTTCCTCCTGCAAGTCTCCATACAGAAATGCATTCTTCACGTCCAGTTGATAGAGTGGCCAGTCTCTAGCAACTGCAACTGATAACAGGATCCGTAGAGTGGAATGACGCGCCATAGGGGAGAACGTGTCAAGGTAATCTACCCCATATGTCTGTGTGAATCCCTGTGCAACTAGGCGTGCCTTGTACCTGTCAGTGGAGCCATCTACATTGTGTTTAACTGTAAACACCCATTTGCAACTCACCGGGCTGACATCTGGAGGTATAGGAACCAAACTCCAGGTCCCTCTAGACTGAAGTGCCGCCATCTCTTCTTCCATTGCTAGCCGCCATCTAGCATCCTGCAAAGCATCATGGTGGTTCCGTGGAATGTCTGTAGCTGAAAGTGCCAATGCAAACGTCCTGAAGTCTCCAGATAGCCTCTCAAAAGATACAGCTGCTGATACTGGATATTTGGCACAGCTTCTCTTTGGCTTGCGTAGAGCGATTGGAACATCCAGATCCTCTGTGTTATCACCATGCTCCTGTAATGCATCCTGCTGAGAAATGTCGTCAGATCCATCAACATTAATATTTTCATTACATACCATAGGCGAGCTAGTTGACGGGTCAGGACCATGAGCTGGAGGAGGCCTGCGGGTGTAATGGAATGGTAGCGGGGATACTAGTGATGGCGGTGGTGGTGGCGGTGGTGGTGATGGTGGTGTTGTTGGTGGTGCCATGAATACGGTATCAGGAGATATAGGTGTTGGCTGCATGTTCCCGGATTCTGAAAAATACATAATAGATTCAAAAAATGTAACATCTGCACTGATCATATACCGCCGACGCACAGGATCAAAACACTTGTACCCCTTTTTAGTTCTGGGGTACCCCACAAAGACGCACTTGACAGCCCTAGGAGAGAGCTTGTCAGTACCAGGCGACAACTGATGGACAAATGCGACTGACCCAAACACACGAGGGGTAAGAATGAACAAATCCTTGTCAGGGTAAATGAGTGAAAAAAGAATCTGTTCATTCAAGACAGACGAAGGCATACGGTTGATAAGGTAACATGCAGTAAGGACTGCATCACCCCAGTAGGAGTACGGAACATGACTCTGGATAAGAAGTGACCTTGTGACATCAAGAAGGTGACGGTGTTTTCTTTCAGCAACCCCATTCTGTTGAGATGTATGAGCACAAGATGTTTGGTGAATAATCCCTTTTGAAGAGTAGTAATTGGCTAGAATGTTGGTGCACAACTCTAAAGCATTATCACTTCTCACAATCTTGACAGAAGTGGAAAAAACATTTTGAATTTCATTAAGAAAGTGGATAATAATGTTTCCTGCTTCAGATTTATTTTTCATTAGAAAGACCCATGACGCTCTAGAGAAATCATCCACAAATACAATATAAAACCTGTGTCCCTGATGATCGGGAACATGACTCGGACCCCAGACATCGACATGAAACAACTCAAACTTGGAGTTACTACTCCGACCTTGACTACTGGGAAAAGACGACCTGTGATGCTTTCCCAACTGACATGCCTCACACTGGATAGGTGTGTGTGAGAGAGACCATAGGGTAGAACTAGACGCAACTTCTGAAGCGGTAAATGACCAAAGCGCAGATGCCACAGGAGAGGAGATACTTGTCCAGCAGGAGAAGATGTGGTTCCAGCAAATGGGGTCTGGTTCAGTCGATAAAGGCCTCCTTGCTCATAGCCATGACCAATCACGTTGCCCGTACGGATGTCCTGAAAAATCAAAGAAGATGGATCAAAAATAGCTCGACAATGGAGATCCTTCGTAATCTGACTAATTGACAACAGATTCATAGAAAAATGCGGTGCATGTAGGACATTCTTGAGCTGCATAGAAGATGTCAATCTAATCTCCCCCTGACCCGTGATAGGGGAGTGCGTGCCATTGGCAATCACTACTGTCCGTCCTGGAGGAATCTGAGTGTATCCTGTAAGTAGACTGGTCGCCACATAGATGATGTGTAGCGCCCGAGTCCATGATCCACGACAATGTATCAGATCTACTACTGTGGAGTGCAAGTGTACTACCTGAAGTACTAGTAGAGGCAGAGGCAGAAGCAGCAGCATCAGTATGACTCTCTGTAGTCGGTGCTGGACCGGATGGTGGGATAATGCCCCTGAGGCGGGCAACTAGATCATCAAATCGTTGATCCAGTGTAGCAGCAGATGGGGGCTCTATCTGCTCAGCGGCTCGTGCAGATGCAGGGAATCCATGCTTTGAGTAGCATGTGTCTTCAGTATGTCCGACTCGGTGACAATATGAGCATGTTGGTCTAGTGCGGCCACCCCTTCCACGAGGAGTACGTCCACGGCCCTGGTGATGAAACCGCGGCCTCTGTTGGCCGCCATAGCTGAGGGATTCTGACTCGCAGCTGCTGAAGGCACTGTGATCCTACTCAATCTGTGAAAAGCCTCCTCCATGGGAGGAATAGTCGAGTCCGCCAAAATCTGTGAACGTGCTGCCTCATACTCTGGATCAAGTGCAGCGAGAAACACACCCACCATCGTCGCATTCCTGTGTGTCTTCTGCTGTTCTAGCGTGGCGGTAAGAGGCATGAAGCTATAAAGCTTCTCGAACATCCCTCTCAATGATGTATAGAGAGAATGCAAAGGACGGCCGTTCTGCTTTATTGTGAATATATCATGTTGTAGTTGCAGGATCTTCGTCTCGTTCTTCGCCTGAGAATATGTCCGCTGCCAGGTTATCCCACATGTCTTTGGCTGTGGGTTGATGTAGAATGTCATTGGCGATTTCAATAGCCAATGTGCCAGATAGCCACACCTTGGCATATGCATCATCGGCCTCCCATGAGGCATGAACTCCAGTCTTCTCTGCAGGCTCGGGCTCGGTAAGAATGTGCTTCTTACCTGTAGACTTCATCATACTCATGAACTGCATTGCCCACAGTTCATAGTTCGTACCATCCATCTTATCTTGACAATGGGCGCTGGACCACGAAACGCGCCAATAGACGGGATATCTGCCTTGCTTTCTGACATACTGGAGACGGAAGACTGGAGCGAATGACAAGAGATAATCTTTGTCTACAATGACATAGACGGGATTAGTTGCATGTGTAGACCTCAAGCAACTATCCCCATGGATTTGCGCGTGCTACGATCCGCACGCACACAGTATGCACACGCGGTATGTAGCCTTCACGTGCAGGTGCATAGGAGATGACGCGCGCGCTTGGAGATGACGCGCGCTAGGAGATGACGCGCGCTTGGAGATGACGCGCTACTGGCTTGCTTCCTGTTGCAGACGGTATCTCGTGCCGTAGCGCACGCTGTCGCACAACGCGCAGATGCGCTGAAGATGTCGCACAGCACGCAGATGTCGCTCAGCGCGAGAGGCGCTGTGCGCGAGAGGCGCTGTGCGCGAGATGCGCGAGAGGCGCGCTTAGGCGCAAGATGTGCAAGAGGCGCAAGACGCGAGGCGCGCAGGAGCACCGCAGATCGGAGAAGAGAGGCCTCCGATCGGCTGAGGTTGGGGTTGGCGGCGCCGAGAGAGAGAGAGGGAGAGAAGAGAGGCCGGCGGGTGGGGTGGGGTAGGGTTAGGGTTTCGAGAACTCCGGTCTAGGACCGTCGCTCTGATACCATGTTGGGAAACGTGAATGAGATGATCTATTCCATAGCCTAGGCTCTCTTATATAGGAGAGTAGCCTATGGGTAAATTACATAAAGAGAATAACAAGAAAATAAAATAACAAAGTGATACAATTATTCAATATGCGTCAACAAAGGCGGTAAGCGAAGCTAAGTCAAAAGCTTATGAAGTTTTGTACAAAAATCTCGACTCTATGGAAGGTCAGAAGGATATATTCAGGCTGGCTAAAGCAAGAGAAAGAAAGATCAAAGATTGTTCTCAAGTGAGATGCATTAAGGATGAGGAAGGTCAAGTGCTTATTACTCAGAAGGATATAAAGACTAGATGGAAGCAATACTTCCATAAGCTTTTTTTTTGGGGAAGGAAATAGTGAGATCACTTTGGGAAATCTAGCTAGTAGTGAAAGTTATTTGAATCATGCAAGGTATAGACGAATACAAAAGAAGGAAGTAGAGGAGGCTTTGAAGGTTATGAGACATGGAAAAGTTGTAGGACCCGATGACATTCCTATAGAAGTTTGGAGAGTTTTAGGTGAGCGTGGTTTGTCTTGACTTACAAATTTATTCAATGTTATTTGGCGAGGCAAGAAAATACCTGAAGAATGGAGGAGAAGCATCGTAATGTTTTTATATAAGAACAAAGGAGACATTCAAAATTGTTCAAATTATAGACTAGAGGTGTCAAGCTGATGAGTTACACTATGAAAATTTGGGAACGTGTGGTTGAAATAAGGCTGAGGCAAGTTTCCAAACTAAAAGAAAATCAATTCAGATTCATGCTAGATCGCTCAACTATTGAAGTTATCCTTTTGCTAAGGAGAACAATGAAGATTTATAGAGCTAAAAGGAAGAAGAACCTCCACATGATTTTATTGATTTAGATAAGGCTTATGATTCTGTCCCACGAGACATTGTGGAGAGGTTGGAGAAGAGACAAGTACCTGTCCTATACATGAACCTCACAAAAGATATGTATGATAGAGCTTCATCTTGTGTAAGGATACAATCTGGGAAGACCGCCTATTTTGACATCAACATTAGTCTTCATCAAGGTTCACCTTTGAGTCCATTCCTTTTTACTTTGATTATGGACGAGTTGACAAGTCACATTCAGGATGAGATACCTTGGTGTATGTTATTCACTGATGCTATTTTGTTGATTGATGAGACTAGAGATGGAGTAAATGAGAAGCTTGAGGTCTGGAGACATGCATTGGAGACTAAAAGATTTCGTATAAGTAGGGCTAAGACTGGATATATGGAGTGCACTTTTAATGGAAGCAATTGTGAAGGAATTGAGGTTAAGATAAGCGATGATAACATTCAGAAGAGAGATTCTTTTAGATACTTGGGATCTATTTTGCAACATGATGGGAAAATTGATGGAGATGTTACAAATATAATAAATGTAGGTTGACTTAAGTGGAGAGGAGCCTCTGGTGTTCTCTGTGATAAGAAATTTCCTTTGAAAATCAAAGGAAAGTTTTACAAAGCAGCTGTGAGACCTGTTATGCTCTATGGTTCTGAATGTTGGCACGTAAACCATAGATATGTGCAGAGAATGGCAGTATCAGAAATGAAGATGCTAAGGTGGATGTATGGACGCACACGTAAAGATCGTATTTGAAATGATGCCATCAGAAGGAAAGTTGGTGCAACTCCGATCGAGGATAAGATGCGAGAAAATCGCTTAAGGTGGTTTGGTCATTTGCAAAGGAGGTCAGTTGATGAACCGGTGAGGAGATGTGAGTTTTGGAATGTTGACCTGGCTAAAAGAAGGCGAGGAAGGCCCGAGAAGTGTTGCTATGAGACTATACGAAGGGATCTTAGTTTTTTTGGATCTAAACTCGAGAATGACCCAAGATAGATCTGAATGGAGGCAAAGAATCCATGTAGCCGACCCTACTTAATGTGGGAAAAGGTTTTGTTGTTGTTGTTGCAATGGATCATGCCATCTATATCCTTCATCTATATCCTTTTTGCCTTTTGGAGTACCTAACAAAACACATTTGACAGCTCTAGGACATAGCTTGTCAAGACCCGGAGACAACTGATGGACAAAGGCAATGTTGGAGTATTTGCTATATGCGTCACTTATGTGGGAGATGGGTAAATGGATCACTCTAGGATCCATTTACCACATCCAGTTGTTTAGTCCCACATCTACCAGTTGTGGGATGTGGAAACTTAGTGAGGGCTATATAAGAAGCCCCTCACCCTCTGTATCCAGTGAGAAAGTACAATGCATACATTAGCCCTTTGAGGCGTTTTCCCATGGTTTCATCCTGCTCCTTAGGGAGTAGGGTTGCACATAAAATCCTGTTCAAAAAAATCCTGCCGTTCATATTTCTATATTATTTTATTCTGATTCCACTTCCGCATTCCTATTTTCTAACATGATATCAGAGCGGGTTCGATTCTCATGGATTTTATGTTCATTGTTTTTGTTCGAAATTCGATTTTAGGGTTTCTATTGAAACCAAATTAAAGATTTGTTCCTGAAGATTAGTTGTTGTGATTCATCCAAGAAGAGTTCTGCTGTTTGTTTTCAGAGTTTCTTTTGAAACCCTAATCATTTCCCGATCTCCACGGCTCCTCTGGCTCCTCTCTCATCCGCATGTGGCGGCAATCTTGTCCTGCTCCAGCCGCATCCAGCATATGCATCCAACATATGAAGAAAGGATCCAAGCATGTTCTACTACGTCATGATTCATGAACAACCCTCGGAAAAAATTCTATTCTAGGCAGTAACGCGAGCCCTTGTTGCGTACCCCTCCGGGATTCGAGGTGCCTACTTCTCCAACGTCTATGGTGAGCCACCTTCTTACCATGCCTCCAGGCGACGATGGCCGCATTCCTCCAGGGCGTTGACGTCGTTGGGCTCTCAATGCAGAGCCCTTCTCAGGAGGCGATCGCGAGATCCAGTGTGAGAACAGGAGGAGCACCCCCCTCCAGCCGCATATGGCGGTGCTTCTTCTCCAGCACCATCGCCTGACCTCCATCCTCGTCCCGCAGAAACAACAACCCCATCGCTATGACAACAACCCCTCTTGTCGTGCTCCCAAAGGCGCAACAACTTGGTGCGCACCATCTCTTGTCAGGCGAAGGGCTCCTCCATGCGGCGCAGATCAGAAACAAGCGACACAGACCCTCTTCACAGGCGACACAGGAGCCCGGTGTTCCTCCTTTTGCTGTGAAACATAAGGTTCACTCCCATCATGCGGTGCATGAGACCCCCTCTTCGAACATAACCAGCAGGCGACGCTCCTCCATCATTGGTGTCGACGGATTCAGATTGAAATCCCTGATCTGCTTACGATGGAAGACCTAGCTATCGTCGGTACTGGTAGAGGAACACCCCTTGAAGTCGGAAGCGAGGCAGGACGCGATCGCCTGCAAGAACTCCATTGGGGGGCGGCGGGGTTCAAATGCAAAGGGCTTTCCATCGGGAACCCTAAATAAGCCTTAAGGGCCTCTTGCAGTTCAACCAAAAAAATTGAGAGGCCGGGAAAGAAAATGGCTGCTTTGATGTTGGGCCTTTTGGCCGTGTCTTAAAAAAAGAGAGAGAAAAGGGGAAGAGAGGCCCAAGAAGGCCGTTTGTATTACAAAAATTGAGAGTGAGAAAGGGCCCATGTGGGCCGATGTTTAGAAAAAAGGAGAGTGGTTTGAAAAGAAAGGAAGGTACGTACATTAAAAAAACCGTACGCAGAGAAAAAATCCGTACGAAAAAGAATGAATGTTGGAAAAAACCGTAAAAAAATTCATTTGAACTGGTTACAAAAAAAGGGAAGAAGAAGAGGCGGCTTATTTAAAAAAATGTGACGGCTATTAAAAAATGGTGAATAAAATAGCCAAGATTTTTTTGCGAGAAAAGCCGCAAAAATGTGACGACTTATTTGGTTTATGTTCTCCCCATTATCTTGTCTTCTCCCAACTTTGTTGATGCCATTGTTTTCCGACAAGTATGAGAGAAAGGGGGAGTATATGTAGAGTTAAAAGTCTATTCCAGATGTCAGACTTCAGATCAGCCAGATTTCTTAGACTCTACAATTCAGATATTGAAATTTGACGATCAGATGTTTCCGAGTCTTTAGTTTCGGACACACATGCATGCAGTCTTTTTCAGATGTGCACATGTTTGCCATCATTATTTGTGGTCCCCATCTTTTGTGTTTCGACCAGAGTTTTCATGTGATCCATAGGAACTCCAGAGTAGAGATCCCATTCCCTATGCCATGTGGGCTAGGGTTTTCATGTGGTTTCATATGGACTCCAGAGTAGAGATCCCATTCTCTGAGCCAGTATGGGAGAGGCCCAATTCTCCGACGAGGAGACTCTTCATACTCCATTCTCCAGTGACCGTGGACTCCGATGAGGAATGCACTCCACGACTTTTCAGTTCGACCCTTTTCAGAGATGGAGCAGTTGTCCACATGTTATGGTAGGTTAGAGTTCTCCAAGTAGAGACTCATTCCAATTGCAGTGACTCTAACAAGTGCAGTACAGAGCACATGCTCTCCGACGAGGAGATTCAGTCTGACTCACACTCCAGCCCGTTCATCCTCCTCACCTACACGACATGAGAAGTGTTAGAGATTACCGTAGATTGATGTTTCTCTATTTATCGTTTTCTTATTATCACTGTTTCCTTATTATCAATGTTTCCTTATTTTGTAACCCCATACGTGTATTTATGTAAGTTCTCCTCTGAGCACCCTAGGGTTTATTCCTATATAAGGACCCCTAGACCTCACAGAATAAACACACAATATTCTTCTCTTCTTTTCTCCACATGGTATCAGAGCAGCGGTCCTAGACTGGTGTTCTGATCTAATATTCCTCCGCCACCGCCCGCCCCTCCTCTCCACGACGCCCAACAGAAGCTGCTCCGCGTTAGGCATTCGCCGCCGCGCACCTCGCGCCCCTGCGCGCCTCTCGCGCCCCTTGCACACCTGCGCGCCCCTCACCCCCCTGCGTGCCCTGCGCGCCCCTACGCCCCCTGCGTTCTGCCGTAACCTCCCTGTGGAATTAAGGAGGTTCTGCTGCTGTGGCCCTAGGCTTCTGCCGCTGCCACCCTAAGGCCCCTTGTTCGACTTCGGTTTAGGACGTTGAGCCTCCACAACTCTCCAAAAATGTGCAACTAAGGAGGTTCTACAGATCAACTACAACTTCATCTAGGTCACTTTTTCTTGACCTAGAGACGCTATCATGACGTCCACCGAGACCAAGCCTATGTATCCTCCTTCTATGATGGTACAAGGCACATCTATCAAGTTGAAAGGCTCCGAAAACTATGTTCTATGGTCTCGATCCTTCAAGATATTTATTGGTGGCCAACGAAAGAGTGCCATCCTCACGAAGACTCCTCCTGCTACCACTGATGCAGATTATGAAGCCTGGTTTGTCGACAATTGCCAGGTAATTACTTGGATGATAAATAGTGTAGATACAAATATTGCTGCAAATCTCTTATATAAAGATACTACTAAAGTCATGTGGGAAAATCTTGAGCACACATATTCCTAGAAAACAACCAAGTCTCATCTTTCTGATATATACACAAGAATCTGGTCTACTAATCAAGAAGAGACCAGTCTAACTGAATACTAATGGACACTTACAAGCCTATTTGAAGAACTTCTTATCTTTCAACCTGCATGCTGTGATAAACAAATAGGAGAACGTGCTGAGTGGCAGGTCTGCAGGTTCCTCTCAGGGCTTCACCCGAAGTACAAAATTGCAAAAGATCAATTTCTTATGGTAGATAAATTGCCTACGATCGAAACCATATTCGATCGACTACAGGAACTGGAGGCTCCAGTTCAAAATTCTCTGGTTCATTCTTCTACAGAGACAACAACCCACTTTTCATCTGGGTACAGAGGACGACATCCTTATCCTGGAGGCCGAGGTCGTGGCCGCGGACGTGACTCTGGACGTGGACGTGACCTTGGACGAGGTTGTGGTCGTGATTTCTCTACTGGTCGTTATCCTGCATGCGTACACTGTGATCGCATGAATCATCCTTCTGAGCGTTCCTGGGCAACATTTGGCAAGTAACCAAGTGCTCATAACACTTATAACGACGAATCACATGATACGAACAATGATACAACTACTCAGAGTACAAATGGACAACAGACTCCATTCACTGCTTCAGAATATACTCGTCTGCGGCAACTTCTAGATGATTCGACTTCCTCAACCAAAGACACGATCGCATCTGCTGCTACTGCTAGCCTTGCCACTACCTCAGGTACAGTAGTCAACTCAGTCTCTGTTACCAAACATGCATGGATTATTGATTCCGGTGCTTCCACTCATCTAACGGGAGATGCAAGTCTACTCACCTCATCTCAACCCTCTACCACTGTAAAGAGCGTTCGTGTTGCCGATGGGGATCATTCTCCCGTTACTGCTGTTGGAACTATTGACTTCTCCAACAAACTTCGACTGACAGATGTGCATTGTGCTCCTGCTTTCCCACTCTGTCTTTTATCTGTTCAGAAGCTATGTCGTGAGCTACATTGTAGTGTTATTTTTGATGTATTCTGCTGCTATTTTCAGGACATCCGGACGGGGCTGATTTTTGGTGGGGACATGAGAAGAATGGCCTATATTACCTCAACAACCCGTCTACTTCCAACTTTGCTGGCGCTACCTCCATCTCTGAAGATCCCCTTCTATGGCATCTTCGTCTGGGACATCCTTCTACCAAAGCTCTCGCTATGATGTTCCCTTAACTATCTAAGCTAAAACCCTTTGAGTGTGAAGCATGTCAGTTCGGAAAACAACATAGAGTTTCCTTTCCTGCTAGAACTGAGCCTCGTCGCACTACTCCTTTCTTCCTAATTCATTGTGATATTTGGGGACCCTGTCCGGTCAGAACTATTAGTGGTCATAAGTACTTTGCTGTTTTTGTGGATGACTACAATCGCTTATCTTGGGTTTTCTTGTTAAAAGAACGTTCAGAAATTAATATCGTTGTCAAGAACTTCTTTCATTATGTCAAAATTTTTTTCTCCACTACTATTAAAATATTTCGTTCTGATAATGCTCTGGAATTTACTCAGAATGACTTGATAACCTTTTTTGCCTCCCGGGGTACCATACATCAAACTTCTTGTCCATATACATCCCAACAAAATGGGGTTGCTGAAAGAAAACTGAGACACCTTCTTGATATTGCTCGATCCTTACTCGCCCATATGAATGTTCCCAAGATATATTGGGGCAATGCCGTTCTTACTGTTGTTCATCTTATAAACTGGGTCCCCTCTGCTTCTCTATATGACTCCACTCCTTTCAGCTTGCTATATCCCAAGGAGAAACCTTTCCCTCTGCCCCTACGAATTTTTGGATGCACAACCTTTCTCCATAATTTCCATACCACTGACAAATTATCTGCTCGCGCTATCTAATGTGCTTTTCTAGGGTATTCTCAAACTCAAAAAGGATACATATGTTATGATCCTACATGACATCGTTATTACGTTTCTCTTGATGTCACCTTCTTTGAACAAAACAACTTCTTTACTCAGACAATATATGATATTCCCCTTCAGTTTCCTCCTCCACCAATTGTGTATAAAAGAAGAACTGTGTCTAATCCTGTTCATGTTCCTTTACCTATTCCACTGTTGCAGGAAATTGTGCCATCCTCGAGTGCTCCCACCAATACTACCCCGGATAGTCCTCATGAGCTTCCGATTGCTCTACGCAGAACAAAGAGGCAATGTACACTTCATCCAATATCTCATTTCACCTCTACTAATGGGTTATCTTGCTCTGACAAAAGATATGCAGATGCTATAATGGCTATTTCTGTTCCCAAAGATCATCATAGTGCACTACAAGATGAGGGATGGAGAATGGCAATGAATGAAGAAATGGAAGCATTACAGTCTAGAAAAACATGGGACCTTGTCAAATGCCCTCCTGGATGTAAACCAGTTGCATGTCGCTGGATCTTCACTACAAAGCAGTCCCCTGACGGTTCTATTGATCGTTTAAAGGCAAGACTTGTAGCGAAAGGCTTTACTCAAACATATGGGTAGACTACTTCGAAACATTCTCCCCAGTGGCTAGAATGGGATCCATACGAACTATCATCTCTGTGGCTGTGAACAAAGGGTGGCCTATGTTTCAAACTTTCAGTTAGATGTCAAGAATGCATTTCTATATGGAGAGCTTGACGAAGAAGTCTACATGATACAACCCCCAGGTTACGAAGTCGAGGGGGAGTATGCATGCCGACTTCACAAAGCCATCTACGGACTAAAGCAGAGTCCAAGAGCTTGGTTTGATAGATTGAGTACAGAGATTGACACCATGGGCTTCCAGAGGACTACGTCTGACTATTCGGTTTTTGTCAGGAGACGGCAGACTGGTACTGTAATTCTTGCTGTATATGTAGATGATATGATTATTACTGGAGATGATGGCTAAGGGATACTAGAAACCAAGGCTTTCTTGCAAAAAGTATTCGTCACCAAGGATCTTGGACAACTTCGCTATTTTCTAGGCATAGAAGCTCTACGTACTAAGAAAGGCTTACATATATCACAGAGGAAATACTGCCTTGACTTACTAACTGAGGCAGGACTACTTGGGTGCAAACCCTCAGGAATTCCAGCAGAGCCTAGAAAACATTCTACATCCAATGATCCTCTCTTTTAGACACTACACGATATAGGAGCCTGGTTGGCAAACTTCTATATCTTACAGTTACTAGACCTGATATATCCTATGCTGTAAGCAGAGCCAACCAATATATGGAGAAACCATGCTACAACCATTGTCAAGATGTTCTTCAAATCCTTCGCTACCTAAAAGACTCGCCAGGACGAGGAATCTTCTATGGGGCAAATGGTCACACAAATCTCACTGCATATGCTGACGCCGATTATGCAAGCTCTCCTGAAGACCGTCGATCTACAACTGGATATGCCATGATGGTAGGAGGAAACCTGGTTAGTTGGAGGAGCAAGAAACAAGCAGTCATTTCGAGATCTAGTGCTGAAGCTGAATATAGAGCAATGGCTCAGGCTACATGTGAGATCACGTGGCTGCTCACTTTTCTACAAGAACTAAATGCTGTTACATCCACTCCTATTTCCTTGTACTGTGACAACAAATCAGCTACCTACATTGCTACCAATCCCGTGTTCCATGAGAGAACAAAACATATTGAGATTGATTGTCACTTTATCAGAGATGCTGTACGAGGAGGAAAGATAACGACGCCGCACATTCCAACCAATCTTCAACTTGCTGATATTTTTACCAAGGCAGTGACTAAGAAACGTCTTTCCTGGATAACTTCCATGTTGGGCATGATTGATGAATATGCTCCAACTTGAGGGGGAGTGTTAGAGATTACCGTAGATTGATGTTCCTCTATTTATCGTTTCCTTATTATCACTGTTTCCTTATTATCAATGTTTCCTTATTTTGTAACCCCACAGGGGTATTTATGTAAGTTCTCCTCTGAGCATCCTAGGGTTTAGTCCTATATAAGGACCCCTAGACCTCACAGAATAAACACACAGTATTCTTCTCTTCTTTTCTCCACAAGAAGCAACGTCCTCGACAACAATCGATAATTGTGTGCGTTAAGTTGATATTGTCTGTAATGTCATGTAGCGTGAGTTGAGATTTCTTTCCGTTTGTCCAAGCTGAGCATTGCATTCTCCAGCTTGAGGGGGAGTGTTGGAGTATTTGCTATATGCGTCACTTATGTGGGAGATGGGTAAATGGATCACTCAAGGATCCATTTATCGCATCCAGTTGTTTAGTCCCACATCTACCAGTTGTGGGATGTGGAGACTCAGTGAGATCTATATAAGAAGCTCCTCATCCTCTGTATTCAGTGAGAAAATGCAACGCATATATTAGCCCTTTGAGGTAGGGGTGTTCATGGGGCGGGTACCCGCCCCATTCAACCATGACCCGCCTTAACCCATCATTACGGGGTCAACGGGTCGACCCGACCCATTTCAACGGGTACCCGATTCTAACGGGTACCCAAATTATTTGAATGGGTAATGGGTACCCGCGGGTCATTACAACAAATATGCACATCAATGAACCATAATAGAGCACAATAAAAAAATGTGAAATTATATATAAAAATGATTATTATATATGTTATTCTTTCTTCCAAGATAATATACTATCTGCAACCCAGATTGGGATGTCTTGAACCAATTAGCAAAATTTTCAGATCCTTAGCATACGTGCATGGTAAGAACATAAGAGGCGTCAATCCAACATTGATAAGTGATTAAAGACTTGTAAAAAACAATATTTCATTCGGTGTACATCTATAACATCATTGCTAAAACTCCAGTATACACACAAGGAGCAAAGCACTACAACAGTCCTCAAACTAGCGAAGTGCACATCGAGCATCTAAATATGAAGATGATTCGAGTCCAGCTCCTAATCTCTTGTATACCTGTAATTCAATGCCACATATCCAGTGCTCAAATCAGTGCTAAACTTCCTATGCAACTGCAGTTCTTGAGCAACAATAAACCTTCAAAACATGGAAATTGTGATTATTAACTAGCACTTGAAGCTGGTGTGGAGACAAGGAACTGTTGCATACATTCTCATACAACCCTTTGATCAAGCAACATAAAAAAATCTAATGCTCCAAAATTTGTAGGATAAAGTAAAAGAAAAATAATTTCCACAAATAATAACGTTTAACTAGATAGAAAGAAGATCAGAAACATATACAAGACCTTAGTCAAATATGCATATACGAACCAACAGTTTGGCTCGAAAGTTGGTAAAAATCATGCAAAATCAAACCAGAAGCAATAAAAAATGTATATAAATCCAAATCAGTCGATCACAATCAGATGTTGCAAAGAATAATTCTATTTAAAAGTTGGTCAGTGACGTACAACCATTATATCCGTAAGATTTCACTCGAATAGCCTCTTCTAAGAACATTGTTCGAACAAACAAACAATTCTAGATTGAAAAACATGGTTGATCCTTTCTTCTCGCAAACTGTCTCCTTCCGTGTTTGGTCAAAATCATATAATCCAACAAGAAATCCAAATCAAGAACCAAGGTTAGATAGAACGTGCAAGATTAGACTCATGATCTCTCAGATAGAAAGAAAGAGCAAATAAAAAAGAGAATCAAATCTACCCCTTCCTCAAGCAAGCATACCTTCCGCATGTGGCTCCTGAAAACACTAGTAATTGACCACTTCGAAAAATCCAACTATGTATAAAATCAAAACAAAAATCATGTTTTCCCTTTTCCGCTGAAAGAAGATTGAGTATAATCGTTTTTGCCCTTTTTCATTTACCATGATCCTTGCCGTCGAACTTGATCATGAAGAGCTCGATCCTATTGTGAGATCTCTAGTCGTGAAGTCGGGGTGTGGGATCGGCTGTAGGGAGTAGTGGGCCTAGGGGCAAGATCTCGAGGATGGTAAGGACATATCAAGTGGGAGGCCACGGAAAGTAGAAACCCTAGTCGTGTGCCCGATGGGAGGCTCCGTTGGTTGGGTCCTTGCGGAGTTGCGGGGCGAACCCAACCGGGTACCCGGGGTTTCCAGCGGGGCTTTCCAGCGGGTCGTCATTGTTGAGCGGGTCAACTTATTATGGGTACCCGACCCGACCATCTTTCTCGGGTACCTGTGAACATAGGGTCAAACTAACCGGGTCGGGTCGGGTACCCATTTGAACTGAAAATTTTGCACACCCCTAGTTTGAGGCATTCTCCCGTGGTTTCATCCCGCTCCTTAGGGAGTAGAGTTTCACGTAAAATACCGTTGTTCATATTTCTTTATTATTTTATTCTGACTTCGCTTCCGCATTCCTATTTTCTAACCGATAAAAAACCGTAAACACGAGGAGTGAGTGTGAATAACTCCTCCGAAAATGCTAGGGAGAAAGGAATTTTCTCACCCAGTATAGATGAGGGCATGCGATTCACAAGATAACAAGCCGTAAGAACCGCATCACCCCCGAAAGAATATTGGGGCACAACTCTTTATAAGAAGGGTTCGAGTAACATCAAGTAAATGGTGGTGCTTTCTTTCTGCAATACCATTTTGTTGAGAAGTGTAGACACGTGGTGTTTGATGAACAATGCCACTAGATGAAAAGAATTGTGAGAGTGCACGAGTACAAAATTCCAATGCATTATCAGTTCTCACAAATTTGACAGAAGAAGAAAAAACATTCCGCATTTCATTAATAAAAGTTGTAATCACATTCCTAGCATCATATTTATTCTTCAATAAAAAGACTCATGACAAACGAGAAAAATCATCAACTAGATAAAACATGTATCCCTGGTGATCGGGAACACCAAGGATAGTAGGATACTCTGATGTAGATCATGTTGGGGATATGCATGATAGAAAGTCTACCACATGGTTATGCATCTTTGTTAGGGGCAATTTTATTACACAGTATACCAATAAATAAATTGTTGTTGCTCGAATGAGTATGGAATCAGGGATATGCCTCAGGCAACAACTAAAATGATGAGGTAACTTTTATACAAGATTCAATGATTCATATATTGAGATCACACTATTGATGAAGACGTGATGTGTTGGAGTATGCATCATTGTAGTGATGGGTAATTGGATCCCTCCATGGTCTAATTACCACATCCAATGTTTTAGTCCCACATTAGCTATTTGTGGGACTTGAGAGTTAGTATGGGCTATATAAGAAGGCCCACACCCATTGTATCCGACGAGAGAGGGAAAAGTGAATAGAAAACATTAGCCATTTGAGTCATTCTCCCATGGTTCCATCTCGCTCCTCACGGAGTAGGGTTCTACGTAAAATCTCGGTGTTCTTCATGTTTGTTAGAAAATAAACATGCGGAAGCAGACATGGAAAATATAAAGAACACGAAGAACATCGGGATTTTACGTGGAACCCTACTCCGTGAGGAGCGGGATGAAACCACAGGAGAAGCCCTCAAAGGGGCGTGTTTTTCTATTGACTTTCTCAATGGATACAGGAGGTCTGGGGCTCCTTATATAGCCTCTCCAGAGCCTCCAAGTCCCACCGTCGGACAATGTGGGACTAAACAGTGGATGGGGTAAATGGATCTTCTCCAGGATCCATTTACTCTGCTACAACTCATGACGCATACAATGAATACTCCAACACTCCCACTCAAGCTGGAGCATGCAATGCTCAGCTTGGACAAACAGAAAGATACTCAACTCAACGTTACAAGACACTACGGACAATATCAACCCAACACGCACATTGCTGCAGTCGAGGACGTTGCTTCTCATGCCGTGCAGGTGAGGAGGACGAACGGGCTGGAGTGTGAGTCTGCTGAATCTCCTCGTCGGAGAGCATGTGCTCTGAACTGCACCTGTCAGAGTCACTGCAACTGAAATGAGTCTCCTCGTCGGAGTACTCTGGCCCGCCACAATAATGTGGACAACTGCTCCATCTCTGAAAAAGGGCCAAACTGAATAAGGCCGTGGCTGTGCAATCCTCCTCGGAGTCCACGATCGTTGGAGAATGGAGTCTGAAAAAGTCTCCTCTTCGGAGAACTGGGTCTCTCCCATATGGCTCAGAGAATGGTGCACTGCTCTGGTGTACCTATGATACCACATGAAAACCCTTGCCAACATAGCATATGGAATGGTCCTTTACTCTGGAGTCCCTATGGCTCGCATGAAAACTCTGGCCTACAAAACAAGAATAATGATGGGGACCACGAACAAATGATGGCAACATATGCTCATCTGAAAATGACCGCAAACTCGTGCGTGTCTGAAACTGGAGTCTCTCTCTGGAGATCATGGGCCTCTCATCATTGAGTGCCTCAATCTTGGACTCTGACCAATCTGTCGAGTCTGAATGTCTGCGCATCATGGTTGTGGACTCGGAATCTGATCGTCGAGTCTAAGAATGCACATGAAAAAATCTACATCTGAAAATCTTATAGAGTCTGAACATCTGGCTGGTCTGGAAATCTGCATGTGAATCTGGAGCATCTGAATAGACCTGTGACTCTACATATACACTCCTCCTTTCCTCCATACTTGTCGGAAAATGACATCGACAAAGTTGGGAGAAGACAAGATAAATAGGGGTAAACATGAATATCCATAAAATTTTCTAGCAGCTTTTTTTTATAACAACAACAACAACAAAGCCTTTTCCCACAATTAAGTAGGGTCGGCTACATGGATTCTTCGCCTCCATTCAGATCTATCTTGGGTCAATCTCGGACTTATATCCAAAAAATTAATATCCCTTCGTATAGTCTCTTTCCAACACTTCTTGGGCCGTCCTCGCCCTCTCTTAGCCGGCTCAACATCCCAACACTCGCATCTCCTAACCGGTGCATCAGTTGACCTTCTTTGCAAATGACCAAACCATCTTAAGCGGTTTTCTCGCATCTTATCCTCGATCGGAGCTACACCAACTTTCTCTCTGATTGCATCATTCCGAATCCGATCTTTACGTGTATGTCCACACATCCATCTTAGCATTTTCATATTTTTTTATAAGCCGTCAATTTTTTTAAGCCGTTTCACATTTTTTTCGGCTTTCCTTGCAGTTTTTTTAAAAACTTTGCATATGGCTTTTAATTTGGACGGGCCTTTTTCTCTTTTTTTTGAAACAATCCCCCTTTTCTCTCTCTCTCTCTCTCTTTTTAAAAAAACTAAACAACCCAATTGGGCTTTTCAGGCAAATAACCCTTTTTTAATACACAACCCCCCTTCTTTTTCTCAGACCACGGTCCTCTTGGGCCTTCACAAAAATCTCTCTTTTTTTTGTTTACTTACGGCAGGCCCCTGCTCTTCACTCCTTTTTTTAAAAATAAAACTGGGCACGACCCACTTAGGACCTCAAATATCGAAACCCTACTTAGGGTTCACACCTTCGATTGTCGCCCCATGGGGTCCCCTTGCAGGAAAGTCGCGTGCGTCGCCGCGGGAGACTAAGGGTTCGAGGAAGGAGGCTTCACATAGGGCTCGTCGCCTGCTGGAAGTATATGGCGCTTTCCTGGAACCAACGCCACTGGTGGCCTTGCACCTGGACGACTCCCGTCGCTGGAGCTTCTTGGTGGTGCCGCTGTTGCGCCGCCTGTGCGAGTATGATCGCCGTTTGCATTTCGAAGAGGGCTACCACCAGTCGCTGGCGTCGCTTGGTCAAAGTATGGGAGAGGAGCCATCGCTGGAGGGGCCTTTGCCTGTTGAAGATGGAGGAGCGCCTGGTGGGGTTGCCTATGATCGCAGGTAACGCCGCCTAGAGTCGAGGGGAGCGCCATCGCCTGCGCGAAGAAGCATTACAACCCGCCGCCTACAGGGTAGATCTGCGGAGGGCTCCTGTGCTGCCACAGGGGATTCGACCGTCGGGAGCGCCTGCCATGGAGCGGCTGAAGTTCGCGCGACCGCCTGGAGATGTCGATGAGGAGGAGGCTGCGCGACTCTGATGCGTGTGCCGCCGCGAGCACTCTCGAGCTGTTGCCGAAGGAACACTGCTGGATACCAAGGCTGCTTCTGGAGCATGAAATCTTCAGCATGAAATATTTGGGACTGGAACTAGGGTTCCAATATGAACCAGAACTTGTACAGAACGTGAATACCAGATTTCCAGAACTCGGAATCGATCATGAATGATACGAAATAATCTTCAACTAGAAAACTTCAAGAATAAAGAATTCTTACATCGAATCTCGAACCAAAATAAATAAAATAATGAAAGACCTCGAGAATCGCACCTGCTCTGATACCATGTTAGAAAATAAACATGCGGAAGCGAACATGGAAAATATAAAGAACATGAAGAACAACGGGATTTTACGTGGAACCCTACTCTGTGAGGAGCGGGATGAAACCACGGGAGAAGCCCTCAAAGGGGCGTGTTTTTTTATTGACTTTCTCAATGGATACAGGAGGTCTGGGGCTCCTTGTATAGCCTCTCCAGAGCCTCCAAGTCCCACCGCTGGACAATGTGGGACTAAACACTGGATGGGGTAAATGGATCTTCTCCAGGATCTATTTACCCTGCTACAACTCATGGCGCATACAATGAATACTCCAACAATGTTTATTCTATTTCTCTGATATTACGCTTCTGCGTTGTCGATTTCTAACATGGTATCCGAGCGGGTTCGATTCTCGAGGATTTATTTTATATTCTTGATTTGTTCGAGATTCGATGAACAGAGCTGATTTGATTCTTGAGTTTATGTTCTTCTATTATTCGAGATCTATTTTTGTTCGAGATTTATGAGAGAGTTTTAGGGTTTCTGTTAAAACCCTATTTCAACACGACAAGTAGGATTTGTTTAGTTCACAAAACCCTAGATCAAGGTCTTCTAGCAGCATGTCATGCCTTTGATCATCATCTTTTCCACACGTAGGTATCTTGAGGCAATGCAGAGCAATCAAGGCCAAGCAACGAGCACATGCAATCCCCTTGCAGAAGGATCGTGGCACACAGGCGGTGGTGCCATCTCCGCATGTGTCGGGGTTCCATCTAGGAACCCAAGTCGATGATGAAGAGAAGCTACAGGAGGTGGTGATTTCGGCATCATGGTGAAATCCATTTTCAATCGATCTCCAGATGCTATCCAGCACCCGTGAAAAAAAGTGGAAGAAGAAGAGGAGGTGGTGCATGCAACCTCCAGACGAAGGCTTTAGACCTCCTCTCCATTCTACAACACCACCCAATCTCAGCCTCATCGCATCCTCATTCTAGGCGGCATCTACAGGAGGCGGAAAGCCCTCCTCATATTGCTGTACTCCCCGTCCCCAGATGGAGATCACGTAGGAGGAAGCTACAACAACATCTAGCATCGCCACAGGCGATGGGTCTTCTCTAGCAGTGGCGTCGATCACGAAAAAGGAGCCTATCAGGGGCGACATCCTTCGTGAGAGGGGTTCCCAATCGGGGAACCTTAAATAAGGGTCACAAGTACAACGTGTTTGACCCATTTTTTGGTTTTTTTAAAAGGGATTTTTACGCCACGAACCCTATAAACTTTGTAAATTACCTTACGATCTTTGAAACAACGTAATTCCTCCCTCGACTTCGTAAACTTACTCCGTCTTACCCCACAAACCCTGCCGTTAGTTTGACACATCTTGGGTTCACTTTCTTGGATTAAAAATGAGTTAATCAAACCCCAAGAAATCAATAGTTGGATTTCTCCATCTCTCTGTCATTTTTTCTTCTCTCCACCTCCATCCTCTTCCTTTCACCTCCGATCCAGGGCAACAGTGATAGTCCAGTGGCATGGGGGAGGGTGGCGGAGCCTTGGGCGGGTTTGTGGGGAGGTTCGGAGTCGTTGGGCTTGACGATGAGGGCCTCGAAGTGGCGAATCTGGATCCAGACGACCATGGAGGAGGAGGAGCTCTTGGGGGAGGTGGTGGTGGTGGATAGGAGCTGCTTGCATGAAGAAGGGGAGGAGAGGGTGCCACCTGAGGAGTGGGTCGATCATCTCGATTGAGAGGGGAGTGGGTCGATCGTCTCGATTGAGGGTTGTGGAGCTCGACATTGTTCGGGTGGGACACCACCTTCATCATGGAGATCTCGTGCTTCACCTGAGCTAAGTGGTGGCGAGGTGAGAAATCTAGGTTTAGAAAAGCTTGGAGATTAAGGCAAGGTGGAACATGGTGGGACAGACTTGCTCAATCATGCTGGCCTTAATGGCCTTCTCCTTTCCAACGACATTCATGGCAACGTTGCGGTTGGAGCGGAGTTTGCGAGCGAGGTTAGACCTTGCTGAAGTTGCCGTGGTTGAGGAGGCGACCAAGCTCGTACTAGAGGAGCATCTTGCCGTTGACTTCCATTGCGGACGATGTCAAGATCAAAGCTTTGGAGGAGGAAAGATCGAGGCTACCCGTCTTCGACGTGCTTGCGGTGGCATGTGCGGCTGAGGAAGCGCTTGCGCTTGCCGCATGGGTTAGGCTGCGGCCTCGACATCGTTCTGCATTCATCTAGGCAGAGGCGGATTGCAACAGAGGTGGCGGTGGGGTAAAAGCGGTGACAACGAGAGGGGAGATGGTTCTGGGTGGGGAAAGGGATGTGAGGGGTGAGAAAGGGAGAAGGGCAGTCATTGTTATTTTTGCAAAATGAAACGGATATTATATATAAGAAACTATCAGAATCTAGTTAACAACCCAATGGATGGAAGTTATCAACGTAGTTCATGGGGCAAGAGTTAGCAAGTTCACGGGGTTGAGGGGGGAATTATGTTGTTTCGATGGTTGAAAAAGTAATTTATAAAGTTAATAGGGTTCGTGGGGTTAAAATCCCTTAAAAAAACTGGGGACTACTACATGTTCCAAAAGAAGAGAGAGGGATGAGCTGTATGTTTGAGCCAAGTGGGCCGTATGGAAAAAAGAAGCGAGATGAAAGCTGAGAAAAAAATGAGCGACTTGAAAAAAAGAGGCTACGCACAAAAAAAGAACCGCATGTAAAAAAATCGTATAGAAAAAAACGTACGAGAAAATTGAGAGTACAAAGCCAAAAAAAAGAGAGAATGCCTTTAAAAAAGGAAAAAAATTGAGGAAAAAATGGAACAACTCATTACAAAAAAAGAGACGGCTATTAATAAAAGGAGAAATAGCCGAGAAAAAAATTATATTTTCATTTGAGACTGGTTTTTCCCATATTCATGTCTTCTCCCAACTTGGTCGCTGTCATCTATTCCGACCAGTATGAGAGAAAGGGGGAGTATTATGTAGGGTTTTACATGTCTTCAATTCAGATTACAAGCTACATGTCAGACTCCATAGTTCATATTCAGACTCTACATTCAGATTGGTTTCAGAGTCTTCAGTTTGATTGAAGATGTGAGACCTTATTTGAGAGGTCCCATCTTTGATTTGGACTCAGGGTTTTCATGTGATCATAGAGACTCCATAGTAGAGATCCCATTCTCTATGCCATTGTGGGATAGGGTTTTCATGTGGTTTCATAGAGAGACTCCAGAGTAGAGATCCCATTCTGTATGCCATTGTGGGATAGGGTTTTCATGTGGTTTCATAGAGAGACTCCAGAGTAGAGATCCCATTCTCTGAACCGATATATGAGAGACCCAGTTCTTTGACGAAGAGACTTTCGGACTCCATCCTCCAGCGACCATGAACTTCGACAAGGATGTTTCCACGGCTTTTTCTATTTTGGCCCTTTAGAGAGATGGAGCAATTGCGGGCCAGAGTTCTCCAAGTGGAGACCCATTCCAGTTTCAGTGTCTTTGACAGACACAGTACAGAGCACATGTTCTCCAACGAGGAGACCCAGTTCAACTCATACTCCAGCTCTTTAGTTCCTCCTCAGCAGCACGACATAAGGAGCAACATCCTCAACATCAACCGACAATAGAGTATGCGTTGAGTTGATATTTGTTAGAGTATGCGTCACTCATATGTATAGATGGGTAAATGGATCTCTTTAGGATCCATTTACTACATCCCATGTTTAGTACCACATCTATCATTGGTGGGACTTGGAGGGTCTGTGGAGGCTATATAAGAAGCTCCAGACTCCCTGTATCCAGTGAGAAAGTTCAATGAACGAATCAACCTTTTGAGACGTTCTCCCGTGGTTTCATCCCGCTCTTTAGGGAGTAGGGTTCCACGTTAAATCCTGATGTTCCATAATGTTTTAGTCCTTTTCTCTGATATTCGCTTCCGCATTATATTTTCTAACATGGTATCAGAGCGGGTTCGATTCTCGAAAAATTATTTTATGTTCTTTATGTTCGAGATTTGAGATTCAATTCTATGATTTTATTGAAATCCTAACTCATAATTTTATCAAGATTTGATTCTTCGTTGTTCTTGAAGAATATTATGAGGAGTATTATTTTTTTCTGCAATCAAGTTCAAGTTATGGAGATTTGTTCCTATTCCAGAAATTATAGGGTTTATTTTGAAACCCCATTATTGTAGAAGATTCAAGGCATCTCGATGGATGTTTCTTCATGTTCGATAATTCATCCTCTGATTCCAGGATGCAGTTGCATGGCATCTCGTCAATCTCCGAGCTACAGCCGCATGGTGGTGTCCCTTGCAGGAAACGAGAGCCTGGTGGTGTACCTGGTTCGACCCATCATGGGAGGCGCCGCCGCTAAGCCCTCTTCGGTGCAGATCTCGGTCTCTCTGGCCTTCCCTTCGACGGAGTAGCTGTCGGAGTGACTTTGCCCTCGCATGCCCTCGGACTTCCCCTCGTGTACATCCCCCTTGCACATCCAATCGCTCCTCCAGGCGAGAGCGCCTTCAGGTGGCGCTCCTCGATGCCGCACCCCATTGGGCTCCTCGACCAAATCTCTTCCAGGGGGCGCCTCCTCCTGCAAGATCAGATCCCGATGGCCCCCCTTCTCTCGGCGACTACTCCAGGCGATGACGTTCAACACCAGGCCGCTCCTCCTCGTGCGCAACTCCTCTATAGGTGCGCATCACCCATGCAACATTGGTGAGAAAGGGTTCCCCGAAGAGAACCTTAAATAGCTCCGAAGTTAAACAAAAATAGTTTTGGGGGGGGGAGAGCTTGGCCCAGTTTGGTTCCTTTTGGGCCGAAACATAAAAAAAGGGTGGGTTGCTGAGTTCTTTTGGACCTAGATTTGGCCCACTGTTTGAGAAAAAAGAAGGGGAGAAGAAGGTTGGGCCCAAGTTTCGTTGTTCAAAATAATTGAAAAAGAAAAAACGCTCGTACAAAAAATTCATACGCATAAAAATGATTCTTTTTCGTGAAGAAAGCCAGAAATATATATATATATATGTTGAATGACTCATTGCAAAAAAATGGAGATGACTATAAAAAAGGGAAAAGAAATAGCTGCGAAAAAAAATTCATTTGAGATTATTTGATTTTCCCCATTTTCTTGTCTTCTCCCAACTTGATCGACATCATTATGTTCCGACAAGTATGTGAGAAAGGGTGAGTGTTGTGCAAAGTTCTACATGCCAGATTGTCAGATTTTTTCAGATTCCAAATTCAGATGTTAGATTCTCCAGGCCAGATTTTCCAGACTCTACAAATGTTCAGTCTCGACGTTCATAGTTCAAGTTTGAGGCATTCCATCTTTGAGTGACCCATTTTCTTTGAGTTCTTCAGAGAGAAACTCCTTTTCAGACGTGCACATGTTTGCCATCATTTGTCGTGGCCCCATCTTTTGTTTTGGTCTGAGTTTTCATGTGGTTTCATAGGGACTCCAGAGTAGAGATCCCATTCTCTGAGCCAGTATGGGAGAGACCCAGTTCTCGACGAGAAGACTTTTTTCAGACTCCATTCTCCAGCGACCGCGGACTCCGACGAGGATGCTTCCACGGCTTTTCAGTTCGGTCCTTTCTGAGATGGAGCAGTTGTCAACATATTGTGGCGGGCTAGAGTACTTCGACGAGGAGACTCATTTCTAGTTGCAGTGACTCTGACAAGCGCAGTGCAAAGCAATGCTCTCCGACGAGGAGATTCAGTTTGACTCATACTCTAGACCGTTTGTCCTATGCCTGCACGACATGAGAAGCAACGTCCTCGACAACAACCGACAATTGTGCGTGTTGAGTTGATATTGTCTGTATTGTGAGTTTGGCATTTCTTTTCGTTTGTCCAAGCTGAGCATTGTATGCTCTAGCTTGAGGGGGAGTGTTAGAGTATGCGTCACTCATATGTATAGATGGTTAAATGGATCTCTCCAGGATCCATTTACCACATCCCATGTTTAGTCCCACATCTACAATGGTAGGACTTGGAGGTTCTGTGGAGGCTATATAAGAAGCCCAGACCCCTTGTATCCAGCGAGAAAGTTCAATGAACGAATCATCCCTTTGAGACGTTCTCCCGTAGTTTCATCTCGCTCCTTAGGGAATATGGTTCCACGTTAAATCCTGTTATTCCATAATATTTTATTCCTTTTCTCTGATATTCGCTTCTGCATTATATTTTCTAACAATATTGTCTGTAGTGCATTGTATTGTGAGTTTAAGATTTTCTTTTTATTTGTCCAAGCTGAGCATTGTATGCTCCAGTTTGGGGGGAGTGTTGGGGTATGCATCATTGTAGTGATGGGTAATTGGATCCCTCCAGCGTTCAATCACCACATCCAATGGTTTAATCCCACATTTGCTATTTTTGGGACTTGGAGAGTCTGTATGGGCTATATAAGAAGCCTCACGCCCATTGTATCATATGAGTGAGAGAAAAATGAATAGAAAACACAAGCCCTTTGAGGCATTCTCTCGTGGTTTCATCCCACTCCTCACGGAGTAGGGTTCCATGTAAAATCCCGATATTCCTCATGTTTATTCTATTTCTATGATGTTACGCTTCCGCATTGTCGGTTTCTAACATGATATTATAACTAAGCTGTCATTTTTATTTCGAATAACCTTTCTTGAGAGAACTATACATGTGAATATCGATTGTTGCTGCACTCGTAAAATGTTCTAGAGAGGGCTATTGCATTCTCTACACGTGCCATCCACTTATCGGCTTGCAGATTTCTTCACCAAACCTTTAGTAAGGACTTTATTTGGTTAGCGTGTTTCGAAGCTAAAAACACATGATATTTATGGTCGAGCATGAAGGGGATTGTTTGAGTTAACATAGAGCTAAGTGCTTACTTTTAGTACGCTTCATTATCTTTTTAATATTTTTGGGTCCTTTTGCATTTTTCCACTGCCCCTCCTGTATTATCAGGTGGGTAGGCCTCTCATAATAGATACATTCTCTTTTTTCCAACATTAATTGTACAACGCTCTTTAAATTGGAAGATAAGGTCATGTGCAATAGACTCAATGTGGTCTGACTCTTCCTGAACCCAGTGTTTTTGGAGCTTATGCACGAAGTCCTTTATGATGAACATTTTTCTTTAATTGGTTGTTGTTTACTTCATTTTGTGGCTTTTGTTGGGTACCCATACACATGGACATGGTCATGGTTTCAGTCATGGTTTCATATTTCGCGAAATTTCGGTTTCGACAAAGAACCAAAATTTCGAGTGAAATGGCGATATGAGGGGCAGTTTCCAGTCATTTCTTCACAAACGGTGGTCGATATGGGTGAAATGTCATCGAAATTTCATCGAAATTTCGACGAAATATCGTATCGACATGATATTGATACGATATCCGAAACCGATATTTAAACCCTTGGGCATGGTTAAGGTATCTAGCACCACTCCTGATGGAATTTAGGGGGGCAGGTTGTTACAAATTGCCTGGAGATAGAGAGCTTGCATATGTAACATCTTCAACTTCAGTATCCTGTGGCCATCTTGTCAGTCTGGACTTGTCAATTATTGCACTGCCTAATCTTATAATTTAGTATCATGTGGTGGGTTCAATCCCACCCCTTTTATTTTCAAAATAAAAAAATTCCGTATCCTGTGGCTGATTTAGAAGGCACGTTGGGAGTCATGACTATGACAATGGAAAAGATCCCTTGGATTGTACGGAGAGGGAGGAAAGCAATCTACTATGTGTGTGGGGGGGGGGGGAGGGGGAGGTGTAATGCCTTATGCAGTAAATGTTGTGCTTGATTCCTAATTTTAAATCTCGGTGACTAATTCGATAATATATTTTTGGCTAATTTAGGGTTAATGTTTCAGTTGCATCACGTCGATGGTCTCACTATGTCCAAAGCAAGGGAACTTTTGGAAGATGGAGAAAAATGTGGTAAAAATTCAATAGAACTAGTTGGTGGATCCGGGCAAATATGGGGTGTGGTAAGAATGATGAATGATTTTTTTGTGAAAGTTTGTTTTCTTCTATTTCTTTGTTTCCTAGATACTGACAAATCTCGAATTAGATGTCCTTGTGGCTTAGTTTGATTGGAAACCTTTCTTTTGATATGATGTCTTGATAGTAAATTCAAACTGTATTACGACAATAATTGTACATCTGTTTTCTATTAGAACGAGAAAACCTGGATACAAATAATATAAGAAGAAACTTACATGTTCAATCAAACAAAAAAATATTGAAGTTGGTTGATTGCTTTGAAAGTACCTATTCTCATCTATTTTAATAAAGAGAGACTATTCCTAACTGACGGGTGAGATTTGTTGCCTCTTCCTTTTTCTATGAACATTTTTACCACTTGTGTTAATGTCGCACTATACTTGCGACGACTATCCCTATATTCCACTTACTGATATATAGGTAGTCATCATTTACATGGCACTAAACCCAGGTTACTTTGGTCTTTTGCATTCTTATTTTCTAATCCTTTTGTAGGCTCAGTGACCTACCATGGTTCACACACATCATCAGTCTGCACCTTGGTGCTGTATCCATTCAAAATGGTTGTTGCACACAACTCATGTTCTACCTCCTTAGTATGTGTTGTTATTGCACATTCCTTGAGACGTGCTTTTGCACTTACCATAGCATACTTGAGATGCTCTCCCATTTTCACATTGGAATGGGAAGAGGCTCTAGTAAACCAAGTGATCTTTGATGCTCTACCTTCATCATCTGACAAGTAAGGCACCGATTGACATGCTCTACTATATCTCTCTTCATTCCCTCCCACTAGAAATGCTCGTGAAGGACCCTGTACAACTTGGTGCTACCGAGATGAATGGAAAGTCTCGAGCTGCGCGCCTCATCCGGGATGTCTTTCCTCACCTCTTGGTCGTTAAGAACACAAATATGGTCTCCCTTCTATAGAATGGACTCTATGATTCGGAAACTATCTAACTCATCCTTCAGGCAACGAAAGTCTTGCACCTTCTTATCTACGTGTTGTTTGTGGGCAATCCTGTCCCACAATCTACTGTACTTCGTCGGTACATTCATTGCATCGAGCATGCTCTCAAATGGATGCAACTCACTCAGTGTAGTGAGAACTTCCCAAGTATGCAACCAAGCCGCTGATCCTGTCACATGTGCGCTTACTCAAGGTATCTACTACCATATTTCCCTTACTAGGATGGTAAGAGATAGTGTAATCATAGTCCTTCAACAGCTCTAACCATCGTCTTTGCCTCATGTTCATCTCTCGCTGGTCTAAGATGTACTTAAGGCTCTCGTGATCCGTAAATATCTCGAATGTCACCCCATATAGATAGTAGCGCCACATCTTCAGTGCGAAGACCACATACGCCAACTCCAAGTCATGACTCATGAGTAGGGTAGTTGCGCTCATGATTTTCCAACTTGTGTGATGTATAAGCTATGACCTGTCCTCGCTGCATAAGTACGACACTCAAACCTTCTTTGGAAGCATTGGTATAAACTGTGAAATCCAAAGTACCGGAATGGAGGGTAAGAATGGGAGAAATAGCCAGCCGCTTCTTGAGCGTACGGAAGCTCAACCACAATTATCGTTCCAGACAAATGTCATATCCTTCTGTATCAGTCATGTCGGGGGTAAAGTCAACTGAGAGAATCCCCTGACAAATCATTTGTAGTTGCTGGCGAGGCCAAGTAAACTATGAATCTCTGCAACCGTCTTGGGCTGTTCCCAAAATAAAATAGCCCCTATCTTGGTAGGGTCAAATGCTTCGCCTGCCCTTGAAATCATACCTCAGAAAGCCAGAACTCGCACTTGCTGAATTTTGCATACAACTGATGCCCTTGGAGTGTCTCTAGTACAATGCGAAGACGTGACTCGTGCTCATCATGGGAATATACTAGAACATCATCAATGAACACAATTACGAACATGTCCAAGTAAGGACGAAAGACTCAGTTCATCAAATCTATGAATGCGCAGATGCATTCGTGAGTCCGAATGACATCACCACGAACTCGTAGTGACCATATCTCTTGCGAAATACGGACTTCATCACATCTGAATCTCTGATCCTCAACTGGTGATATCTAGATCGTGGATCGATTTTGGAGAACACCACTTCTCCCTGCAACTGATCAAAAAGATCATCAATCCGTGGGAGAGGATAACAGTTCTTGACCGTCCGCTTGTTCAACCGTATGTAATCAATGCAAAGTCTCATGGATCCATCATTCTTCTTGATGAAAAGAACTGTTGCTCCCCATGATGATGTACTGGGGCGGATGAATCCCTTCACTAGCAGGTCCTGCAACTACACCTCGAGCTCTCTTATCTCGACGGGTGCCATTCCATATGGAGGGATGGAGATAAGATGCATATCTAATAACAATGTGATCTCAACTCTATCTCTCTAGCTGGGGTAGTCTAGGTAAATCATTTGGGAACACATCAGAAACTCACGTACTACCCGAACATCCTTGATCATCATGTCCTGAGTGGATTTGTCAACAATGTATGCAAGTTATCCCACACATCCTTGACTAAGGTACACTCATGTTCTCTTGTAGCAGCTATGTACTCACCCGTTGTATCTATGGATGCACATCGAACTGAAATGCTGGTACTCATGGTAAATGGAAGACAATCGTCTTCCCAAAGCTGTCCAGGCACGCATGGTGCCTCTTTAACAAGTCCATGCCTAAGATGATATCGAAGTCCTTTAATTGTATCAATAATAAGAAGCAGGCATCTCATGCGCACCGATCTGAACGACTACATCCTTGATTGCATGTTGGATGATGAACATATGACCCCATAGGCCCTTGATGTAGTACAAGGTAGGGACATTCGCTACAGACTTACACAAAGTGGGCACCATACGACGTGCACGAAAAGAATGTGTAGCCTCCGAATCAAATAATTTGTGTAAAAGAACTTCAAGTACTAAAATCATACCTCAGACGATTGATCCGGAGGCATGTGCATGCTCCTGTGTCACGTCATTCTGCTTACCATGCGGGGTTGGTGCCTTGGATCCTACGACACTGAATGACTGCTGTGGTAAACCTTGTGACTCTCGATCTCCATGGCGGAATCCCGATCCCACAGATTGTCCGAATGGTCCTACTGAACTCCCACTCTACTACTGGGTACTCGAACCTGGCACATGGGCACTGGACCTTGAAGTGGCCCAACTGTCTGCAGTAAAAATAACTCCTGCATGGCGGAAAATGTGTGCCTCCCGAAACCAAGCTACCTTCCATAGATCTGCGGCTCTATACAAGTGTTGGGGAGTTAGAAGGTCCTCCACCACGACTATTTAATGCCTGTCCCAAGGTGGGAGTTGAACTAGATCCACCAGTTGACCATGTCACTGTAGTGGGCTGGTACCAACCCTTTTGACAGAAACGAGAGAAGTCGTGGCGTGCTGCTCGACTAGGTGGCAAAGATGGTAACTATGCTTGTCCTCCTGACGCTTAACTTTGTGTAGCCTCCCATCTTGTCACCTTGGTAGTCACCTCTTTGATAGAGGCAAGATCCAAGGTAGAGAGCCTGCCTTGTACCTCCTAGCGCATATCTCAGATGAACATCTGCAAGTTCTCTTGTGGATAGACAATAGTGGCTGGAGAATGGCGAGACATCTCTTTGTAATGTATCATGTACTCGTGGACCGTCATCAGCCCCTGTATCAACTCAGCAAACTATCGCCTCTGCTCCTCTACCCAGTGCTTGAGGCAGAACTCACTGCGAAACTCTACCACTAAGAGATCTCAAGTGATGGGCTTTGTTAGATGCTCTTGGATAGCCTGCCACCATCTCTCTACATATCCAGCCAAAGAGAACTCAGTAAATGTCACCCACTCCTCTACAGGTGCATGAATCATCCCCAGAACTTTGGATACATGCTTGATCCAAAGCTTTGCATCCTCTGCTGTCCCGATACCAAAGAATTGTGGCACCTGTGATCGTTGGTATGCGGTGTATGTGGTCTGATGTACATGTGATGCATCTACATCCCCAAATGACTCTGGCTTCAATGATACTGACCTATATACACTCTCCTCCTATTGGGAAGGGTGGTAGGACGAGTCATCATCGTGCTGCTGCCTCTACTCAATCGCCTCCTAGCGATGGTGCATGTCTTGCATGGCATGTACAAGGAAGACCAACTGTTGTGCCATGTCAGCATCCACACGAGGCAACATGGTTATGCATAAACAACTGTAGCATTAGTACTTGTCTTAACTTATGAGAGATATGTAGACATGCATATTACTGTTTTTATGCTATTTATGTCAGGTCAAAAGATTCTTGGGCACAACCTTGTACTTCGAATACGAATAAGGAATTACATACGTAGAATGGAAAGAGAGTATTACTGCTCTGATACCAAACTGTGACATCCGTCCCATCCCGACTGTCATTAGTGGATGCTCTAATCCTTGTCTTTCAGCTTCGGTGGTCGATAACTGAGGTCTTTTCGGGAAGGTGAACGTTGGTGTTTTGTTGGTGGATGCCGCTCTTGACGCCTCATCTATGCCTTGTAGCTCGCAGGAGGTGGAGTCCTTTTTGGGATCTGTCACTATTGCTTCTCGAAGATCTAGGGGAACCTTTCGTTGCGCCTATCGCCCTCATGGTGTTTCGGGAAGAGCTACCTGCGACTTTCTTCTAAGGAAAGCAGGGGGTGGAGGTTGGCGATGTGCGAGGCACTCAGCCAGGCCGATTGCTCTCTCGATTCGGGAGAGGGAGTGTAGGACTCCCTTGGGCTCAAGGGTGGGCTGGTGGAGGTGGCGGCTTGCGCTGTAGATGTGGAGCCTTCGATCGGTAGTAGCGGGGGGGGGGGGGGAGTTGGGCGCGGACCAGGCCCTGCTGAGCTGGCTGGGTGTGGTGCAGCTGTCGAGAGCTACCTTGATTGCGTTATGAAGATCCTCTCCTAGAATGTCAGGTGCGGGGAGGCCGGAGAAGAGAATGGTGATCCGGAACTTGTGTGTAGAGCCGTTGTTGGATGTGCTGCTCTTTCAAGAACAAAGATTTCCCAAGGTTTTGGTGAGGTGTGGGGGTTGATTGGTGGATCTTGACTGAATGAGAGCAAGGCCTTGGATGCATCGAGGGCCTTTGACGGCATGGAGGTGGGGTGGAATGGGGTCATCCTCGATCTGCTGGAGGAGACGAGCATTGGAAGGCACTCTATCTCGGTGTTACTGCATCGAAGGGCAGGACGGGTGAGGCTGGTGCTGACCAATGTATATGGTCCACCTAATAGGCTAATAGGGATGTCATGTCTGAGCTGACTGATGAGTTGAGATTATTCCGAGAGATGCACCCCGATGTGGCATGGATTATCGGGGAAACTTTAACTTGACACTACACTCGAAGGACATGTCCCGTATGTGCGGGGGTGCGGATGCATGTTCAGTGGAGCTGATGTGGCTCATCAATTACGCGGGCTTGCAGATTTTTGATGCTAGTGGCTGTCGCTACACACGGAGAAACACAAGGTCGATGTTGCACATTGATTGTTTTTTGGTCTCCCAGGAGGCATCTGGGCTATTCCCTTTGGCATACACGTGGGCTTTGCGCCGGGCTCACTCGGACCACACCCTGCTTCTTTAGTCCTTCGGTGAGGATATGAGATCGATGTCCTTCAGATTTGAGTGATCTTAACTGCTGGAGGAGGGTTTCCGGTGGACGGTTGCGACATTCTGGCGTGACACGAATCTTGAGGGTTCGGTTACGACTGTTTTTTTTAGGCTCAAAAAAGGGGGACGCACTCGTTGGTGCTCGCCCCAAGTATATATTAACTAAAACGGAAAAGGTGAGAAATACTTACAGGGGGGAGATGGGAAAGAAGGACGCAAAAGGAGATTAGTAATACAAAAGAGACACTCGGCAAAAATGTGCTGTCACACAATTAAGTACACCAGTCGGATATAAGTCTATTAGCCAAAATGCTAACGTTCTCCCTATAGAATCGCATGCCCGAGAAAATAGCGTCATTCCTTGCACGCCAAATGGACCACAGCCGCGCGATAGGGCCCAAAACATCAGCTCTGGCCCTCGACCTGTTCGACCAAAGGATCTCGCAAAAGTCTTCAATATTGTCCGCACGAGCCCAAGTCACGTCGTCCCAGACCCCCGCAACCAAGATACATCGAAAGAAAAGATGATCGAAAGCTTCGTCGTCATCACGACAGAGATGGCAAGTGGCGTTAGTCTGGGGAAAAAACTTGGCGCACCGATCCCGGGTCATCAATCGTCGTTGACAGAGTAACCATAAGAAGATGGCAATGTGCTCCAGCAAGCGCAACCCCCAGAAGAAAGCACAGTCGCGCACGAGGGGGGAGGACAAAGTAGGCGGGGGAGAGAGCAAAGCCCTGTAAGCCTTGCGGGTGGAAAAAGCCCCGTCTTTCCAACGCCAATGGTCCCGCTGAACAGAAGGGGAAGCCGCATAATTGAGAGCCTCCATCATCGAGGCGAAATCAGCCACCCGCTGATCAGATAGATTCCCAGAGAACCGAGGGCACCAATAGCCGTCAGACCAACATTCTACGGCAGTTGCGAGCCTATTCGAAGCTCGCGCAAACAATCTCGGAAAGCGCACCTGAAGAGGGCCTCCCCCCAACCAGTCGTCCATCCAAAACTTGAAAGATTCCCCCGTCCCAAGAACCGGGGTGAATAGCGCAAGATTCCTCCGCAAAGTAGATGAGACACTGCGCCAGAAAAGGGAAGAATGGAATTACAAGGCCCTCCGCTACAGCCCGAACCAGTCGCTGCCCAAAAGCACCCGAAGGACGTTGCAGAAAAAAGAATCGTCCTTGCCCCAGATTTTACTCACCCATTTGAGAAGTAGAGCGTCGTTAACCAGGTCCAATCTCCGAATGCCAAGCCCACCGGAACGCTTAGGCATGGTCACCACATCCCAAGCGACAAGATGCATCCCCCTACCGCTCCCGTCCGTACGACCCCATAAGAAGCGACACATACACCTCTCCAGGCGTAAGCAGATCCCCACTGGCATTCTACGCACCGAGAGGAAATAAACCGGAATAGAAGATAGGTCGAATTTTAGTAGGATAAGGCGACTACCCCGAGAAAGCAAGGCGGCCCTCCAACCCGCAAGGCGCGCCTCCATCCGCTCCGTGATAGCCCGCCAATCCGCAGAACGGGCCCGCCCCACCGAAAGAGGAACACCAAGATATGCAAATGGAAGCTCCCCAGGCACAGAACCAAGCAGCCAGCCACAATCCTCCGCCTCCGAAGGCGACATGCCAAAAGGCACTACGATGGATTTGGAGGCATTAATCGACATCCCTGATAGCTCACAGAAAATATCAAGAGTATTGGCCATACCCGCCACCTCCTCCGGACCGCCTTCAATGAAGCAAATCGTATCGTCCGCGAACAGGATTAAAGGCACGCAAACATCCCCCTTGCGGAACCCATTAGTAAGGCCCGCATCAATGACGCGGTCAACCATACGCGCCAGCACATTAGAGGCCAAGACGAAAAGAAGGGGCGCCAGGGGGCAGCCCTGACGCACCCCCCTGCGAGGCTGAAACGAACCACCAACCGACCGCCCATTAATTAATACAGAGAGCGAGACCGTGGAGACGCATCTGCGCATCCAAGCAATCCATAAATTAGGGAAACCCCGTCAACGCAAGGCCGACCAGAGGAAGCGCCAATCAATGGAATCATAGGCCTTGGCAAAATCAATTTTCCAAAAGACCCCCTTTCTTTTATCTTTCTTCCAATTAGCCACCATTTCAGACGCGACGACGATGCAGTCCGCGATATGCCTTCCTTTAATGAAAGCCCCTTGAACAGGGGAGATAAGGCCATCCAAGATCCGAGCGAGGCGATTGGCCAGAGTTTTGGCCACAATAAGATAAATACCATTGGATACGGAAATAGGTCGAAAATCGTCAAAGCGCAACGCCAGGCTTTTTTTTGGAATGAGCACAATATTCGCCCGATTGATGCGGTCGAATCCGAGGTTACCAGCACAAAATTCCGAGACGACATCGAAGACGTCCCCCGAGACAGTCTCCCAAAAGTCCCGATAAAAGGCGACGGAGAACCCGTCAGGCCCCTGCGAAGACTCATGATTTAGCGCCCAGACAACAGTTTTAATCTCCTCCAAAGAAATGGGACGAATAAGGTTCTCGGAATCCGCGTCCGAGATAGAGGGTGCACCCACCCCAAGCCAACGCCACCGCCGCGGAGGGAGAGAAGAAGAGATACGTCTGAAATGATCAATGATGGCGCTCCCCATCTCCCTATCCTCGGTGAAAACAACGTCATTGATAGTGAGGGACCGCATCATATTACAACGCTTCCGATTGCTAGCCACCTGGTGAAAGAATGCCGCGTTCGCATCGCCTTCTTTAATCCATTTTTCCCGCGAGCGCTGACGCCACTCCAAAGTTCTCTTCTTATCCTCCTCCTGCACCCGAGCGAGAGCAGAAGTGCGGTCCCGAAGCTCGTCAAAAGAGAGTTCACGCGCATTCTCCGTGGTATCTAATTGCATGATAATCTCCTCCGCCTCGGCGCGCGAAGCACGCCGCGCCTGTCTGGTAGAAATTTTGAACTCAGCGAGAACCCTCCGAAGGGAAGAAAGCTTCTGATTAAGTTTAGATGCCGCGGAGCCAGAGACGGGGACATGAGTCCAATGATTCTGGACGAGTGATTTGAAATTAGGTTCCAACAGCCAACATTTTTCATAGCGAAAAAGCCCCCGAGGGTTAATGCCGTCGCCAGAATCCCAAATAATGGGAGAATGATCCGAGAATGATCGGGGGCGAGAGTAAACCGAGCAAAGGGGGAAGGAGTCCATAGACAATCCATTAGCCAAGAACCGGTCAATCCGAGAGCGAGAAGAGCTATTCCGCCACGTGTAAGAAATATCGCTCGGGACCAAATTAAAGAGCGCCATATCATCAATCACGTCCAAGAAATCTTGCGAGCCAGGGTCGCGGCCACCCCTGCCGCGAGGCCGATCGGAAGAGTGAATGGTGACGTTGAAGTCACCCCCCAGAATCCAAGGTATCCCCGAGAATAAATTGGCCGCCTCCCGCATGTCGTCCCATAATTCCCGTCGTAAAATATGGCACGTTGGAGCGTATATACATGAGAACACCATCAGAGCAGATGAGTCGACCCTTTCCAAAGCAACATAAATCATTTGACGACCGGCAAACATGGAACTAAATGAGAACGAGCGAGATCGCCACGTCACAAGGAAGCCCCCGGCGGATCCAACCGCATTAACCGCACGGAACTCATCAGATGGACCGGCACCAAATGAACGCCACGTATAATCATCAATAGCTGCCAGTTTTGTTTCTTGGATAAAAGCAACATCGCAACACCATTCTGAGAGTCGCGAGCCCAGGGAACGACGTTTGACCAAGTCCCCGAGGTCGCGGACATTCCATGAAAGAACCTTCATTAAAAGAAACCAGAAAATTCGCCCCCAGAAACGCGGATGAACCAAGAGGGAACCACCAATCAGCAACCGCCGGAGTTCGCCCCCGGGTCATCAGCCTCCGGGCATCCATCGCATCCCCCAAGGCCGCGAACACCCACAGCCTCAGCCACGGCCTCCCGCAGAGAAGCGCAAGAATGAATCACCCGAGCCCCATGGATAGAAAGAGCGCGCCTGCTGTACGCTGACCCGAAACGTCTGAAAGAAGGGCCCATCCCTTCGCCTGATAGGTGAGATCCCGGAGGCCGAGGAGAAGGCGAGGAGGCCTCATGAAAGATAGGGGAGGACCGCACCAGAGTCCAAGGCGAAGCACAGCGCGCAGAGACCAAAGGAGGGTTAGCCTCCAGGCGTAGGGCCTCAACTTGAATCACAAAGGAGTCGGGCAATGATGTCCGAGTATTCTGATAAATGGGCCGCGACCAAGATCCGAATTGCCCAAGACCACCAACCCTCAAGTTGGGGAGATCCGCCGAGCAACCCGAATAACCAAACCGCAAAGCTGGAGCCGACCCGAACCGAGGGAAAAGAGAAGCCGAATCGTCCTCGGGAACCCCCACGACAGGGAGTTCAGAAGATACATGCGAGTGATGGGGGGCCCCAAAAGGCGTCACGAAGGATCCCAAAACGTCATGCGTGCATGGCGACTCTTCGGAAAAAACCACAGCACGCCCCACGTGGCACCTCGGAGACGAAGCGTCACGCTCCACGTGACGAGGCGGAAGCGAAGCGTCGCCCTCCCGCCCCATCCCGACGTCGACCGCCGTCGCAGAAAGAATCGGGACCTCGACCATCTCCGGCGAAGCAGAAACCGTCGGAGAAGGGGGAATAACAGAGAGCTCAGGATTGAACCTCCACCGGCCAATCTTGAGAGACCTGAAGAATGTCCGACCAGTCGCATCGCTGAGAAAGCCCGAACTGCATTTGAAGAGGACCCTAATAGACTTCCAATCGGCCTCCGGAGCGAGGCCATCATCAATGATGGAGAGAATAGTCCCCCACCGGCGAAACGCTTTGTTGAGGACATGAAGAGTTCTAGACAAGAAGGGGACGCCTGTAATAGAAGCCATGCAAACCTCGGTAGAAGAAGAAGCACCATCAGCCACACGAGCGGGCCGCCAAAAGACGTCAGCGTTAGAGCCATGAGCCAGCAAGCAATCCCGAAGCTCCAAGGAAAGACCGCGCACGCAGCAGTGAGAATGGTCCAGCAAGCAAAAATCCCCAACGAAAAGAGGGCCCAGAGTGACTTGAACATGCGTCCTCACAATCTCTCAGTCGACGCCGCGCCGGCGTGCAACCCCAATAAGCACCCAGCGAGAAGAGCCGAGACCCTCTTCCAACCCGAGCGAAGACGAGCCCGGCACAAGCAGATCCTGAGTAAGAGAGGCTGCCTTCGACAAAGCACCCCCAGGCGCAGATGTAGTTGCACCAAGGACCGAGCCGCCATCCGCGGACTCCTCAGGACGATGAGACAGCTCCATAACACCATTGAGGAGACCCGCTCCCAAAGAAACATCATGCGACGGTTGAGAACGAGGATCCACCACCTGCGCGTAGGAGCGAACCGGGACCTCCCGCCACGCGAAAGGACAAGGACAGGAGCCATGCAACGAACGCACCGAGAACGAGGAGTGAAGCAACCCTGACGGCGTCGGGCGGCGTAGTCGGACCATCCTGCAAGAGGCACGACGGTGCTCCGTATTCCCGCATGCAAAACAACGCGGAGGAAGGGGACATCAAGAGGCGAGATGTCCCCTCTCCCCGCACCGGAAGCAACGCCTGCCCGCCTTCTTGTGAGAAACCGCCGTCCATTCGCCCTCAGCAGCACCGGCCTGGCCCTCAGCACCCTCGGCAAAGAAGACGACGCCCTTTCCCTTCGCAGCCCCAGACACAGCCTGCGCACCACCATCCAAACTCCCTTCTACCTGCGGCGCACCCCGGAGGACCTCGCCATAGTCACGCGCATCGCCCGCCCTCGCACTCCCATCGCCCGCCCTCGCACTCGCACCGCTCGCACCGCTCCCACTCCCTTTTGTATATACGCTCCAACGTGCCATATTTTACGACGGGAATTATGGGACGACATGCGGGAGGCGGCCAATTTATTCTCGGGGATACCTTGGATTCTGGGGGGTGACTTCAACGTCACCATTCACTCTTCCGATCGGCCTCACGGCAGGGGTGGCCGCGACCCTGGCTCGCAAGATTTTTTGGACGTGATTGATGATATGGCGCTCTTTAATTTGGTCCCGAGCGATATTTCTTACACGTGGCGGAATAACTCTTATCGCTCTCGGATTGACCGGTTCTTGGCTAATGGATTGTCTATGGACTCCTTCCCCCTTTGCTCTGTTTACTCTCGCCCCCGATCATTCTCGGATCATTCTCCCATTATTTGGGATTCTGACGACGACATTAGCCCTCGGGGGCTTTTTCGCTATGAAAAATATTGGCTGTTGGAACCTAATTTCAAATCACTCGTCCAGAATCATTGGACTCATGTCCCCGTCTCTGGCTCCGCGGCATCTAAACTTAATCAGAAGCTTTCTTCCCTTCGGAGGGTTCTCGCTGAGTTCAAAATTTCTACCAGACAGGCGCGGCGTGCTTCGCGCGCCGAGGCGGAGGAGATTATCATGCAATTAGATACCACAGAGAATGCGCGTGAACTCTCTTTTGGCGAGCTTTGGGACCGCACTTCTGCTCTCGCTCGGGTGCAAGAGGAGGATAAGAAGAGAACTTTGGAGTGGCGTCAGCGCTCGCGGGAAAAATGGATTAAAGAAGGCGATGCGAACATGGCATTCTTACACCGGGTGGCTAGCAATCGGAGGCGTTGTAATATGATGCGATCCCTCACTATCAATGACGCTGTTTTCACCGGGGATAGGGAGATGGGGAGCGCCATCATTGATCATTTCAGACGTATCTCTTCTTCTCTCCCTCCGCGGCGGTGGCGTTGGCTTGGGGTGGGTGCACCCTCTATCTCGGACGCGGATTCCGAGAACCTTATTCGTCCCATTTCTTTGGAGGAGATTAAAACTGCTGTCTGGGCGCTAAATCATGAGTCTTCGCCGGGGCCTGACGGGTTCTCCGTCGCCTTCTATCGGGACTTTTGGGAGACTGTCTCGGGGGACGTCTTCGATGTCGTCTCGGAATTTTGTGCTGGTAACCTCGGATTCGACCGCATCAATCGGGCGAATATTGTGCTCATTCCAAAAAAAAGCCCGGCGTTGCGCTTTGACGAGTTTCGGCCTATTTTCGTATCCAATGGTATTTATCTTATTGTGGCCAAAACTCTGGCCAATCGCCTCGCTCGGATCTTGGATGGCCTTATCTCCCCTGTTCAAGGGGCTTTCATTAAAGGAAGGCATAACGCGGACTGCATCGTCGTCGCGTCTGAAATGGTGGCTGATTGGAAGAAAGATAAAAGGAAGAGGGTCCTTTGGAAAATTGATTTTGCCAAGGCCTATGATTCCATTGATTGGCGCTTCCTCTGGTCGGCCTTGCGTAGACAGGGTTTCCCTAATTTATGGATTGCTTGGATTCGTAGATGCGTCTCCACGGTCTCGCTCTCTGTATTAATTAATGGGCGGCCGGTTGGTGGTTCGTTTCAGCCTCGCAGGGGGGTGCGTCAGGGCTGCCCCCTGACGCCCCTTCTTTTCGTCTTGGCCTCTGATGTGCTGGTGCGTATGGTTGACCGCGTCATTGATGCGGGCCTTACTAATGGGTTCCGCAAGGGGGATGTCTGCGTGCCTTTAATCCAGTTCGCGGACGATACGATTTGCTTCATTGAAGGTGGTCCGGAGGAGGTGGCGGGTATGGCCAATACTCTTGATATTTTCTATGAGCTGTCAGGGATGTCGATTAATGCCTCCAAATCCATCGTGGTGCCTTTTGGCATGTCGCCTTCGGAGGCGGAGGATTGTGGCCGGCTGCTTGGTTCTGTGCCTGGGGAGCTTCCATTTGCATATCTTGGTGTTCCTCTTTCGGTGGGGCGGGCCCGTTCTGCGGATTGGCGGGCTATCACGGAGCGGATGGAGGCGCGCCTTGCGGGCTGGAGGGCTTGGCGTTCGGAGATAGAAATCCCCTTGCCCTTCTTGAATAGCAAACCTGCACCTGGAGATGATTTGAGGTATCTAAGTATCATATGTATGGCATCCATATGAACTTGACGTGGTTGCTCCATGAACTGGCTCACACGACTCACTGCAAAGGATATATCGGGCCTAGTGATCGTGACATACAGCAGTTTGCCTACCAGTTCTCTGTATCTTCTCCTGTCCACCTCCTTGTGTCATCATCATATAGCTTCATGCTGGGGTCCATTGGTGTCGTGGCAGGCCGACACCCAAGCATACCTGTTTCACTCAACAGGTCCGTAACATATTTTCTCTGCGACATTACTAACCCATACGGATTTCTAGCAAATTCCAGCCCCAGAAAATATCTAAGGACTCCAAGATCCTTAGTGACAAATTCGCTCCCCAGCTTCTCTTTTGCCTGCTTTATGCCTTGCTCATCATCTCCTGTAATCAAGATGTCATCTACATAAACCATAATTGCAATAATACCTCTTGAAGTCTTCTGTACAAACAAGGAATGATCAGCATTAGAGCGTTTGTATCCCTGTTTTTCAAAGAGGTCTGAGAGCTTCTGATACCATGCTCTGGGGCTCTGCTTTAAGGCCATAGATAGCCTTATGAAGTCTGCACACCTTGGAACACTCCCCCTCAACAGCAAAACCGGGTGGCTGTTGCATATAGACTTCCTCTTGTAGGTCTCCATACAAGAACGCGTTCTTCACATCCAACTGATATAGCGGCCACTCTCGAGCGACTGCGACTGATAGCAAGATCCGTAGAGTAGAATGACGGGCTACTGGCGAGAATGTATCAAGGTAATCCTCCCCGTATCTGTGTAAAGCCATGAGCAACAAGGCACGCCTTGTATCTGTCAATACTGCCATCTGCATTTTGCTTAACCGTAAATACCCACTTGCAGCTCACCGGGTCACATCTGCAGGTATAGGAACCAGACTCCAAGTTCCCCTAGATTGAAGCGCTGCCATTTCTTCCTCCATTACTAGACGGTATCTACTATCCTGCAGAGCATCGTGATGAGTCCGTGGAATATCTACAGCTGACAAGGCAACCACAAAGTTCCTGAAATCCCCAGATAGTCGCTCAAATGACACAGAAGCTGATAAAGGATATGTAACGCAGCTCCTCTTCGATTTGCGTAGAGCAATAGGAACATCTAGATCAGCTGTGTCCTCATCTGGACCCTGCAACATATCCTGCTCAGAAATATCATTAGATCCATCAAGAGAAGTATCTTCAGTACATACCATAGGGGAGCTAGGAGATGAGTCATGACCATGAGCTGGAGGAGGCCTGCGGGTATAATGGAATGGTAGTGGTGAAACGAGGATAATGCGTGGAGCTGCTGGTGGTGCTGGTGGTGGTAGTGGTGATGGTACTGGAGGTGGTGGTGTCATATATATGGCATCGGTAGTCAGTGGAGGTAGTTGCTGATCACCTGAGGATGAAAAATACATTATGGATTCAAAAAATGTAACATCTGCACTGACCATATACCGCCTACGCAAAGGATCAAAGCACTTGTACCCCTTTTGAGTTCTGGAGTACCCAACAAACACACACTTGACCGCCCTAAGAGAGAGCTTGTCAGTACCAAGAGACAACTGGTGGACAAAGGCAACTGAACCAAGCACACGAGGAGTATGGGAAAACAGATCCTTACCAGGGTAGATAAGGGAAAAAGGAATCTGTTCATCTAAGACAGAGGACGGCATACGGTTATTTAGGTAACATGCTGTGAGAACCGCGTCACCCCAGTAAGAATAAGGAACATGACTCTGTATAAGGAGTGATCTTGTGACATCTAGTATGTGGCGATGTTTCCTTTCAGCGATCCCATTTTGTTGAGAGGTATAGGCACATGATGTTTGATGTATAATCCCTTTTGATGAGTAGTAGTTGGCTAGGACATGAGTGCATAGTTCTAGGGCATTATCACTTCTCACAAATTTCACAGATGTGGAGAAAACATTTTGAATTTCATTCAGAAAATGGATAATATTATTGCCTGCTTCAGATTTATTTTTCATTAAAAATACCCATGACACACGAGAGAAGTCATCCACAATAACTATATAAAATCTGTGTCCCTGATGATCAGGTACACGACTCGGACCCCAGATATCAATATGAAGTAACTCAAACTTGGAGGTATTACTCCGACGGCCTGGACGACTGGGAAAGGTAGACCGGTGATGCTTTCCCAACTGACACGCCTCACATTGGATAGATGTGTGAGGAAAACCCTGGGGTAACACACGACGTAACTTCTGAAGCGGTAGATGCCCAAAGTGCAGATGCCACATCAAAGGAGATACTGGTCCAATGGGAAGGGATGAGGTTCCAGCAAATGGAGTCTGACTTAGGCGATAGAGGCCTCCTTGCTCATAGCTACGACCAATCACGTTGCCCATACGGATGTCCTGAAAAATAAGAGAAGATGGATAAAAAATTGCCCGACATTGTTGTTGGCAAAAATGAACCAGATATTTATTCCATAAGCCCTAGGCTCTCTTATATTGGAGAGTAGCCTATGGGTAAATTACATAAAGCATACAACTAGAAATAAAAATAACAGAGGGACACGCTAAAACTACTATATGCGTTAACACTCCCCCTCAAGATGGAGCATATATATCAATCATGCTCAGCTTGGATGCACACTTCTGGAATGGGCCTCGTAGTAATGCCTTGGTGAATATATCAACAGTTTGAATCTCTGAGGCAACATGAGATGTAGCAATGAATCCCTTCTGAATCATGTCACGTATGAAGTGACAGTCAACCTCAATATGCTTGGTCCGCTCATGGAATGCTGGGTTGTTTGCAATGAACAAGGCTGCCTGATTATCACATTCCAAGTTCATAGGAAGTGGTAAATCTAGACATAGATCTGTAAGTACAGCCTTCACCCACATCATCTCTGTGCTAGCCTGGGCCATAGACCTATTTTCGGATTCAGCATTAGATCTAGCTACCACCGTCTGTTTCTTGCTCCTCCATGAGACTAGAGCATCTCCAACATAGACTGCAAACCCTGAGGTGGACTTCCTGTCTTTGGGACATCCTGCATAGTCTGCATCCGCACATGCTGAGATAGAAATCCCCTTTCCCTTCTTGAATAGCAAACCTGCACCTGGAGATGATTTGTGATATCTAAGAATCATATGTATTGCATCCATATGCACGTGACGTGGTTGCTCCATGAACTGGCTCACACGACTCACTGCAAAGGATATATCAGGTCTAGTGATCGTGACATACAACAGTTTGCCTACCAGTTCTCTGTATCTTCTCCTGTCCACCTCCTCTGTGTCATCATCATAGAGCTTCATGCTGGGGTCCATTGGTGTCGTAGCAGGCCGATACCCAAGCATACCTGTTTCACTCAACAGATCTGTAACATATTTCCTCTGCGACATTACTAATCCATAAGGATTTCTAGCAAATTCCAGCCCCTGAAAATATCTAAGGACTCCAAGATCCTTAGTGACAAATTTGCTCCCCAGCTTTTCTTTTGCCTGCTTTATGCCTTGCTCATCATCTCCTGTAATTAAGATGTCATCTACATAAAGCATAATTGCAATAATACCTCTAGAAGTCTTCTGTACAAACAAGGAATGATCAGCATTGGAGCGTTTGTATCCTTGTTTTTCAAAGAGGTCTGAGAGCTTCTGAAACCATGCTCTGGGGCTCTGCTTAAGGCCATAGATAGCCTTATGAAGTCTGCACACCTTGGAACACTCCCCCTCAACAGCAAAACCGGGTGGCTGTTGCATATAGACTTCCTCCTGCAAATCTCCATATAAGAACGTGTTCTTCACATCCAACTGATACAACGGCCACTCTCGATTAACTGCGACTAACAGCAAGATCCGGAGAGTGGAATGACGGGCTACTGGCGAGAATGTATCAAGGTAATCCACCCCGTATGTCTGTGTAAAACCTCGTGCAACAAGGCGTGCCTTATATCTGTCAATAGAACCATCTGCATTGTGCTTCACCGTAAACACCCACTTGCAGCTCACCGGGGTCACATCTGGAGGTATAGGAACTAGACTCCAACTTCCTCTAGAATGAAGTGCCGCCATTTCTTCCTCCATTGCTAGCCGCCATCTACTGTCCTAGAGAGCATCTTGATAGTTTCGCGGAATATCTACAGCTGACAGAGCCACCACAAAGTTCCTAAAATCCCCAGATAGTCGCTCAAATGACACAGAAGCTGACAAGGGATATGTAACGCAACTCCTCTTCGATTTGCGTATAGCAATAGGAACATCTAAATCAGCTGTGTCCTCATCTGGCCCCTGCAACATATCCTGCTCATAAATATCATTAGATCCATCAATAGAAGTATCTTCAGTACATACCATGGGCGAGCTAGGAGACGAGTCATGACCATGAGCGGGAGGATGCCTGCGGGTATAATGGAACGGTAGTGGTGAGACGGGGATTTGTGGTGGTGGTGGTGGTGGTAACGATGCTGGAGGTGGTGGTGTCATGTATATGGCATCGGTAGGCAATGGAGGTAGCTGCTGATCACCTGAAGCTGAAAAATACATTACATATTCAAAAAATGTAACATCTGCACTGACCATATACCGCCGACGCAGAGGATCAAAACACTTGTACCCCTTTTGAGTTCTGGAGTACCCAACGAAGACACACTTGACAGCTCTAGGAGAGAGTTTGTCAGTACCAGGAGACAACTGATGGACAAAGGCGACTGAATCAAACACATGGGGAGTAAGGGAAAACAGATCTTTCCCAGGATAGATAAGGGAAAACGGAATCTGTTCATCCAAGACAGAGGACGACATACGATTGATTAGGTAACATGCAGTGAGATCTGCATCACCCCAGTAAGAATAGGGAACATGACTCTGTATGAGAAGTGATCTTGTGACATCAAGTAGGTGGCGATGTTTCCTTTCAGCATTGCCATTTTGTTGAGAGGTATGAGCACAAGATGTTTGGTGAATAATCCCTTTTGAGGAGTAATAGTTGGCAAGGACATGAGTGCACTGTTCTAAGGCATTATCACTTCTCACAAACTTCACAGATGTGGAGAAAACATTTTGAATTTCATTCAAAAAATGGATAATTATATTGCCTGCTTCAGATTTATTTTTCATCAAAAATACCCATGACACACGAGAGAAGTCATCCACAAAAACTATATAAAATCTGTGTCCCTGATGATCAGGTACACGACTCGGACCCCAAAAATCAATATGAAATAACTCGAACTTGGAGGTACTACTCCGACCTGGACGACTGGGAAAGGTTGACCTGTGATGCTTTCCCAACTGACACGCCTCACATTGGATAGGTGTGTGAGGAAGACCCTGGGGTAACATACGGTGCAACTTCTGAAGCGGTAGATGCCCAAAGCGCAGATGCCACAATAAGGGAGATACTGGTCCAGCGGGAAGGGATGAGGTTCCAGCGAATGGAGTCTGATTCAGGCAGTAGAGGCCCCCTTGCTCATAGCCACGACCAATCACGTTGCCCGTATGGATGTCCTGAAAAATAAGAGAAGATGGATCAAAAATTGCCCGACAATGTAGATCCTTCGTAATCTGACTAATTGACAACAAATTCATTGAAAAATCAGGTGCATGTAGCACATTCTTGAGCTGCATAGAAGATGTCAATCTAATCTCTCCCTGACCAGTGATGGGAGAATGTGTACCATTTGCAATGACTACTGTTCGACCTGGAGGAATCTGAGAGTATCCTGTAAGTAAACTCTGATCGCCACATAGGTGATGTGTAGCGCCCGAGTCCATAATCCACGGTAATGAATCTGATCTACTACTGGTAAATGCAAACCTGAAGCACTGGTCGACGCAGAGGCAGAAGCAGTAGCATCAGATTGACTCTCAGTAGTAGGTGCTGGGCCAGCTGGGGGAATAATACCCCTTAGACAGGCAACAAGATCATCGAACCGCTGATCTAAAGTAGCAGCAGATGGAGGCTCAATCTGCTCAGTGACTCGTGCAGATGCAGGAAATCCATGCTTCGAGTAACATGTGTCTTCACTGTATCCAACGCGATGACAATAAGTACATGTTGGCCGAGTGCGGCCTCCTCTTCCACGGGGTCCACGTCCACGGCCTTGATGATGAAATCCGCGAGCCCTGTTGGCTGCCATGGCTGAAGTATTCTGATTCGTGGCCGTGGAAGGAACAGTGATCCGACTCAGTCTATGGAAAGCTTCCTCCATGGGAGGAATAGTAGAGTCGGCCAAGATCTGGGATCGTGCCGCCTCATACTCTGGATCAAGCGCAGCAAGGAACACGCCTACCATAGTCGCATTCCGATATGTCTTTTGCTGTTCTGGCGTGGCTATCAGGGGCATGAAGCTGTAGAGCTTCTCGAACATCCCTCTCAGTGATGTGTAGAGAGAATGTAGAGGGCGACCATTCTGCTTTATAGTGAATATATCATGCTGGAGTTGCAGAATCTTTGTCTCGTTCTTCGCCTGCGAATATGTAGCCGCCAGAATGTCCCACATATCCTTGGCCGTGGGTTGATGTAGAATGTCATTGGCAATCTCAATTGCCAACGTACCAGATAGCCAAACTTTGGCATATGCGTCATCGGCCTCCCAAGAGGCATTGGCTCCAGTCTTCTTAGCAGGCTCTGGTTCGGTAAGAATGTGTTTCTTACCCGTTGACTTCATCATGCTCATGAACTGCATTGCCCACAGTTCATAGTTTGTACCGTCCATCTTTACAATAGGCGCTGGACCACGAAAGGCGTCAATGGATGGAATATCCGCCTTGCTTTCTGACATACTGGAGACTGAAGACTGGAGCGACCAACAGAAGATGAAATTCGTCTACAATGACATAGACGGGTTTAGTTGCACGTGTAGACCTCAAGCAACTAAACCCATGTAGAAGATGGTGTGCGCTTTAGGGCTTAGCACACGTGCACGCGCATAGGGAGTACGCGCACACGCAAGGAGCTCGCTGTTGCTCGCACTGGCACGCGCGGTTGCGTGTGAAGGGGCCCACGCATGCCTGCTGGTTCACGCGCAGGCACACGCAGTTGCGCGTGAAAGGATCACGCGAGAGCTACAGCGCGAAGGGTTGCGATGCACGGGGGCCTGCGATGTGCGGAGGGTTGCGCACTCGCACAGATGCACTCGCACAGATGCACTGCGATGCGCGGAGGGTTGTGCACTAGCGCACTCACGCAGATGCACAGGGGCGGCAGCCAAGGTGCAGGCGCGCGATGGGGCTGCTGTGCACTCATGCGGCGGTGGAGGCGGCGCCAATGAGGAGAAGAGGCTGGCGGGTGGGGTAGGGTAGGGTTAGGGTTTCGAGAACTCCTGTCTAGGACCGTCGCTCTGATACCATGTTGGGAAAAATGAACCAGATATTTATTCCATAAGCCCTAGGCTCTCTTTATAGGAGAGTAGCCTATGGGTAAATTACATAAAGCATACAACTGGGAAATAAAAATAACAGAGGGACACGCTAAAACTACTATATGCGTTAACAATTGTAAATCCTTCGTAATCTGACTGATTGATAACAAATTCATTGAAAAATTAGGTGCGTGTAACACATTCTTGAGCTGCATAGAAGATGTCAGTCTAATCTCCCCCTGACCAGTGATGGGAGAATGTGTACCATTGGCAATGACCACTGTTCGGCCTGGAGGAATCTGAGAATATCCTGTAAGTAAACTCTGATCGCCACATAGATGATGTGTAGCGCCCGAGTCCATAATCCAAGGTAATGTATCTGATCTATTATTGGTAAATGCAAGTATGCTACCTGAAGCACTGGTAGACGCAGAGGCAGATGCAACAACATCAGATTGACTCTCAGTAGCAGGTGCTGGGCCAGATGGGGGGATAATGCCTCTTAGACGGGCAACTAGATCATCGAACCGCTGATCCAAAGTGGCAGCAGATGGAGGCTCTATCTGCTCAGCGGCTCGTGCAGATGCATGAAATCCATGCTTCGAGTAGCATGTGTCTTCATTGTGTCCGACGCGATGACAATAGGTACATGTTGGCCGAGTGCGGCCTCCTCTGCTACGAGGTTCACGTCCGCGGGTCTGATGATGAAATCCGCGACCCCTGTTGGCGGCCATGGTTGAAGCATTCTGATTCGTGGCTGTGGAAGGGACGGTGATCTGGCTCAGTCTGTGAAAGGCTTCCTCCATGGGAGGAATAGTAAAATCGGCCAAGATCTGGGATCGTGCCGCCTCATACTTTGGATCAAGTGCAGCAAGGAACACGCCCACCATAGTCGCATTCCGATACGTCTTCTGTTGTTCTGGCGTGGCTTTCAGCGGCATGAAGCTGTAGAGCTTCTCGAACATCCCTCTCAGGGATGTGTAGAGTGCATGTAGAGGGCGACCATTCTGCTTTATAGTGAATATATCATGCTGGAGTTGCAGAATCTTTGTCTCTTTCTTCGCCTGAGAGTATGTGGCCGCCAGAATGTCTCACATGTCTTTGGCCGTGGGCTGATGTAGAATGTCATTGGCAATCTCGATCGCCAACGTTCCAGATAGCCAAACTTTGGCGTATGCATCATCGGCCTCCCAAGAGGCATTGGCTCCAGTCTTCTCAGCAGGCTCTGCTTCGGTAAGAATGTGCTTCTTATCCGTTGACTTCATCATACTCATGAATTGCATCGCCCACAGTTCATAGTTCGTACCATCCATCTTTACAATAGGCGCCGGACCACGAAAGGCGCCGATGGATGGGATATCCGCCTTGCTTTCTGACATACTGGAAACTGAAGACTGGAGCGATTGACTGAAGATAAGATTCGTCTACAATGACATAGACGGGTTTAGTTGCATGTGTAGACCTCAAGAAACTAAACCCATTTGGTTGAAGGTGTGCGCTCTAGGGCTGATTCAAGAACGCACGCCTAGGGCTCTAAGGTGCCCGCTGGATCACGCAGGCGCACAAGGGTGCGTAAAGGAGCCGCGCTCAGTCGCGCAACGCAGGAGCTAGCGCGCAGTCGCGCGCAGATGCTGGTGCAGAGGCGCACAAGGATGAGCGCGCAGAGGGCTAGCGCGCAAGCGCGAAGTCTAGCGTGGGAGCGTGCAGAGGACTAACGCGCAGGTGCTGGTGCACTCACGCGACGAAGGCGCAGGGGCGCTGATGCGGCGGAGGTGCAGGAGCGCTGGTGCGGAGGCGCACTCGCGCGACGGAGGCGCAGGTGTGCCCCGACGGCACCGATGAGAGAGAGAGAGGCCGACGGGTGTGGTAGGGATAGGGTTAGGGTTTTGAGAACTCCGGTCTAGGACCGTCGCTCTGATACCATGTTGGGAAAAATAAACGAGTTGTTTATTCCATAAGCCCTAGGCTCTCTTATATAGGAGAGAAGCCTATGGGTAAATTACATAAAGCATACATCTGAAAATAAAAATAACAGAGAGACACAAAGAACACTAATAAATATGTTAACAGAGAGTTTTGGAGAATAGACAAGTACCTGTTCTATACAATAAACTCATAAAAGATATGTATGATAGGGCTTCATCTTGTGTAAGGATACAATTTGGGAAGACTGTCTATTTTGACATCAACACTGGTCTGCCTCAAGGTTCAACTTTGAGTCCATTCCTTTTTACTTTGATTATGGACGGGTTGACAAATCACATTCAGGACGGGATACCTTGGTGTATGTTATTCGCTGATGATGTTGTGTTGACTGTTGAGACTAGAGATGGAGTAAATAAGAAGCTTGAGAGTCTAAAGGATTTCATATAGTAGGGTTAAGACTGAATATATGGAGTCTACTTTTGATGGAAACAATGGTAAAGGAATCGATGTTAAGATTGGTGATGATAACATTCAGAAGAAAGATTCTTTTAGATACCTGGGATCTATTTCGCAACATGATGGAAACATTGATGGAGATGTTATAAATAAAATAAACGCATGTTGGCTAAAGTGGAGAGGAGCCTATGCTGTTCTTTGTGATAAGAAAATTCCTTTGAAAATCAAAGGAAAGTTTTACAAAGCAGCTGTGAGACCTGCTATGATTTATGGATCTGAATATTGGCCTGTGAACCATAGACATGTGCAGAGAATGGCAGTATCAGAAATGAAAATGTTAAGGTGGATGTGTGGACACACACACACACACAGACACCCCCCCCCCCCACACACGTAATGATCAGATTCGGAATGATGCCATCAGAATGAAAGTGGGTATAGTTCCGTTCAAAGATAAGATGCGAGAAAATCGCTTAAGTTTAATGTGGTTTGTCCATGTGCTAAGGAGGTCAACTGATGCACCGGTGAGGAGATGTGAGTTTTAGAATGTTGAGTCCGCTAAAAGAGGACGTGTAAGGCCCAAGAAGTGTTGGAATGAGACTATATGAAGGGATCTTAGTTTATTTCGATCTAAGCTCGAGAATGACTCAAGATAGATATGAATGGAGGCAAAAAAATCCATGTAGCCGACCCTTCTTAAAGTGGGAAAAGGCTTTGTTGTTGTGCCATAGCAAGTGGCATACGTCATCGAAATTCCATTCGAACCATTGGGGTGGTGGGGGGGGGAGGGTTGCAGGCAAGGTGGGACGTGGAGATCGGACGGAAACTTAGATCATATTTCATCGCTTTCTCTAGAAGAGCCCCTGGGGAGGGCTGGGGGTGGGGATGTATCTCCACCCAGGTGGCTGATGAGCTGGTGGTGCCCTTCTCGGAGGAGACTAGGCGGGCTATGTGGCAACTGAATGTCGATGGGGCTCCGGGCCGGGATGGATTCTCGATATGCTCTTTAAGGAATTTTGGGATTGTGTGAAGGGTGATGTGGTGGCCGTCCTGCGTAAGTTCGACAGGGTCAACCTTGGTTTCAAGCGGCTTAACAAAGCTTTTCTCTTTCTCCTCCCTAAGCGGGAGGGGGCAGTGCATGTGGAAGACTACAAACCTATTGCGTTATTGAATGCAATCTACCTCCTTGTTGTCAAGGTCTTGACGAACCACTTGCGGGGTGTCTTGGGGAACATCATCTCTCCCGAGCAGTCGACATTTGTCCCCGGTACACATATGGCAGACTCTTGGGTCCTGGCATCAGAGCTGGTGTTGGAGTGCAGGAGGGAGAAGATCAAGGGGCTCCTTTGGAAGGTGGATTTTTCCAAGGCTTACAATTGCATTGATTGGCGTTTCCTTAGGCGGTCGCTGCAGAAGAGATGTTTCTCTGATCGATGGATTGGATGGGTGAAGGAATGCATCATGACAACATCATACACAGTTCTTGTGAATGGTAGGCTAGAGGGAGGTTTACTTTCTTCCAACCCCAACGAGGGGTGCGTCAGGGATGCCCCTTGCACCCCTCCTTTTTGTGATTGTGGCGGATCTAGTAGCTGTGATGATGAGATTGGCCACGACTGACGGTTTTTCGGCTGGATACACGAGAGATGGTGCCTTCATTCCCATACTGCAGTACGCTGTTGACACATTCATTTTCGTTGATGGGGATCCTGAACATGCGAGACATGTTTCTTGTATTATGGATATCTTTGGTGAGGTTTCAAGCCTTAGAATAAACTTAGGCAAGTTCGCGGTTGTTCGTCTCGCGTTGGAACATGTGGATTCTTAGGAGCTCTGTCGTATTCTCCGCTGCCCGGGGGGCTCTATTCCCTGCACTTATTTGGAGCTCCCTTTGGTTGCTGGGCGGTTGCACGCGACGTATTGGAGGGTGGTGCTTGACAGGTTGGAGAGCAAAATGATAGGGTGGAAGGCGAGATCGCTCTTTGGGGGCGGGGGGGGGGGGCTGATGCTCCTCAAGCATGCACTGTTCGCTATTTCGGTGTTCTTTTGTTCCACGAAATTGATGCCTGTAGGGGTGCGACGGAGGCTGGAGGGAATGATGAAGCGCTTCTTCTGGTCGGACGGACGACATAAGGGGGTTGGGGAATGCACCTGATGGATTGGAACACCGTTACGAAAGCGAAGAAAGGACAATCTTGGTTTCTGCAATTTAGAGCACATAAACAAGGCGCTCCTGGCTAAGTGGGGCCTTAGCATTTGGGGGGTGTCCGATGACCTGGTTTGTAGGGTGGTGCAAAGCATCTACGGGGTCCGTGGTTCTTTGACAACGGAGGTGATCCGCCTACCATCATTGCTATGGAGGCAGATTTCCAGAATTTTACCGAATCTGGATGCTTTTGTGAGGCCGGTGGTGGGCAACGACCACGATTTTGGCTGCTGGGGGATGACTGGATGGGGTTGGGTCCACTCAGTAAGAGGTACTCTTGCCTCTTCACCCTCATGAATGACGTGAATGCGTTGGTCCACCGGGTTTGGTCGGCTGGCTCTTGGTGCCCGACTTTAGACTCTGCTTTGTCCGACCAGAGATGCAATGAGTTTGTGGTGCTCTTGGAGGATCTGGTGGATGTTGGAGGCATCTGTGAGGGTAGTGATCACTTTGCTTGGAAGGAGGGAAAGTTCCCGGTTAGGAAGGCATATCGATCCTTCACCAGGGCGCACGAGGCGGTTCAGGAGTTCACTTGAGTCACATAATTATTTGGGCTAGCAAGGTGCCTATGCGGATCAAGGTCTTCTTGTGGCTGGCGAGACACGAACGTCTATTGTCTAAGGTGTGCAGGGCCAGATTGCTGAATACCGGGGAGACTTTGTGCGATAGATGCATGCTTGATCAAGAGGATTTCGACCACTTATTTTTCGACTGCTCTACCTCGGCTACGGTGTGGGAGAGGGCGGTTATACCTTGGCTTTTGTCCGTGGATGGCGCGTCGTACTGGAGTTCTATTAGAGCGACTTGTGGTAGTTCCCAAGAGGACACGGCGGAGCTTTCGCTCCGCTTTGCGTTGTTTAGTTTGTTAGGAATGAGAGAATCTTTTGGGGATGACCCTTTCATTGTGAGATGTACTGGGACACTACATGGCACGTGTCCCTTTGATCTAATGTGTAATTTGTAATCTTGTATTTCTACTCTTGATATAGTTCTTTAAATTTATGGTGGGTTCCATTCTTTGGACCGCACCCCCTTTTTTCTCAAAAAAACAAAAAAAAATTTAAAAATACAGTAAATTTTTCCATTTACATTCATCATGTAACAATGTCCACAAACTGTCCCATACATTTATCACTGTATTGTCCATACACATATGATATACATCTCTCAAAAGGTATAAGTAAAGAAATTAGCAAAAACTACAAAAGTGTACATGCCCAGAAATAACAACAAAAAAAACTGAACCAGCCAAACCGCTCAACGCTGCGGCTGCTCCTGAGGACCTGCTAGATCCACGAAAGTAGGTACACCATGAGCAAAATTACCCAATACGCTGCTAAAACAATTAACCAAGAAATAACCACTAGCTAGAAAGTGTACGAAAGCTAGTAACTGTGTAAACCCACACCATATTAAAACTGACCGGGAAACCTAGATCCTTGCATATTCTTATCCTTGTGATAACAACCTTGATCCAAGGCTCGTAATCCCACACTTTACCGTGCTAAACTACTTCCCACACTTTACCATGTGCTAAGTCAAACCCCACAGTGTATTGTGGGCCAACTTTCTCCACTGGTATCTAACCGACCCGTAGAAAGTCTAATCTTGAAACCGTGCTGAAACCGTCTTGAACCCGTCTCCTTCAGATATTTCATAACTCTTGGAACTCCCTGCTTAAGATTAACACTCGGACACTAATCAATGTACCCTACACCAACTAGTACCCAAGTGCTAACCTTAAGTGGAAGAAGCGAAGCATAGACAACTAGCTGAGGCCCCTGACACCGGGCAAAAAGGGCACACCATTGCGTTAAGTAGCATGCCCCCTGACCAACGACCTGTCAGGATCGCGGTCATCTAAGCTTCTTCCCGAGGCCCCAAGGGTGCATGGCCCTCCCTTTGCAATGGTATCAAGCTTAACCCAAGTTTAACCCCATGCCATTGAAAGTAACAAAAGTCGCTTGAAAAATAAACCATCAGGCACAATTACATGCACCAAAATATGTAACAAAAGTCGCTTGAAAAATCAAATAATATGTTGAATCTGGAAGAAAGATGAGAAATTACTATCTACATAAAAATAATCCATACTTGCAGATGTTCAGAAAACGAAACAAAAGGAAGAAGAAAAAATCCGCATTTAAAAAACATACACGCAAATATACGAAATCTGGAAAAAGGATTTAAAACCCCCATATGCAAAAAAAACCGTACGCGAATCAGTTCAGAAGAAGAAACAAAAGGAAGAAGGAAAAAATCCGCATAAAAAAATTACATACACGCACCTGTTAATAAGACGGGAAAGAAAGGAAGCAGGATATATATATATATATATAAATCCAAAGGAAAAAAAATATAAACAAAGCGTACCCTCTCATAATATAGAAAATATTCCTCGTACATTCAGAGCGACGAAGCCGACAATCGAAGCAGATCATAACGAAAATAGCTAGGAAAAATATAAAGTTATGACAAATCTAAAGAAAACTTAAGCAAACCCTATGGGCATGTTTGGTTGCAGGGTTGGGCAGGGTTGGCCCAACCCTGGTTACTATTCACAAGGATACTTCCTCCTCACAGATTACTATTCACCCACCCCAACCCAGCCTAACCCAACCCAGTCCAACCCAGCAACCAAACATGCCCTATATGCAAACAAGAAGGAAAAAAATCGCACCTGTAGCAAAAGGGAAAACAACAACCTGGAAAGAAAGCATAAACGGGAAGATAGATGCGGGAAGATAAATGGTTTGAGAGTAGCGAACTGATCGGGGAGAGGAGAAATCCCAATCACCAGAGAGGACGGATGGAAGAGTAACCGACCGAGGAGGAAGAGAGGCGTTACAATAAAAGGGCAAAAAGCCAAAGATATAAAGAGGGAATACGGGTTTACACGTGGAGGACAAGAAGGAAATACGCGTCAAGACTACATGAGGAAAGGAGGGAAAACCGCGGACAGAGAAGCGACAGGGGAAAATAAATGGTAAAATTGAAACTTGCAGAAGCAGTAAAGGAAGAACAACCATGACAACACATGGCAGTCGCTGGATAAAGGAGTGAAAACCGTGGACAGAGAAGCGCGAGTGGCAAAAAAAATGGCAAAATCGAAACGCACGGAAGGGATCTACGTGGCAATAGAGCGGGGAGAAACCCACTAATAGTAAGAGTAATAGATGTTAGAATCACCAAAAGTTGTAGAAATGGTTTTAAATATGATTTTTTGATGCTCTTTATTCAATAAATAAGTTAGAAATACGCACTAATATTTGGTAAGTTGAAGGTCTAAATACAAGTTTTGTAATAGTTTATCATCATAATCATCGATTCACCTCACATGCTAGTATGCAGCACTAGGGCATGCAAATAGACGTTTAATCATGAGAATTCTTATATAGTGAAAATAAAAATAATAAAAATTGAAGTAACTTTCTTATAAAATTTATTTTTAGTCCTTATTTGTGAAATTTGCGATCATAATGTAAAGTCGAGTAGAAGTATGGGTATCCTCGTAATTCTCGTAGAAATTTGGCATAAAGAGAAAGAGAATAAAAAATGGAAAATAAATGATTATAGAAAATTCTTTTTTACCTCCTGTTGGAGTAATCGATACTCTGATATGTTATTCCATAGAGCCCACGGGTCTCTTATATAGGGAGAAAAGCCTTGGGTAAATTACAGAGTCTTACAAAATATAAATAGAAATTACGGAACAATAAAACGTAACATATATAAGTCTCTACACTCCCCCTCAAGATGGAGCATAGATATCTATCATGCTCAACATGGAAGAACATCTCTGGAAAGGTCCTCTGAGCAATGGCTTGGTGAATATGTCAGCAGTCTGGTCCTCTGAACTGACATGAGAAGTGGAAATGAAGCCCTTCTGAATCATGTCCCTAGTATAATGACAATCCACCTGATGTGCTTTGTTCTCTCATGAAAAGCTGGATTGTTGGCAATAAACAATGCTGCCTGATTGTCACATTGAAGATTCATATGCAAGGGGACATCTACATTCAAATCTTTTAAGACTGCTTTAACCCACATCATTTCTGTGCTTGCTTGTGCCATGGCTCTGTATTCGGATTCAGCACTGGATCTCGCCACAACAATCTGTTTCTTGCTTTTCCAAGAAACTAAAGAGCTTCCTATGAAGATAGCAAATCCAGAAGTAGATTTACGATCCCTTGGACATCCTGCATAATCTGCATCTGCACAAGCTGAAATAGACAGATCTGTATCTTTCTTGAATAGCAACCCTGTGCCTGGAGAAGACTTCAGATATCTCAATATCATATACAAGGCATCCATATGAACTTGCCTCGGCTGCTCCATAAATTGTTTCACCCGGTTTACTGCAAAGGCAATATCCGGTCGAGTTATAGTAATGTATAAGAGCTTACCCACCATCTCTCTGTACCTTCTTTTGTCCACCTCCTTGGTATCATCGTCGTACAGCTTCATGCTTGGGTCCATAGGTGTACTTGAAGGTCTGCATCCAGTCATTCCTGTTTCAACTAGCAAGTCTGTGACATATTTTCTTTGAGTCATCACCATTCCTTGTGCATTTCTTGCAAACTCTATCCCCAGGAAATATCGTATCGTGCCCAGATCCTTCGTAATGAACTGGCTTCCCAACAGGGACTTGGTTATCTCAATCCCCTGAGCATCATCTCCTGTAACCAAGATGTCATCAACATATATCATAACAACAACTGTACCTCTAGGGGTCTTCTGGACGAACAGTGAATGGTCCGCATTTGATCTCCTGAACCCCTGTCGTTCAATTAGCTGGGAAAGCTTCTGGAACCATGCTCGGGGACTCTGTTTGAGGCCATAGATAGCCTTATGAAGTCTGCACACCATCTGAGTCTCCCCCTCAGCAGCAAACCCTGGTGGCTGCTGCATGTAGACTTCCTCCTGTAGGTCAACATACAAGAAAGCATTCTTGACATCAAGCTGGAAAATGGTCCAGTTACGTACCACAGCAACAGATAGGAGGATGCGAAGAGTGGAGTGTCTCGCCACTGGTGAAAAAGTATCCAAATAATCTACCCGATACGTCTGGGTAAATCCCCGTGCTACAAGTCTGGCCTTGTATCTGTCGAGACGTCCATCCGCACGATATTTCACCGTAAACACCCACTTGCAACTCACCACGGAGGCACCTGGAGGAATGGGGACAAGAGACCAAGTCCCTCTAGATTGCAAGGCACGCATCTCCTCTTCCATGACTAGACGTCAGCAATCAATCTTCATGGCATCCTGATATGTCCGTGGAATCTCAACTGACGAGACAGCAGCTGCAAACTTCTGGAAATCCCCATTGAGACGATGAAATGAGACTTGAGAGGCAAGAGGATATGAAGCACACTGTCTTCGCTGCTTCCTGTGAGCAATGGGCCGATCCAAATCATCCATCACTGTGTTGAGCGGTTGATCCTCCTCCTGTAGTAAAGGCTCCTGCACTGGTGCATTGTCTAACCCATCATTAGTGTTTACATCAGAACATACCTGAGGCGAGTTGGATGGTTGACATGTAGCTTGAGCAGGGCCTGGCCGCCTTGTATAGAACTTAGTAAAAGGTACAACTGGAGGTGGTGGCGGGGGTGGTGGTGGTGGTGGTGGTGGATGTGGTGGTGGAGTAGAGGATTGACCCAGGCTTGGAGGTGGAGGCACATAGACATTGGAATCTGTGGATGTGGAGGAGACCAATCTGTCACCTGCAGGGGAGAAGTACATGACAGGTTCGAAAAATGTAACATCTGCACTCACATAGTACTTGTCATGAACAGGGTCATAGCAACGGTATCCTTTCTGTGTCCTGGAGTAGCCCACAAAAACACACTTGATAGCCCTAGGAGATAGCTTATCAAGCCCTGGAGATAAGCGGTGGACAAACGCAACAGTGCCAAAGACCCGAGGTGTAAGTGTAAACAAATCTTTGTCGGGAAAAAGGACAGAGATTGGAGACTTTTCCCCAAGGACAGTCGTAGGCATGCGGTTGACCAGATAGCATGCTGTAAGTATAGCATCCCCCCAAAAGGATAATGGAGCACAACTCTGAATAAGTAATGTGTGAGCAATATCAAGGAAATGTCGATGCTTCCGTTCTGCAACCCCATTTTGTTGAGATGTGTAAGCACATGTGATTTGGTGGATAATGCCTTTAGAAGAAAGGAAGCGAGCAAGTGAACGAGTGCAGAACTCCAATGCATTGTCAGTACGCACATACTTAACAGTAGATGAAAAAACATTTTGAACTTCATTGATAAGATTTTGAATAACACTTCCTGCTTCGGATTTATTTTTAAGAAGGAAAGTCCAGGACACTCTAGAAAAATCATCAACTACAACTAAATAGAACCTGTACCCCTGATGATCTGGGACACGACTTGGACCCCAAATATCTATGTGAAATAACTCAAATGGGGAGCGACTGCTCCGACTCTGACGACTGGGGAAGCTAGACCGATGGTGCTTCCCTAACTGACATGCTTCACAACGAAAAGACGAACTCGGAGAGATCTGAGGCAGGAGGTGACGCATTTTCTGTAGCGGCAGGTGACCAAACCGAAGATGCCAGGTATACGGGGATACAGATCCTTGGGAATGCAGTGAGACGCCGACGTAAGAGTTTCAGACGAGACGATAGAGGCCCTTGTGCTCAGAGCCACAACCAATCACCCTGCCCGTTAGTATGTCCTGAAAAATAACAGACGATGGGTCAAAAATAGCACGACAGTGCAAATCACGTGTAATCTGACTAATGGATAAGAGGTTCATAGAGAATTCTGGTGCATGTAGAACATTCTGTAAGTGCATAGAGGGTAGTAAAACCGTCTCCCCCTGACCGATGATAGGGGAATGAGTGCCATCAGCAATGAGTACAGAGCGACCAGGCTAAACAGCTCTGTAGGAATGCAGAATATCTTTCTCACGACAGAGATGATGGGTAGCTCCAGAATCGACAATCCATCCTGTGAGATCATGATTATGAAATGAGACTGAAGGACTACCTGAGGCACTGGCTGAAGCAGATGTACTAGCTGACGCCGAGGCCGCAACATCAGAAGCTTCAGCACCCTCTGACGATGACTGTGGCATGATATCACGAAGCCGTGCCACAAGCTCCTCGAACCTGTGATCTGGAGTAGATGTCGGTGGACCCTGAACATGATCAGCGACACGTGCAGAAGGAGGGAAGCCATGCTTGGAATAGCATGTATCCTCCGAATGACCAGTACGACGACAGAATGAGCACGTAGAGCGTATGCGACCTCCGCGGTCACGTCCACCACTTCCTCTGCCACGAAATGAGGACGAACCACCTCGTCCCCTGGAAACTGCCATTGCCGAGGGAGGTGCAGTCGCTGTATTCGATGGAACAGGTACACGATTGAGCCTCCTGTATACTTCTTCCATCGGTGGGATAGTGGCATCTGCAAGGATCTGAGAGCGTGCTGCCTCGTACTCAGGGTCAAGGGCAGCAAGTAATACGCCAACCATAGTGGCGTTGCGGAACGTCTTCTGCTGTTCCGGCGTGGCTGTGAGCGGAATGGTGCTATAGAGCTTCTCGAACATTCCACGAAGAGACGTGTACAGGGAATGAAGAGGCCTCCCATTTTGCTTCGTGGTAAAGATATCATGCTGCAACTGTAGCATCTTCGTCTCGTTGCGTACCTGAGAGTACGTCGTGGTCAAAATATCCCACATCGCCTTGGCGGTGGGCTGATGGAGGACATCATTCGCTATCTCCGTCGTGAGCGTTCCTGAGAGCCAAACTTTTGCATACGCATCATCAGCCTCCCATGAGGCATATATTCCTGTCTTTTCCGACGGTTCATCCTCGGTAAGAATATGCTTCTTACCACATGACTTCATAAGACTGAGGAACTGCATAGCCCACAGTTCGTAGTTTGTCCCGTCCATTTTGACGATTGGTGCCGAACCTTTAAAGGCACCTATGGCGGGCATATCGACCTTTTGTTCTGACATACTGCCGGAGAAGAACAACTAGAGATGATAGACCAAGAAACTGGTGTCTACCACGATATGTGAGGATTCAAGTGCACCTGTAGACGTTATGCACTTGAATCCGTCATCTATCCGGAACCGACTGAAGGTGAGTCGCCCCGAGGACGAGTAGTGGCTATGGAAGCCTTAGCGGAAGAGATATGCAGCACCTAGGGGTACCCAGCAGTGGGGCTGGGCGCTGTTGGCGGCCTGGAGATGCTCGACGGAGGGCTGGCGGCACCGGGGGCGGCAGGGAAGGGCTCGATGGAGGGCTGGCGGCGCCTGGGCTGGCTGGAAGGGGTCCCTGGCGGAGGGCTGGAAGCCCTGGCTGAGGACTGGGAGCCCTTTGGCGGAGAGCTGGAGCCCTGGCGGAGGGCTGGAAGCCTTCGGCGGAGGGTTGGAGGACTGGCGGAGGGCTGGGGGCCCTGTGGCGGCGGGAGAAGAGAGGAGGGAGGGGGGGGGGCGGCGGGTGGAGAGAACAAAACCCTAGGGTTAGGGTTTTGGCTCTGATACCATGTTGGAGTAATCGATACTTTGATGTGTTATTCCATAGAGCCCTCGGGTCTCTTATATAGGGAGAAAACCCTTGGGTAAATTACAGAGTCTTACAAAATATAAATAGAAATTACGGAACAATAAAACGTAACATATATAAGTCTCTACACCTCCATTTGTTTATTCTCCCAACTTGGTCAGCTACCTCTATGATGTCAACAAGTATGGGAGAAAAGGTGTTATGCGAGTATAATTTTGGATTCTATTATTGTTTAAGTTCTCTAGAGAAAGTCTCATGTGCATCCATGTGTAAGGGGCAAGACTATTGTTCCTTTGGAGAGGGCAAGACTCATGTTCCATCCTCTTTTATGCATGGTCCCCATTATAAGATATTTTCTCCAAGGTTCTTATGAAAGAGAATACAAGGTCCCTTGGATTTTTTGAGATTTTTGTATAGGCATTCCACAACATTTTTGACCTTGAACAGATGCAGTCATCTTCCACTACATAGACAGATGGTGAGCTAGAGGTCTCCAGAAAAAGGCTCATTGCAGTGTCAGCAGCTTTGGTCATCATAGATGCTAAGCACAAGAACCTTATTTCTTCCCAGTTGCTCGAAGGATCATTATCGCTCCAACCCATCAAGTCCTCGTACTTATTGACATGGTCGAGATGTTTTCAGCAACCACACGAGTTTGTTTTGAATTGAGGTGGTTTTTGATATGTATTTAATGTGTCCAAGTTGTGCATGATATTCTTAAACTTGAAGGGCGGTGTTGGGAATGGTAAAGGGTTGGATTAATTTGGTTGGATCTTGTTGAAAGATCAATCAATTGTAATATTCTGTCATGTGTTCATACATATCCTGTTCGGGGCTTGTATACAGGGCCTTGCACTGCATGTTTTGATGAGAAGAATCAATTGAGAAACAGAGCTATTAGGTTGAATCTCATGTGGAGTAGCATTATCATCGTGACTGTCTTGGACCACACAAATCTATGCCGAGATGTTATTTTTGCTGTAATTCCTTTTTATTTCAGTTTTCAACAGTATGGTCAAATTCCTCTATTTTTACAACAACTCGGCCAATTATCCATGTTGACAGAGTGACCCCATTTATAGAAAACCCAATGGTAGCACATCGGGGAATTGGATCACATGAATTGAAATTATTTGAAGACATTTTTAGGAAAGGAGTCTTGGTTTATAAGACCAAACATTTAAAAGATTAAAGAAACTTTGATGTTGACTGTTTGGAAGCTAAAGATGATAGAAGATTGACCCCATATTCAATCTTCATTGGAGTCAAGCGTGCTCTGGGGGAGTAAGAGGCAAAGTGGAGTAGCATGGTCCAATGTCAACACAAAATATTGATTTATGACCTTTCCAGAATATAAGCTCGCGTAAATGCACTCTTCTGCAGGATTTTTATTCTCCTTCTATCTATGTGAGTATCATGACAACAAGGCAGCTACATTTTGGCCATGTAATCATGTTTTTCATGAGAGGACAAAACATGTTGATTTGGCTTGTCATGTTCTACAAGATCCAGTTCAAGGAACTCAAACCATCATACTTTGATCTACCTCCAAATATATATATATATATATATATATATATATATATATATGAAAATAGTTTGTCAATACTAAGCATTTTTCAGAATTGATACTTCCTCTGATATTGTGGGGAGTTTTGGAGAAGAGACAAGTACCTGTCCTATACATTAATCTCATAAAAAATATGTATGATAGGGCTTCATCTTGTGTAAGGATACAGTCTAGGAAGACTGACTATTTTGACGTCAACATTGGTCTGCATCAAGGTTCAGCTTTGAGTCCATTTCTTTTTACTTTGATTATGGATGAGTTGACAAGTCACATTCAAGATGAGATACCTTGGTGTATGTTATTCGCTGATTATATTGTTGATTGATCAGACTAGAGATGGAGTATCTGGGAAGCTTGAGGTCTGGAGACATGCATTGGAGACTAAAGGATTTCGTATAAGTAGGGCTAAAACTGAATATGTGGAGTGCACTTTTGATGGAAGTAATGGTGAAGGAATCGAGGTGAAGATTGGTGACGATAACATTCAGAAAGAGAAATTCTTTTAAATACTTGAGATCTATTTTGCAACATGATGTGGAAATTGATGGAGATGTTACTAATAGAATAAATGCAGATTGGTTAAAGTGGAGTGGAGACCTGCTATACTCTATGGATCTGAATATTGACATGTGAACCATAGACATGTACTAAGAATGGTAGTAGCAGGAATGAAAATGATAAGGTGGATGTGTGGGCACACACGCAGATCGGATTCAGAATGATGCAATCAGAAGGAAAGTTGGTGTAGCTCCGATAGAGGATAAGATGCGAAAAAATCGCTTAAGGTGCTTTGACTATTTGCTAAGGAGGTCAGCTGATGGCCTGCTGCACCAACGAGGAGATGTTAGCTTTTGGATGTTGAGCCGGCTAGGAGAGGATGAGGAAGGCCCAAGAAATATTGGAATGAGACTATACGAGGGGATCTTATTTTTTGGATCTAAGCCCGAGAATGACCCAAGATAGATCTGAATGGAGGCAAAGAATCCATGTAGCCGACCCTACGTAATGTGGGAAAAGGCTTTGTTGTTGTTGTGGTGCTTCCTCTGCATTTTCACCAAGTTAGGCATGATGGGTATTTATGGTCCAAGTTGCGGGGAATAATACCTTTTTTCCTTTTTGAGCACTCGTCGTATTCTTTTTTTATGCTTTTGTTGTTTAGGAAGTTTTTTTATTTTAGTTCGCGCGTGCAAATTTTATTGAAATGTTTAACAATTCACCGACTTGATGTTTTCTCTGTAGGCAATGCGATCTGGACCTCATTCTTCAAAACCAATATTTGTGTCCGTTGGACATCGCATTTCCCTTAACTCGTGTCTGGAGGCTGTCAAGTTATGCTGTAAATTTCGTGTGCCTGAACCAGTTAGACAGGTAAATAGTTATTGTGCTCATGAAGCTCTGAAAGTTTTATTATTTCGCATTTCACTTAGAATGGGCTCTTCTTAACTTTGTCATGAAGCTCAGAAAGTTTAATTGTACCCTGATGAGAAGTTCTAATTTTCAAAATGTAAATGGCAATTTGGACAACTCCAACAACCTGAACTCTGTGTTGCAACATTTTTTAGCCGTGGTTTCTTACCCGACGAAATGCTCCAGATAGTTCAACACAGAGTCTCTCCCCAGTCGAAGGCTAAGTTTCCTTCACCGTTGGAGTGTGATCTAATCTGGAATAGAGCACCATGGCATTTTGAAGGAAATCTGATTCTTTTGGAAAAGGAAAGACCTAATACTTTAGTAGACCACTACATGCTTATTAGCGCTCCATTTGGGGTCCAAGTATACAGAGCCCCATTACAATGTCAAAACAGAAAATCCTCCTCGCGTATCCTCAGTCCATTAGAAAGGTTATTGTAGAGATATATGTTATTTTTCTTTTGTACCTTTTTGTATTTTCTTTTTCCCGTTGGACTCTTTATGTATTTTACCCATAGGCTACTCTCCTATATAAGAGAGCCTAGGGCGTATGAAATAAACAAGTTTCTCATTTTTCCCAACATGGTATCAGAGCGACGGTCCTAGACCGGAATTCTCGAACCAAACCCTAACCCTAGCCTCCACCCTCAAGCCCTCCGTGCACGTGCCTCGCCGCCTCCTTCTCACGCAGCCCCAGGCCTCGCTGCACTCGGTCCTGCGCCGCCTCTGCGTGCGCGGGTGCCTCGCTGCTTCTGCCTCGGCATCGTGCCACGCCTGCGTGCTCGGTCTTGCGCCGCGCATGCCTCAGTCTCGCGTGCGCGCGCCTGTGCGTCTGTGCACCCCTGCACGCTCAGGCTCTTGCACGTCTGTGCGAACTCCTGCGCACCCCTGCGCGTCTGTGCGCATCTGCGCGCCTGCGCGTCTGTGCGCATCCCTGCACATTGTGCACCTGTGCGTCTGTGCAACGGTGCGCCTGTGCGTGCTCCTATAAGCCACCTGTGCACGCTCATGTGCGCATCTGTGTGTGAGAAGCTCCTGACTTCCGTGCGCGTGCTGCCCTAGGCCAGCGCGCATGCGACTCCAACACTTGTTCCGCGCACGCGTTTTCAAATTAATGGGTTTGATTGCTTGAGTCTACACATGTAACTAAACCCGTTAATGTCCGTGTAGACGATCATATCTTCAGTCTACCACTCTAGTCTTCCATTATCATAATGTCATAAAGCAAGGCAGACATCCCATCTACATGCACCTTTAGAGGTCCAACGCCTATTGTGAAGATGGATGGTTCAAACTACGAACTGTGAGCAATGCAGTTCATGAGTATGATGAAGTCAATTGGTAAGAAGCACATTCTTACCGAAGAAGAGCCTACTGAGAAGACTGTGGTCAATGCCTCATGGGAGGAAGATGATGCATATGCCAAGGTTTGGCTATCAGGAACTTTGACAATTGAGATTGCCAATGATATTCTTCATCAGCCCACTGCAAAAGCAATGTGGGACATTCTGGCTGCTACATATTCCCAGGTAAAGAATGAGACGAAGATTCTGCAACTCCAGCATGACATCTTTATTATCAAGCAGAATGGACGACCTCTACACTCATTGTATACATCTTTATGAGGAATGTTTGAGAAGCTTTACAACTTCATGCCTCTCACAACCACTCCTGAGCAACAGAAGACCTACCGGAATGCCATTATGGTAGGTGTATTTCAGGCGGCTCTAGATCCAGAGTACGAGGCTGCACGCTCCCAGATCTTGGCGGACTCCACCATTCCTCCGATTGAGGAAGCATTTCACAGACTGAGCCGCATTACTGTTCCTTCATCCTATGCAAATCAGACCGCCTCAGCCATGGCAGCGAATCGAGGTCGTGGAGGTCATCATCAGTCCCGTGGTCGTGGACCTCAGGGTAGAGGGGATCGTGTTCAGCCAACCTGCACTTTTTGTCACCGTTCTGGGCATACGGAAGACACGGGCTATTCCAAACATGGATTTCCTGCTTTCGCACGAGTAGCTGAACAGATTGAGCCTCAATCTGCTTCATCTCTAGACCAACGCTTTGATGACCTTATAGCATGTCTGAGGGGCACTATTCCTCCATCCGGCCCAGTTGCATTAGTACCTTCTTCTGATAGTCACCCCGATGTTGCTGCTTCTGCATCCATCAGTACCTAAGGTAGCACTTATGCATTTACTAGCAGTAGTGGATCATATACTTTAGAGTGGATTATGGACTCTGATGCTACACATCATTTGTGTGGTGATCAGGGCCTACTTACAGCCTACCGACATGTCCCTCCAGGACGTACTGTGGTTATTGCCAATGGGACGCATTCTCCTATCACTGGTCAGGGAGAGATTAGCCTGACACCTTCTATGCACCTTAAGAACGTGCTGCATGCACCGGATTTCTCAATGAATTCATTGTCCATCAGCCAACTTACAAAGGATTTACATTGTCGAGCAATTTTTGATCCATCTTCTCTCATTTTTCAGGACATCCTTACGGGTAACATGATCAGGCATGGCTATGAGAAAGGCGGCCTATATCGTCTTAGTCGGACACCTTATGCTGGAGCCTCCTCTCTACCTGCTGTACCCATCTGCCCATTACTGTGGCACCTGCGCTTTGGACATCTACCGCTTCAGAAACTGCGTCATATGTTACCCCAGGTTTCACCTCACACGTCCATTCAATGTGAGGCTTGTCAGTTGGGAAAGCTCCATCGGTCTACCTTTTCCAGTCGTCAGTGTTGGAGTAGTACCTCCAAGTTTGAGTTGTTTCATGTCGATATCTGGGGTCCTAGTCGTGTCCCTGATCATCGGGGACACATGTTCTATATGGTTATTGTGGATGATTTCTCTCGTGTGTTTTGGGTCTTTTTGTTAAAGAATAAATCTGAAGCGGGGAATATTATCATAAATTTCATCAATGAAGTTCGTAATGTTTTTCCTGCATCTGTTAAAATCGTGAGAAGTGATAATGCCTTGGAATTTTGTACTCATACTCTCTCCAATTACTTTTCAGCTCAAGGGATTATCCACCAAACATCCTGTGCCTATACTTCCCAACAAAATGGGGTTGCAGAAAGGAAACATCGTCATTTACTTGATGTTACCAGGTCACTTCTCATACAGAGTCATGCCCCTCATTCTTTCTGGGGCGATGCTGTTCTTACTTCATGTTATCTCATTAATCGTATACCGTCGTCTGTCTTAGGTGAGAAGATTCCTTTCTCCCTTATTTTTCCTGACAAAGAATTGTTCTCCCTCACTCCTTGTGTGTTTGGCTCGATTGCCTTTGTCCACCAGTTGTCTCCAGGGATTGACATGCTCTCTCCTAGGGTTGTCAAGTGTGTTTTCGTTAGGTACTTCGGAACACAGAAGGGGTACAAATGTTATGATCCATTGCGCAAAAGGTATCTCGTCAGTGCTGGTGCTACTTTTTTCGAGTCTGTAATGTACTTCTCATCTACAGGTGATCAGTTGGTACCCTCTGGCACTACTGAAGCTATATACATGCCACCACCATCACCACCTCAACCATTACCATCACCACCATCACCACCTCCTGTTACCGTTCTTGTTTCCCCGTTGCCATTTCACTATACCCGTAGGCCTGCTTCTGCTCATGGTCACCGCTCATCATCTAGCTCGCCTGAGGTATGTTCTGAGAATATTATCAATATTGATGGATCTGACGATTTCTCTGAGCAGGATGTGTTACAGAGGCAAGATGAGGAGGCAGGTGATTTGGATCTACATATTGCTCTTCGGAAGCAGAAGCGTAGCTGCGCGTCATATCCAATAGCATCTACTGTGTCTTTTGAACGCTTAACTGGAGATTTTAGGAGCTTTGTCATTGCACTATCGACGGTGAAAATTCAACGGAATTACCAAGATGCGTTGAAGGATAGTCGATGGCATTTAGCCAAGGAAGAAGAAATGTCTTCTCTTCAATCAAGAGGTACCTGGAGCCTTGTTACTGCACCTACTGATGCGTCTACAATGAGCTGCAAGTGGGTCTTTACAGTTAAGCAGAATGCAGATGACAACATTGACAAATACAAGGCACGCTTGGTTGCTCGTGGCTTTACACAGACATATGGGGTGGATTATCTTAATACATTCTCGCCGGTTGCTTGCCATTCCACCCTACAGATCCTCCTCTTTGTTGCGGTTACTCGTGATTGGCCACTATACCAATTAGATGTCAAGAATGCATTCTTATACGGTGACTTGCAGGAGGAAGTCTACATGCAATAGCCTCCTGGTTTTGCTGTTGAGGGGGAGTGTTCTAAGGTGTGTAGACTTCATAAGGCTATCTATGGCCTTAAGCAGAGCCCCAGAGTTTTGTTCTAGAAGCTCTCAGACCTGTTTGAGAAACAGGGGTACATACGTTCCAATGCAGATCATTCCTTGTTCGTACAGAAGTCGCCCAGAGGTATTATTGCAATTATGGTGTATGTAGATGATATTTTGATTACAGGTGATGATGAACAGAGAATTCAGAGGGTGAAAGAAATGCTGGGTCGTGAATTTGTCACCAAGGACCTTGGAGTTCTTAAATATTTTCTGGGAATGGAATTCGCCAGAAATCCTCATGGGCTGGTAATGACCCAGAGGAAATATGTCACTGACCTGTTGAGTGAAATAGGAATGCTTGGTTGCCGACTCGCCAGTACACCCATGGATCCTAGTATGAAATTATATGATGACGATACTGATGAGGTGGATAGGAGAAGATACAGAGAACTGGTGGGCAAACTTCTCTATGTTGCCATCTGCATTCACGTTATCTTCTTTGCTGTGAGTCGGGTGAGCCAGTTTATGGAGCAATCACGTCAGGTACATATGGATGCTATACATATGATACTCAGGTACCTTAAGTCATATCCAGGTGCATGTCTGCTGTTTAAGAAAGACAAGGAGATTACTATCTCAGCATGTGCAGATGCAGATTACACAGGATGCCCTAAGGATAGGAAGTCCACCACTGGATTTGCTGTGTATGTCGGAGACTCTCTGGTCTCATGGAGAAGCAAGAAGCAAACGGTTGTAGCAAGATCTGGTGTTGAGTCTGAATATAGGGCTATGGCCCAGGTTAGTACAGAAATGATGTGGGTGAAGGATGTGCTTACAGATCTATATATAAAAGTTCCTCTTCCTATGGCCCTGGAATATGACAATCAAGCGGCTCTATTCATTGCAAATAATCCAGCATTTAATGAACGAACCAAGCACATTGAGGTTGATTGTCACTTCATACGAGATATGATTCAGAAAGGGTTTATTTCTAGGGATTTTATCACTTGTGCCCCTCCGAGATATCGCAATATCAGTTATGCCCCTATCTTTTTGGTAATATCAGTTGTGCCCCTCACTTCTTGCTATTTTATCACTTGTGCCCCTCGGGTTAGTGACCGTCCATCTACAGTGCAAACCGACGTTAACTTTGAGGACATAAGCGGTATTAAGTTTTAAAAAAGTTATATGGTCATTTATACCCTCTTCCTCATCCTCTTCTTCTTCCTCCTCTTCCCCCATCCTCTTCCTCCTCCTCCAACCTCCTCCTCCTCCCTCTCCGGCCGAAACTCCTCCCCAGCACTCACCTCCTCCCAGCTCCGCCCCGAGCTCCCCGCACCTCCGTACCTCCGCCCCCGCCCCGCGCCGCGCCTGTCCCTCCCTCGCGCCGCCCCTCTCCACCGTGCGGGTCAAGGCAAGCTTCCTCCCAACTGAGAGAAGATTCTTCATACCAGCAGTTACAGCGTTGATAGACTGCCCATATAGCTTCTTAGCCCAATCCACAATATTACTCTTGCTAGCAGAGCTCGATGAAGATGCTAGCGATGCATTCAAAGATTTGATCTTTTTCACATACAGATATGCAGAAAGGTCAACTTCAGACTCTCTCAGTTCGGTCTCTATAGGCTCCAATTCTGACTGTGGAGTACTCTCCGATGACAACAGATAAGTAATCGCCAAGCGAAGCTTATCGGTCTTGCTACCTTTTCCCTTTAGGAGACTCAGCGGTGCACTCCTGTCACAACTCCCCTTCGTCAACAAATCGTCCTCGAGAGTACAATAGGAATCCAATGACCTCTCCTTGATCTCCCCTAACAACACGGTAGCAATGTTGGTAAGCTTATCTATCAAATTCTTCCTGTCCCTAAGCTCCGGGAGGGAATTCACTGCATTCATCAGGTGCTTAGTGTTCCCAATCAAGTTTGTCCCGTCGAATTCCGCACCATCCGTCCCACCCGTCCTCCTGTTCACCTCGTCCACGTCCTGCTTATATTTACTCAGCTGGATCTCGATCTCCTCTGCAACCTTCGGGAAGGGCAACCAGCCATTGGACACCCAGAAGCTATCCGAGCTCCCGAGCTCGTACGACTGCACGTTCGATTTCTTCTGGATTTTGTTCAGCTTCATATCAAGCATATCATGAACAAGCACTCTATAGCTCAAGTCGTGCTGGATCCCGACTGCGAGTTCAAAATTGCGGTCAAAAAGGCAGAGGACCGGCCTCTGGAAGGAGCTCTCGAGGCTGCCGGCTTCGGAGAAGAGATTATTCTTGGTAACAAGGTGATCCCTGAGGCGGGTATCAAGAGCTGCAGCGACCATCTCTACCGGGCCGCCCCGCGCACAGCGAATGACGGGGACAACAGCAAGGGTAGCGAGGATGCAGAAGAGCCCTGCGGCAACGGTCTCGACGATCTCCTCGATCTCGCGGTCGCCGGCTGAGGGGTCGTTCATGGTGACGTAGACGTCGGGTTGGGCGAGGGAGAAAAGGTCGTCCTCAAGGGTAACGAACTCGAGGTATTGGTCCATGATGCGCGATATGCGGTGGACGGAGTCGGATCTGAGGGTGGAGGCGGCGAGGTCCTCGAGGAGGGGGCGGGGGATGGAGGAGGAGAAGTTGAGGTGGAGGGAGTCGTAGAGGGGGAGGGAGGCGTCGTGGGCGATGAGGGAGAGGTTGTCGGGGGTGGGCCGCACGAGGTACACCACGGGCACGTCGGGCACGCGCTGGCGGGGCTTGTTGATCAGGTGGTAGAGGGTCACCCCGTGCTTGCGGAGGTCGTTCACATGGATCAGAGGGGAGAGGAGCGCCAGGCTGAATCGGTCCTTGCACCGCGCCACGCCTGCCCCTCCCCCGCACGCGTCGCCCTCGGCCCTTGCCGCCCGTGCTCCTCCCGCAGCCACGCACCTCCCCTGGCCCCCGCCGCCCACGCTCCAGCCCGCACCTCCTCCGTAGCCTCGCACCTCCTCCCCAACCCTCCTCCTCATTTGATTTTATTTTGACCATAATACCCCTCTTAACCACACCATGGTTTGAGTAAACTATGGTTATTTTAATTTTTTGACGGTCAGTCTGACGGAAGGGCACAACTGATAACAGAGAAAGAAGTGAGGGGCACAACTGATATTACTAAAAAGATAGGGGCATAACTGATTTTGCGAGATCTCGGAGGGGCACAAGTGATAAAATCCCTTATTTCTACATCCCATGTTAGCTCAGGGGACTAAACTACAGACATCTTTACCAATGCATTACTTCGAGGGCTATTCCGGAAGTGTTCGTCCAAGCTGAGCATGATTGACATCTATGCTCCATCTTGAGGGGGAGTGTAGAGATATATGTTATTTTCCTTTTGTACCTTTTCGTATTTTTTTCCCGTTGGACTCTTTATGTATTTTACCCATAGGCTACTCTCTTATATAAGAGAGCCTAGGGCGTATGGAATAAACAAGTTTCTCATTTTTCCCAACAGTTATAAATATAGATTACGCCCCAGAAGATGGCAACAACACAATGTGTTTTGACTGGGTCAAGATTATGAATGACATCACAAAGCCCTCAGTGAAGCAACTAAACCTTAGGACTTCGGACGAGAACACCCTTACTCTTCTTCTCAGATATGATGGGTTATCGTTTCTACACGTTTCGCAGAAGACTTGGTCATGTATACACATGGTGTGAACAAGTGATAAAAGGGAAAACACTTCTGGACTTGGTAGCCTCAGAAGATCTAAAGGTACTTGTAGAAGAAAAACTGAAACCGAGATTTCTGGCAGACCTGAAGTCAGGCCTAAAGAAGTATAAAATTCCCCTCCAATAAGCAGAGCTGGGCAGCGTCTCCGGATTAACCTTGAGAGGGCAAGATACCCCAGCCGGCAACCCCGGAACCCATGCAAAGAGATTCGCATATAAAAGGTTTTGGAACTGTTGGCAACACATTCTGCTCCATGTCACATAGGAAATACTTCAGCCCTCAAAGCATCACCCTTTAAACCCCTAATTACAACCATCAATGATGTTGCGTTTAACCATGCTATTACTTCATACAAAGAAACAAATACTCCTTTTACTATCACCAGTTTCTCTTCCAGTGTCCCTGTTAGTACCACAAAGCACCCGTTTGCAGTCATCATAGCCGATACAAGTAATACTAGCGTACACCCAACCGTGTTATCTTATACTAATATCAGGTTGCCCCAGGGCCCAAGACCCACCCGAGGAAGATCATCATAGATTCAGAAGCTTTGCGAACTCGATAAGGGTAAATGTGATAGTCTGCAGCTCCCCCAATCACCAAGCCAACCAGGCAAGCAGGTTCACAATCCTCGAAAAGTGCCTATGATTGCCGGAGAATCGAAAAGGAGTCGACCGTTAGCACCAGTCCTATAACGAAAAAAACAAGTTTCAAAAGATCAGAATACTCTGAGTTGGAAATGGTAGACTTCTCAAATAGTTCAAGAAAGAAAAGAAAAATAGAAACCACTCCAACACTACCGAATTAAGAAATCAGTTAGTCGAATGGGGTTCAAGCAGTTGACCCCTAACAGTTGGAAGTGGATAAATGAGTATATTGTCATGGAATTGTAAAGCTCAAAAACCTTCTTAGATCCCATCACTATTGGCCTCAGAAGCATACATTATGGTTGAGCTTCAAAATTTAGTTGTGAAGTGTGGCACCTTATGTGCATATATGCATTATGGAACCCTAGAGCGTGTCAAACAGGCAGAGGTTCTGGGAGTAGATAACAGAATTTGCATTGTGTCTGCATGCCAACCTGCTAGTTATTGGCGACTCCAACACAATAGTCAGCACACGAGAGAAGCACAGTGGAAAAATTGTGCCACAAAGGAACTCCAATACCTAATGGACTTCTGAAATAATATATAGGTTTGATTGACGTTGGGTATGCCGGACCTGCCTTTACTTAAAGCAATGGACGAAAGTATAAGCAATGCATGAAAGAATGGTTGGATAATGGTTGGATAGATCCCTTGCAACAGCTGATGAGAACGTGATTTGGTAAAAGGCAAGTGCCCTGCACCTTCCAGCCATATGCAGTGACCATAGCAGAGCTGCCAGAAGGAAAAATAAGATTTAGCACTTTTAAATCTGGTGGATGCAGGAACGTGATTTCCCTACAAAACTGCTAGAGTAGTGGATAAAAACCAATCCTTCTTACTCATTGCAAGCGAAAATGGTTGTGGTTGGCAAAAGACTAACCGGGTGGGTCTCAAAGGAAGTCAGACAGTGGAAGACTAAAAAGTTGGAAGTAGAAGTGGAAATGCAATATCTATCCACTCAACCCTTTCACATGAGGTTATGATTTTACTAGAGAGGATGCAAAAAGAACAATCTGAGTTATTAAAAATCGAAGAAATATATTGGTATCAACATTCCAAGCATCGATGAAAAACTATGGAGACAGAAACACCAAGTTCTACCACTTATATGCAACCAATAGAAAGAGGAAAAACATAAGCAATTGTATATGACTGGGGGATAATGCTTCAGTACATGGAGGAGATTGAAAAAACTTTCTACAACCACTTTGTTTAGAGATTTTGTAGTGCCGATGCATCCATCACCTTTCATCGGATTTTCAACGTAGAAGACGTAGTGACCACAATATAGTTGATCTTATTGAGTCTATTCCCCTAATAAGGAAGAATTTCCCATCTTCTTAAAGATGACCCCTCTCAAAAGCCTTGGCCCAAATTGTTTTTAGGAAATTTTCTATCAAAGTAGCTGGAAGCTGATGGAACATGAAGTTGTCCACTGCATCCAATCGTACTTTCGCAAGGGAAGCATTGATAGTAATATAAATAAAACATACATTGCCTTAATCCCCGAAAGGAAGGATGCACATACTCAGGGTTTCAGACCGATTTATCTCACGAATACCATATACAAAGCCGCGACGAAACTCATAGACAATAGATTAAAGCCCATGCCACAGGAATTCATCTTCCTCAACCAATACACATTCTTGCATAGCAAACAAATCGCATACGATGTTCTGGAAAGAGAGAAGATTTTTCATATTCCATTGTGACCCTAGAGCTCGTTTATATAGGAGAAAAGCCCTATGGGAAAATTATATAAAGTATACAAAGAAATAAGAAATATGAATAAAGAACATAGAAAAACAACTTTCTCAACACTCCCCCTCAAGCTGAAGCATATATGTCTATCATGCTCAGCTTGGAACAACAACGATGGAATGTTCCCTAGCAAGTGCTTTGGTGAACATATCTGTAGTCTAATCTCCTGAAGTAACATGAGAAGTGGAGATAAATCCCTTCTGAGTCATATCTTCAGTGTAGTGGTAGTCTACCTCGATGTGCTTGGTTCGTTCATGGAAGTATGGATTATTGGCTATGAACATGGCATCCTGGTTGTCATGTTGGAGGTGCATGGAAGTTGCACCTCAATAGTCAGGTCAGTCAGGATGGATCTGAATTGCATCATCTCTGTTCTAACTTGTGCTATGGCCCTGTATTCTGATTCGGCACTAGATCTAGCAACAACCGTCTGTCTCTTACTCTTCCATGAAACAAGTGAACTCCCGACAAAGACAGTGAAGTCTGAAGTAGACTTCCTGTCTTTGGAGCATCCTGCATAATCTGCATCAGCACAAGCTATAATTGTAAGGGATGTGTCTTTACTGAACAAGAGACTTGCACCTGGAGAAGTCTTCAAATATCTCAATATCATGTGTACGACATCCATATGTACCTGCTTGGGCTGCTCCATAAACTGACTAACTCTGCTTACTGCGAAGGATATATCATGTCTCGTAATGGTGACATATAAAAGCTTCCCCCACAAGCTCTCTATATCGTCTCTTATCAACTTCCTCAGTGTCATCATCATAGAGTTTTAACGTTCGGATCCATGGGAGTTGTAGGAGGTCTACATCCTGTCATGCCCGTCTCAGCTAAGAGATCAGTGTCAAACTTTCTTTGTGTCATTAACATGCCACGCTGGTTCCTCGTAAATTCAAGGCCAAGAATATATGAAGATTGCCAAGGTCCTTGGTTACAAATCACTGTCTAACGACTAAGGAAATCCTTAGCTGCCTAAGTACTCTATTTATCATCCCCAAGGTTGCAGAAAACGGTAGTCAGTACTCGGCATGGAAGGCTGTATCGATATCGATATCGTTTCGATATCGTATCGATACGATATTTCGACGATATATCGCTGAAATATCGCCCATATCGACGAGCCTTTGCGAAGAAAATGCCTGGAAATCGGGATATATCGCCATATCGGTACCCATATCGGTCTCATATCGATATATCAGCGATATATCGCCGATATATCGCGATATTTCCTTCCATGGTACTCGGTTGGCGGGGTCACCTACTAAGGATTAGTCGGCAGTCGGGAGACTAGTCGGATTTAATCGGTCATTAGTCGGTTTTGAATTTTTTAATTATTTTCAATATATAAATTATTTTTTATACATATATTCTTATATATATAAATATATTTGTACATTTTATATACCATCTTAATGAAACAAAAGAAGTAATTGACTTTAAATATAAAATTAAGCATTATAGAATATGTTTGCTTTTAAAAAAAGTGAAAAAATAACAAAAATAAAAAAGGTTGTTGTAAAAGTCGGCCGACTAGTCGGGTGGACCGACTAGGCTTAGTCGAGTTGGCTACCCCCCCCCCCCCCCCCCCCCCCCCGACTCGACTAGTCGGCCGACTTTTGCAAGCTTGATCATCCCCTGTAACAATGATACCATCCACATAAATCAAAATAGCAACGGTACCTCCTTGGGATCTCTGAACGAAAAGGGAGTGATCTGCAGTCGATTTGACAAAACCCTGCTTCTCAATCAACTTAGAGAGCTTCTTGAACCAAGCCCTCGGACTCTACTTAAGGTCATAGATAGAATTGTGAAGTCTACAAACCATATGAGACTCCCCCTCAGCAAAAAAAATTGGTGGCTGCTGCATGTAGTCTTCCTCCTGCAATTCACCATACAAGAACAAGGCATTCTTGACTTCTAACTGAAAGAGAGGCTAATCATGTACCACAATAATAGAAATAAGAATCCTTATTGTAGAATGCCGGACAACATGAGAAAATGTATCCTGACAGTCCACACTATATATCTGGGTGAACCCACGAGCAACAAGTCTTGCCTTGTGTCTATCTATAGTATCATCTGCATGGTGTTTCACTGTAAACAACCACTTGCACCCCACAACAAACACACTGGGTGGAGTAGGAACAATACTCCACGTGCCTCGAGACTGTAACATAACCATCTCTTCCTCCATAGCAAGACGTCAATGACTAATCTGTAACGCCTACTGATATGTCTTTGGTATATTCATGGCAGATAATCCAACAACAAACCTCTGAAACTCCTCTGAGAGACGTATAAGAGAAACATGGGAAACAATAGGGTACGTAGGACATGTACGCCTCTGCTTCCGTAATGCAATGGACACATCAAGGTCCTTAGCCACCGCATCGACCGAGATAGGAACATTTGTAGCCACCTGCTCATCCTGCTGTATATGCAAATCCCGAGTGCCGTCAGTAGAACCAAATGCTGAGAACATACCTGAGGTGTGCTGGATGATGGAGGAGGCTCACGAGTAGGAGGTCTCCGCATGTAAACCTGTGACAAAAAGATAGAGACTGCTGGAGGCGGTGGAGGAGGTGGTGGTGAGGATGGTGGTGAAGGAGTCATGGGCGTGGTAGACGAAACCGGAGAAAGAGGCATGTATACATCTTCTCCATACTCCAAAGGAAGCAACCTATCACCTGTAGGAGAGAAAAATATAATAAACTCGAAGAAAGTGACATCGGCACTAACATAATACATCCGTCGAACAAGATCAAAACAATAGCATCCCTTTTGAGTCCTGGAATACCCCACAAAGACACACTTGACAACTCTAAGAGAGGGCTGGTCATGTCCAGGAGACGTGTGATGAACAAAGGCAACTGACCCAAATACACAAGTAGTGAGGGAGAAGATCCTTCTCAGAAAGCACAATCAAGAACGAAATCTTCTCTCCCAACACAAACGAGGGCGTGCGATTCACCAGGTAACAAGCAGTTAGAACCGCATCTCCTCAATAGGAATGAGGGTTATGACTCTGAATTAAGAGGGTTCTGATGACATCTAGAAGGTGACGATATTTACATTTAACCACCTCATTTTTTTGGGATGTATATGCGCAAGAAGTCTGATGAACAATTCCAAGGTTTTTGAAAATATGTGAAAGTGGTAAATACATAATTCTAAGGCTGTTAGAACGAATATACTTGACAATAGCATAAAATCATTTTATTTCATTAATAACGGACTGAATAACAAGATCAACACCATCAGACTTATTTTTAAGTAGAAATACCCAAGATAAACAAAACAACAACAAAGCCTTTTTTACATTAAGTAGGGTCGACTACATGGATTCTTTGCCTCCATTCAGATCTATCTTGGACCATTCTCGGACTTGGATCCAAAAAACTAAGATCCTTTCGTATAGTCTCATTCCAACACTTCTTGGGCCTTCCTCACCCTCTTTGAGCCAGGTCAACATTACAAAACTCACATCTCCTCACCGATGCATCAGCTGACCTCCTTTGCAAATGGCCAAACCACTTTAACCGATTTTCTCGCATCTTATCCTCGATCGGAGATACACCAACTTTCCTTCTAATGACATCATTCCGAATACGATCTTTACGTGTGTGTCCACACATCTACCTTAGCATTTTTATTTCTGCTACTGCCATTCTCTGCACATGTCTATGATTTTCAAGCCAACATTTAGATCTATCGAGCATAGCAGGTCTCAAAGTTGCTTTGTAAAACTTCCTTTAATTTTCAAGGGAATTTCTTATCACAGAGAATAGTAGAGGCTCCTCTCCACTTTAGTCAACCTGCATTTATTCTGTTTGTAACATCTCCATCAATTTCCCCGTAGAGTTGCAAAATAGATCTCAGGTATTTAAAAGAATCTCTCTTCTGAATGTTATCATCACCTATCTTAACCTCAATTCCTTCACCATTGCTTCCATCAAAAGTGCACTCCATATATTCAGTCTTAGCCCTACTTATACAAAATCTTTTAGTTTCCAATGCATGTCTCTAGACATCAAGCTTCTCATTTACTCCACCTCTAGTCTCATCAATCAAGACAATATCATCAACGAATAACATACACCAAGGTATCTCATTTTGAATGTGACTTGTCAACTCATCCATAATCAATATAAAAAGGAATGGACTCAAAGTTGAACCGTAATGCAGACCAATGTTGACGTCAAAATAGTCAGTCTTCCAAGACTATATCCTTACACAAAATGAAGCCCTATCATACATATCTTTTATGAGGTTAATGTATAGGACATGCACTTGTTTCTTCTCCAAAACTCTCCACAAATATCTCTCGTTGGACAGAATCATAAGCCTTCTCTAAATCAATAAAAATCTTATGGAGGTTCTTCCTTTTAGCTCTGTAAATCTCCTTTATTCTCCTTAGCAAGTGGATGGCTTCAGTAGTTCAACAACCTGGCATGAATCCGAATTGATTTTCTTTTACTTTGAAAATTGCCTCAACCTTCTTTTGATCACACGTTCTCAAATTTTCATAGTGTGACTCATCAGTTTGATACCTTTGTAATTTGAACAATTTTGAATGTCTCTTTTGTTCTTATAAAGAGGCACCACGGTGTTTCTCCTCCATTCTTCCGGTATTTTCTTACTTCGCCAAATAACATTGAATAAATTTGTAAGCCAAGTCAAACCACACTCACCTAAAACTTTCCAAACTTCTATAGGAATGTCATCAGGTCCTATACCTTTCCCATGTCTCATAGCCTTCAAAGCCTCCTCTACTTCCTTCCTTTGTATTCATCTATAGCTTGCACGATTCAAGTAACTTTCACTACTAGCTAGATTTCCCAAAGTGATCTCTCTATTTCCTTCCCCAGTGAAAAGCTTATGGAAGTATTGCTTCCATCTAGTCTTTATATCTTTCTGAGTAACAAACACATGACCTTCCTCATCCTTAATTCATCTCGCTTGAGAAAAATCTTGGTCTTTCTTTCTCTTGCTTTATCTAATTTGAATATATCCTTCTGACCCTCCTTAGAATCGAGTTTTTTTATACAAAACTTCATAAGCTTTTGACTTAGCTTCGCTTACCGCCTTCTTTGCTTCCTTCTTCGCTATTTTGTAGTTTGTGACAGTTCCGTTTGTTCTATCCTTAGACATAGCTTTAAAGCAAGCTCTTTTAATTTTGAGCTTCTCTTGCGCCCCTCCACTCCACCAACAATGCTCCTTTTGGCCTGGAGCTCCTCCCTTTGGCTCGTCTAGCATCTCTTCGGCTACCCTTCGGATACAAGATTTTACTGCCTCCCATATCTCATTGGCACTTCCGTTACAATCCCAAGATAAGTCTTCTAAAACCTTCTCCCCGAAGCTTGATTGCTTCAATTGAAGATTCCACTATCTAGTTCTAGTAATCTTAGAAACCCTCATTTTCTTTACTAGCCCTTTTATTTGCTTATCCATGACTAACACACGATGTTAGGTAGTCAAACTCTCTCCTGGGATTACTTGGCAGTCTTTACAACACGATCGATCTCTTCTTCTTAACGCAAAGTAATCTAAGTTCTAGTCGAGCCATTCTTATAAGTAATTAGATGCTCATTCCTCTTTTTGAAGAGAGTGTTTGCAATGAGAAATAACCAAGATGGTCTGGAAAAATCGTCAACTACAACAAGATAAAATCTATGTCCCTTATGGTCTAAGACACAACTTGGACCCCAAATATCAAAATGGATCAACTAAAAAAAATACTATGACTACTACGGCTCTGATGACTCTGAAAAGTAGACTTGTGGTGCTTCCCAAGATGGCAAGCCTCACATTGGAGCGTAGAGCGAGGAGAAATCTGAGGAAGGATGTGACACAACTTCTGTAGAGGAAGGTGACCAAACCAGAAGTGCCACACATAAGGAGAGACTGATCCAGTGCGAATGGTCGAAGCACCAACATATGGGGACTGAACCAGTCTATAGAGACCTTGCTCACAACCAGATCTAATCACCCTGCCTATGAGGATGTCCTGAAACATAAATGAAGACAGATCAAATATGACACAATAATGTAAGTCTTTGGTGATTTGACTACTAGATAATAAATTCATAGAAAAATTAGGAGCATGAAGAGTATTCTACATAGCATTGCCGAAGTCAAATGAACCTCCCCCTGTCCGATAATGGGAGAGTGGGTCCCATCTGCAATCACTACAGATTTGCCTGGAGGAATTGATCTGTATGTACTAAACTGCCCTCTATCACCGTAAAGATGGTGTAAAGCTCCTGAATCCATAATCCATTCCGATAAATTAGCTATGTAACAACTAGTAAAAGCTTATGCAATACCTGTTGTGGTGGTAGGTGCTGATGCAACTTCCTCTCTTGAAGGAGCAGTAGACGACTCAGGTGCATGCATAATCTCTCTCAGCCGTGTCACAAGCTCATAAAACCTCTGATTAGATGTAGGAGGAACACTAACTGGTTGACTCTGCTCTGCAACACGAGATGAAGGAGGAAAACCATGCTTGGTGTAGTATGTATCCTAAGAATGATCTGCTTTGTGGCAATAAGTGCATGGCCGACGGGATCGACTGCCCCCTCCCCTACCACAGGTGCCACACCTACGGTAGTGCGTAAAACTCCCTCTACCATGAGATGTGGCCATAGCCGAAGAGATCTATGACTGTTGTGTAGCACCACAACGTACTATAGAGAGCCTACTCAATCTACGATATGCCTCCTCCATTGGAGGTATAGTGCCATCCGTAAGAATATGTGATCGAGCTGTATCATATTCAGAATCAAGAGTTGCTAGAAATACTCCACTCATTATTTAATCTCTGTAAGCCCTGAGCTGTTCTGGCGAAGGATTCAAGGGAATGAAATCATGTAGCTTCTCAAATATACCCCTGAGAGAAGTGTAAAGGGTATGAAGAGGACATCCGTTTTGCTTAGATGTGATAATATCATGCTGAAGTTGCAGTATTTTCGACCCATTCTTTGCCTTCGAGTAAATGGCGATGAGTATGTCCCACATGGCCTTTGCGGTGGACTGACATAGAAATATCATTGGCTATCTCCACGGACACCGTCTCGGACAGTGAGACACTCATACACGTCATTTGTCTCCTATGAGGCATTAACCCCAGTCTTATCAGTTGGTTCATCATGCGTCAGAATGTTCTTCTTGCCGTTGCACTGCATTAGGCTCTTGAATTGCACAACCCATAATTCATAATTAGTCACATCCATCTTGACAATGTGTGTTGGACCTTTGAAGGAACCCGAGGATGAGATGTCGAGTTTGGAGTCGACCTTGGTGTATTACATGATGAAGACAACTACGAAGACTGGGGTTGTAGACAAAGATATATGCGTCTGCACATGCATATATGAAGATGGTTGTGGGTGTAGACTCATACCATAACCTCTTCCACTCGTTATGGACTTCTTTGGGTAAGTAGGGTTGTTTTAGATAATCAAACAACACCTTGGAACCCCAAAATCAGATTGAATAGACGTCTAAATTGCTCTTGGAAGCGATTTTCAGACCTCTACGGGCGTTGAAGAGGAACTTTAGGGCACCACTGAGATTGCTACCACTTAGAAAGGGAGGAAAGACCCCCTTACGGTGGTGGTGTCGGCATTGGGCGATTGTTGCTGCTGCGATCTCACAGTGGCGTCAACAACAACTGTAATGTTGCTGCTGTTGTGCAGCACCGACGATAGCAGCGGTGGCCTCTGGCAGTTGTTGTTGCTGCCGAATAGGAGGGAAACAAGTCCCCTTCGGGTTTTGGTGGGGAACAACGGCTAGGGCACAGGTTCCGGTCTAGGATCTTCGCTCTGATACCATGTGGAAAGAGAGAAGATTTTTCATATTCCATTGTAACCCTATGGCTCTCTTATATAGGAGAAAAGTTCGATGGAAAAATTACATAAAGTAGATAGAGAAATAAGAAATATGAATAAAGAACAGATACAAACAACTATCTCAACAGATGCCTTTGTTGCATTCGAAATCATTCATGCCGTGAATTCTAAAGGAATTAAAGAGCATCATATGCAACAACAAAGCCTCTTCCCACATTAAGTAGGGTCGGCTACATAGATACTTTGCCTCCATTCAGATCTATCTTAGGTCATCTTGGGCTTAGATCCAGAAAACTAAGATCCTTTCTTATAGTCAGATTCCAACACTTCTCGAGCCTTCCTCTCCCTCTCTTAGTCGGCTCAACATCCCAAAACTCTCATCTCCTCATCGGTGCATCAGCTAACCTCCTTTGCAAATGGCCAAACAATCTTAAGCGATTTTCTTGCATCTTATTCTGTATCGAAGTTCCACCAACTTTCCTTCTGATTGCATCATTCCGAATCCGATCTTTACGTGTTTGTCCATACATCCACCTTAACATTTTCATTTCTGCTACTGCAATTCCTTGCATATGTCCATTATTCACATGCTGACATTCAGATCCATAGAGTATATCAGGTCTCACATCTACTTTGTAAAAACTTTTCTTTGATTTTCAGAGGAGTTTTCTTATAACAGAGAACAATTGATGCTCCTCTCCACTTTAGCCACATACTTGTATTCTATTAGTAACATCTCCATCAATTTACCCATCATATTGCAAATAGATCCCAAATATCTAAAAGAATATCTCTTCTGAATGTTATTGTCACCAATCCCCACCTCGATTCCTTCACCACTGCTTCCATCAAAAGTGCACTCCATATATTCACTTTAACCCTACTTATACGTAATCCTTTAGTCTCCAATGCATGTATCCAGACCTCAAGCTTCTCATTTATTCCATCTCTAGTCTCATCAGTCAACACAATATCATCAGTGGATAACATATAACAAGGTATGTCATCCTGAATGTGACTTGTGAGCTCGTCTACAATCAAAATAAAAATGAATGGAATCAAAGGTGAACCTTGATGCAGACTAATCTTGATGTCAAAATAGTCAATCTTTCCAGACTGTATCCTTACACAAGTTGAAGCCCTATCATACATATCTTTTATGGGGTATGTATAGGACATGTACTTGTCTCTTCTTCAAAACTCGACTCTCCACAATATCTCTTGTAGGGCAAAATCATAAGCTTTCTCCAAATCAATAAAAATCATGTAGAGGTTCTTCCTTTTAGCTCTATAGATCTCCTATGTTCTCAGCTAGTGGATGACTTCAACAATTGAGCAACCTGACATGAATCCGAATTAGTTTTCTTTTATTTCGGAAACTTGCCTCAACCTTCTTTTGATCTCACGTTCTTAAATTTTCATAATGTAACTCATAGGCTTGATGGTCTACCAGTGTGTCTGCACTTAATGGTTTAGTGGTAGTACAATGTGTCTACCACACAAAAGACCAGGGTTCAAATCCCACTCTTGCAGAGGTTGCGTTAGGTAGTCGACGGCCATCGTAAAAAATAGTCGAATCTTTCAACATGGATTTGAGCAAGAATCCATGTAGCCGACCCTACTTATAGTGGGAGAAGGCTTAGCACATTTATTTAACTCATCGGCTTGATACCTATGTAATTTGAATAATTTTGAATGTCTTCTTTGTTCTTATAAAGAGGCACCACGATGCTTCTCCTCCAATCTTCAAGCATTTTCTTCCTTCACCAAATAACATTGAATAACTTGTAAGCCAAGTCAAACCACGCTCACATAAAACTCTCCAAACTTGTATAGGAATGCCATCAGGTCCTACACCTTTCTCAGATATCGTAACCTTCAAAGCCTCATCTACTTCATTCTTTTGTATTTGTCTATAGATTGCATGATTCAAGTAACTTTCACTACTAGCTAGATCTCCCAAAGTGATCTCTCTATTTCCTTCTCCAATGAAAAGCTTATGGAAGTACTGCTTCCATCTTGTCTCTATATCCTTTTGAGTAACAAGCACATGACCTTCGTCATACTTAATGCTTCTCACTTGAGAAAGGTCTTTGGTCTTTCTTCCTCTTTCTTTAGCCAACCTGAATATATCCTTCTGGCCCTCCTTAAAGTTGAGTTTTTTATACAAAACTTCGTAAGCTTTTGACGTAGCTTTGCTTATAGCCTTCTTTGCCTCCTTCGCAATTTTGTAGTTTGTGATAGTTTCATCTATTCTATCCTTATACATATCTTTATAGCATGCTCTTTTAATTTTGAGCTTCTCTTGCACCCCTCCACTCCACCACCAAGCCTCCTTTTGCTCTGGAGCTTCTCCCTTTGACTCGCTTAACATCTCTTTGGCTACCCTTTGGATACAAGATACTACCGCCTCCCACGGCTCATTTGCGTTTCCATTACAATCCCGAGGTAAGTCTTCTAAAACCTTCTCCCTGAAGAATTATTGCTTCAATTGAAGATTCCACCATTTAGTTTTGGTGATCTTGGAAACCCTCCTTTTCTTTACCAACCCTTTTATTTGCACATCCGTGATCTTGAAAACTGAGATTATATTCATAACTTCTTCCAGCACCAAATTTAGCAAAATAATCCAATCCTTAAATCTTTGCATCTCAGCCACACTATCCTTGACAACTACTAACACAATTTCTATCCATCTCTTTACTCGAATACCATAATTTAAAGCATGTCTTCGCTATCTCCCTTGCTTTCTCTCCAAGCCATTTTGTCCCTTGGAGAAATAGTATCAGAATCTTCCTTCTTTCCATTGCATCTGCTATCTCCATCGATTTTTCAGTCAAAGTACCAATATTCCAACTACCTATCCACAACTTCTTTTGCAAACTCTTTTAGACTAACTTCTTTGCTCGCATGCGTCATCATGAGAGAACCTTTGCAAATTTTGAACTACAACCGGACGACGATGTAGCAGAACTAGCTTATTTACTTGCATGCTTTTTTCATGTTAGAACACTTGCAAATTTTAAACTACATCCATGCAACGATGTAGCAGCCCTTGCTAATTTCTCATTGCATTCGGACGATGCAACGCGTCGCTAGTATGGAATGCCCCAACGAAATCTAAATATTTTCTTAAATCCATGTTGAAAGGATCTAATTGTTTTGAGGTAAATTCCTAAAGGTGTTTAAAAAAACAGTTTAGGAATTTGTCTCCGACTATTTTATGTTAGTTGCTAGCTACCTAACGCAACACGCGTGAACCCGAGCTCGGGACCAGCCATGATTGAGCTTCAATAAGAAAAGAAAGTACAAATAATAGAGAGATAACTATATCTCTCAACAAATCTAAACAATTATATCTTTCTCTTTTGACAATGTATTTTGTGTTGGACAATTGTATCCAATGTGGTTTTTGGAAGTTATGCGTATTTGTTCATATGTATGATAATGTGTTCGGAATGATTGAATGCTCACATGTATGACAAGAATGTGTTCAGAATGATTGAATGGATGTGAATGTATATACAGTTCAAAGTTTTTCTAACATGGCATGTTGAATCAGGTACATGCTTACAGTTTTTTTTAATGTAGCAGGGAATATTGCATACACTGTATGCATGAGTGACAGCTCGAGCATTATATAACTCATCCTTTGTAGGCGCCACTTGAAACACATACATGTCTTGAGTTATGTAAAATGCATAAATGGATGTGATACCTTTACATTATTCGAAAAAAAAAAGTTTTCTTGACCTGGGTAGTTATGTTTCATGTTATGTTTCATGTTACATTATTCAGGAATTTTCCTCTGATTTTAACTCTTGAAGCTTATTTCAACTTGATTTGTGAATTAGCTAAAAGAATTTCTTCAAACAATATAAAACTCACTAAGAACTCAGTATTTATTGCTGGAGAAATAGATGAAAATTCATTGATACATGCAAATTTTGAACACAAAGGGTACATTCTCTTATTTTGGAACCGTACTGAAATCACACGCAATTTCAATGAAATTTTCCTGACATTTCACTAAGATCATGGAAATGGAAATAAGGTAGTGTTTCGATTTCGGCTGACATAGAGAAATAGCAATTTTGAGAAATTCAATTGAATTTCGATGAAATTTAAGGCATGGTCCAGTTCCATTAAGGAATGTTTCTTTTCAACTTTGTGGGGCTATACAAGGACTCTTTATACAACTTGTAATACATTAGAATATTTATTGAACATCTTATCCCATTGGGTCCCTTCTCCTTTAGCGTACACTTCATCATGCCATTAGTAACTACGATATCTCTTGATGGTAGTTTTTTTTTGTATCTTGTTGATGATATTCTCTATTTATCACTTACAACATATAGTTTTGTCGCACAAGATATCCGTTAAGATTTGTATATCTTGTTATCTTTATTTATATTGTTTATTTCTCGTCTTGTTTATGTAATTTACCCTTTGAGCTTTTGTCCTATATAAGAGAGCTCTGGACTAGAAGGAATATAACTTTTCATTTTCACTTTCCACATGGTATCAAAGCGACAGTCCTAGACTGGAGCCTGTGCCCTAGCGCCCCAACCCCACCAAAACCCTCACGCGCGTCGGGCGCCGCCTCCAGCCGTACGCAACCCAGCTTTCGCACCTCATGCGTGTAGTCCTCCTGCATCATCATGCGCGCCATCCTCCTGCATCACCACACACGTAGTCCTGCGCTCGTGCGCCTTTGCCCCTGTTTGACGTGTAGCGCACAGCCCTGCGCATGTCCCTATGTGACGCGTAGTCCAGCGTGTAGCGTGCAGTCCTGCGCGTTCCTGTGTGACGCTCGCATTGCTGCGGACTACAAGAGACCCTTGAGGAATGGAAGGGATTGTGGTATGAGTCTATGTTGGGAAAATAAGAAAACCTGTTTATTCCATCAGTTCTAGGCTCTTTTATATAGGAGAGTAGCCTATGGGTAAATTACATAAAGAGTCCAACGGGAAAGTAAAATAACAAAAGAGATACATAAGTGAATAATATATATCTACACTCCCCCTCAAGATGGAGCATAGATATCAATCATGCTCAGCTTGGACGCGCACTTCTGAAATGGCCCTCTCAGTAATGCCTTGGTAAAAATGTCTGCCGTTTGATTCTCTGAACTAACATGGGATGTAGCAATGAATCCCTTCTGAATCATATCACGTATAAAGTGACAATTAACTTCAATGTGCTTCGTTCGTTCATGGAATGCTGGATTATTTGCAATGAACAAGGCCGCTGGATTGTCACATTCCAAAGCCATAGGAAGTGGGACTTCTATACGTAAATATGTAAGCACAACCTTTACCCACACCATTTCTGTGCTAACATGTGCCATGGCCCTATATTCAGATTCAGCACTAGACCTTGCCACAACAGTTTGTTTCTTGCTCTTCCATGAGACTAGAGAATCTTTAACATATACAGCAAACCCAGAGGTGGACTTCCTCTCCTTGGGACACCCTGCATAGTCTGCATCTGCACAGGCTGAGATAGTAATCACCTTGCCTTTCTTAAACAGTAAACCCACACCTGGAGATGACTTGAGATACCTGAGTATCATATGTATGGCATCCATGTGTTCCTGACGTGGTTGCTCCATGAACTGGCTCACTCGACTCACAACAAAGGATATATCGAGCCTGGTAATAGTCACATAAAGAAGTTTGCCCACCAGTTCTCTGTATCTTCTCCTATCCGCCTCCTCTGTATCACCATCATATAACTTCATACTAGGATCCATAGGTGTGGTAGCAGGTTGGCAACCAAGCATTCCTGTTTCACTCAACAGGTCAGTGACATATTTCCTCTGAGACATTACCAACCTATAAGGATTTCTGGCGAACTCCAGTACCAGAAAATATCTAAGAACTCTAAGGTCCTTGGTAACACATTCATGACCCAGCATTTCTTTCTCCTCCTTTATTCCCTGTTCATCATCACCTGTAATCAGAATGTCGTCTACATAGACCATAATTGCAATAATACCTCCAGAAGTCCTTTGTACAAACAAGGAATGATCAGCATTAGAACGTTTATATCCCTGTTTCTCAAAGAGATCTGAGAGCTTCTGGAACCACGCTCTGGGGCTCTCCTTAAGGCCATAATAGCCTTATGAAGTCTGCATACCTTAGGATACTCGCCCTCAACAGCAAAATGAGGTGGCTGTTGCATGTAGACTTCCTCCTGTAAGTCACCGTATAAGAATGCATTCTTCACATCCAACTGGTATAGCGGCCAATCATGAGTGACCGCAACAGAAAGCAGGATCCGTAGAGTGGAATGGCGGGCCACCGGCGAGAATGTATCAAGTTAATCCACCCCATATGTTTGTGTAAAGCCACGAGCAACAAGACGAGCCTTGTATCTGTCAATACTGCCATCTGCATTCTGCTTGACTGTAAATACCCACTTGCAGCTCACTGGAGACACATCAGCAGGTGCAGGAACCAGACTCCAAGTTCCTCTAGACTGAAGAGCTGCCATTTCTTCCTCCATGGCTAGACACCATCTACTATTCTTCAGTACGTCTTGGTAATTCCATGGAATAGCCACTGCTGACAATGCGATGATGAAATTCCTGAAATCTTCAATTAGTCAATCAAATGACACAGAAGCTGCTAAAGGATATGATGTGCAGCTCCGCTTCGACTTTCGTAGAGCAATAGGAGCATCTAAATCATCTGTGTCCTCATCTGGCCTCTGTAACACATCCTACTCAGAAAAATCATCGGATCCATCAATAGTAATATCTTCATAACATACCTTAGGCGAGCTAGGTGATGAGCGATGACCATGAGCTGAAGCAGGCCTACGTGTATAATAAAATGGTAATGGTGAAACGTGTATAGTGACAGGAGGTGTAGACGATGGTAACGGTTCTGATGGTGATGGTGGTGATGGTGGTGTTGGTGGTGGTGGTAGTGGTGGTGACATGTAAAGACATCAATATTAGCAGGGGGTATCAACTGATCACCTGAGGCTGAGAAATACATAACAGATTCAAAAAATGTAACATCAGCACTTATAAGGTACCGCCTGCGCAATGGATCGTAACACTTGTACCCCTTCTGAGTTCTGGAGTACCTAACGAAGACACACTTGACAGCCCTAGGAGAGAGCTTGTCAGTCTCGGGAGACAACTGGTGGACAAAAGCTACCGAATCGAACACACGAGGAGTAAAGGAGAACAATTCTTTTCCAGGGAAGATAAGAGAGAAAGGGATCTTCTCACCTATAACAGATGACGGCATACGATTGATCAGGTAACATGCAGTAAGAACAACATCACCCCAGAAAGAGTGAGGAGCATCACTTTGTATAAGGAGCGACCTGGTTACATCCAGCAAATGACGATGTTTCCTTTCAGCAACCCCATTCTGTTGGGAGGTATAGACACATGATGTCTGGTGGATGATCCCTTGGGATGAGAAGTAACTAGATAGGACATGAGTACACAATTCCAGGGCATTATCACTTCGCACAATTTTAACAGATGCAGAAAAAACATTACGAATCTCATTAAGAAAGTTGATAATAATATTTCCTGCTTCAGATTTATTCTTTAACAGAAAAACCCATGACACACGAGAGAAATCATCCACAATAACTATATAAAACATGTGTCCCTGATGATCAGGAACACGACTCGGTCCCCAGATATCGACGTGAAACAACTCAAACTTGGAGGTACTACTCCGACACTGACGATCGGGAAAGGTAGACCGATGATGCTTTCCCAACTGACAAGCCTCACATTGAATAGACGTGTGAGGCGAAACCTGAGGTAACATACGACGTAGTTTCTGAAGCGGTAGATGTCCAAAGCGCAGGTGCCATAGTAGAGGAGAGATGGGTCCAGCAGGTAGGGATGAGGTTCCAGCAAAAGGAGTCTGACTGAGGCGATAGAGGCCGCCTTGCTCATAGCCACGCCCAATCACGTTGCTCGTAAGGATGTCCTGAAAAACAAGAGAAGATGGATCAAAAATCGCCCGACACTGTAAATCCTTTGTAATTTGACTGATAGACAATAAATTCATCAAAAAATCAGGTGCATGTAACACATTCTTGAGATGCATAGATGACGTCAGTCTAATCTCCCCCTGACCAGTAATCGGGGAATGTGTGCCATTAGCAATAACTACTGTTCGACTTGGAGAGATCTGTCTGTACCCTGTAAGTAGACTTTGATCACCACATAGATGATGTGTGGCGCCAGAGTCCATAATCCATGCTAAAGTATCTGATCCACTACTAGTAAATGCATATGTGCTACCTGATGCATTGGTAGATGCAGAGGCGGATGCGACAACATCAGAGTTGTTCTCAGTAGTAGGTGTTGGGCCAGATGGAGGAATGATGCCCCTTAGACGGGCTACAAGATCATCAAAGCGTCGATCCAAAGAAGCATCAGATGGAGGCTCGATCTACTCAGCGACTCGTGCAGATGCAGGAAATCCATGCTTAGAGTAGCATGTGTCTTCGGTATGTCCAGTGCGATGGCAAAAGTTACATGTTGGCCGAACACGACCTCCTCTGCCACGAGGGCTACGACCGCGAGCCTGATGATGGTAACCTCCACGACCTCGATTGGCTGTCATGGCTGAGGCAGTCTGATTTGTAGTCGTAGAAGGGACAGTGATGCGGCTCAATCTGTGAAAAGCTTCCTCCATAGGAGGAATAGTGGAATCAGCCAAGATCTGGGAACGTGCTGCCTCATACTCAGGATCAAGGGCAGCGGGGAAAACTCCTACCATAGTAGCATTCCGGTAGGTCTTCTGTTGCTCTGGTGTGGCTGTCAGGGGCATGAAGCTATAAAGCTTCTCAAACATTCCTCGTAGAGATGTGTACAGTAAGTGTAGAGGACGTCTATTCTGCTTGATAGTAAATATGTCATGCTGGAGTTGCAGAATCTTTGTCTCATTCTTCGTTTGAGAATATGTAGCAGGCAGAATATCCCATATTGCTTTGGTTGTGGGCTGATGAAGAATATCATTGGCAATCTCGATTGCTAGAGTTCCAAATAGCCATACTTTGGCATATGCATCATCTGCCTCCCATGAGGCATTGACCTCAGTCTTCTCAGCAGGCTCATCTTCAGTAAGAATGTGTTTCTTACCGGTTGACTTCATCATATTCGTGAACTGCATAGCCCATAGTTCATAGTTCGAACCATCCATCTTCACAATCGGCGCTGGACCTCGGAAGGCGCCTATAGATGGGATATCTGCCTTGCTTTCTGACATAGTGATAATGGAAGACTGGAGTGGTAGACTGAAGATATCATCGTCTCCACAGACATAAACGGGTTTAGTTGCATGTGTAGACTTCAAGCAACCAAAACCATTACTTTGGAGGCACGCGCTTGACTTAGGGTTCTGCGTGCACGAAAATCGAGACCTTTAGGGGGTCACGCGCAGATCCAGGACAAAGAGCACGTGCGCAGATCTTGCACAAGGGCTCACAGATCTCGCAGCCCGAAGCACGCAGGGCAAAGCCGCACGATGCAGTCAGTGCACAACGCACATCGCCGTGTGAAGAGGAGCAGGGGCGCGAGATCGGTGGCTGGACAGAAGCGCGGGGCTGAAGGCGCACGGAAGGCGCAAGGCACGCACGTGGTCTAGCGCAAGGCGTGTGGAAGGCACAAGGTGCGAGACCGGAAGCGCAGGGCGCGCGCGAGACCGAAGGCGCAGGGCGCGTGCGAGGCCGGAGGCGCAGGGCGCACATGAGGCCAGAGGCGCAGGGCGCGCGCGAGGCCAAAGACGCGCTGGAGACCGGAAGCTGAAGACCTGAGGCGCGCGGAGGGAGAGAGAGAGAGACTCGACGGTGGGGCTAGGGTTAGGGTTTCTTTGGCTCGAGAACTGTCTAGGACCGTCGCTCTGATACCATGTTGAGAAAATAAGAAAACATGTTTATTCCATCAGCCCTAGGCTCTCTTATATAGGAGAGTAGCCTATGGGTAAATTACATAAAGAGTCCAACGGGAAAGTAAAATAACAAAAGAGATACATAAGTGAATAATATATATCTACAATCTACACCCACAACCATCTTCCTATATGTCCGGGTAGACATTATTTGTCTTGTTTCTAACCCCTGTCTTTAGAGTTTATTGTCATCATGTCAGACAACAAAGCAAATGTTCCATACTTGGGCGCCTTCAATGGTCTGGCACCCATTGTGAAGATGGATGGAACGATCAATGAATTGTGGGCCATGCAGTTCATGAGCCTGATGCAATGTAATGGCAATAAGCATATCCTTACAAAAGAGGAACCTGTTGATAAGACTGGGGCTAATGCCTCATGGGAGGCCGACGATGCCTATGCACATGTGTGGCTATCTGGCACGGTATCCACGGAGATAGCCAATGACGCATTGAGTCATCCCACGACGAAGGCTATGTAGGACATTCTCGCCGCTACATATTCTCCTGCGAAGAACGAGTCGAAGATTCCAACTTTAGTATGGTTTCTTCACTTCAAAGCAGAATGGTCGACATCTTCATACCCTCTACACTTCTCTAAGGGGTATATTTGAGAAGTTACATAGTTACATTCCCTTGACTGTCGCACCAGAGCAACTCAAGACATAGAGATTCAATGATGACGGGAGTTTTTCCAGCAACACTTGATCATGAGTATGATGCAGTTAGAGCACATATTCTTACTGGTGCCACCATACCTCCTATGGAAGAGGCATATCGCAGATTGAGTAGGCATTCCATTTCACCTCGCGGTACTCAGTTGTCTCAGACGTGCTCAACCATGGAAGCATCCCTTGGTGGTGGTAGGCAGGTAGGGGGGCAACACCATTTTGAGGACGAGGTGGCCGTGGCAGGGGAGGGGGTAGTTGGCCCCCTCGACAGTCTTGTACTTATTGTTATATACCATGTCACTTTGAGGAAACATGCTATTCAAGCATGGGTTCCCAACTTCAGCTCGTGTTGCAGAGCAGACCCAGCAGCAAGGGGGTCCTTCATAGGTCTCTGATCAGTGGTTTGATGAACCTGTGGCGTGGATCAGAGAGATCATGCCTACTTCTAGGTCAACGAGCTCTCCTTCAGGATCCTCAGAGGTAGCTGCCTCAACATCAGCATCCACGTCAGGTACAACATATGCTCTTACTAGTTACAGGGCAGACTTGTCAGAATGGATCATGGATTCAGGAGCATCTCATCATCTCTGTGGTGATAAAAGTCAGTTGGGTGCTTTATGTCCGTCTCAGACGAGACGGTCTGTTGTTATAGCAGATGGGACACACTCTCCCGTTACCGGTTAGGGGGAGGTGCAGTTGACCCCTGCGATACGACTTCAGAGTGTTCTCTACGCTCTTGAATTTTCTATGAATTTACAGTCAATTAGCCCAATCACTAAGGATTTACACTGTCATGCTATATTTGATCCATCTGCTCTTGTGTTTCAGGATATTCTCACTGGCTGGGTGATTGGAGCTGGCCGTGAGCAAGGGGGCCTCTACAGACTGGTGCAATCTCCTTATGCTGGTGTCACATCTCTTCATCCTAAGTGTTTCTCCCTACATATGGCATCTTCGGTTTTGTCATCTTCCTCTGCAAAAGTTGTGTCGTGTTCTTCCACAGATTTCTCCTCGCTCTACCTTTTAATGCGAAGCCTGCCAGCTTGGGAAGCATCGTCGGTCTACTTTTCAGAGTCGTCAGGGTCGTATTAGTCATGGTTTATTTGAGTTAATTCATTTTGATATTTGGGTCCCAGTCGTGTCCCAAATCATCAGGGGCATATGTTTTATCTAGTTGCAATTGATGAGTTTTCAAGATTGTCTTGGGTCTTTCTTCTTAAAAACAAGTCTGATGTTGGTCCTGCTATTCAATCATTTATCATTGAAATAAAGAATAATTTTCTGCAAAAGTCAAGTTTATACGTTTTGATAATGCCCTAGAATTTTGCAATACTCAGCTTTCCCAATGCCTTAAGTCTCTTGGTATTGTGCATCAGACATCTTGCGTACATACTTCCCAATAGAATGGGGTAGCTGAGCGAAAATACTGTCATCTTTTGGATGTTACCAGGACTCTTTTGATTCAGAGCTGTGCTCCTCATTCGTATTGGGGGGATGATGTTCTTACTGCATGTTATCTGATAAATCGTATGCCCTCTTCGATTTTGGAGGAGAAGATTTCATTCTTGATTGTGTTTCCCGAGACGGATATTCTCTCTTACGCCTCGTGTAATTTTCTGCAAAAGTCAAGTTTATACGTTTTGATAATGCCCTAGAATTTTGCAATACTCAGCTTTCCCAATGCCTTAAGTCTCTTGGTATTGTGCATCAGACATCTTGCGTACATACTTCCCAATAGAATGGGGTAGCTGAGCGAAAATACTGTCATCTTTTGGATGTTACCAGGACTCTTTTGATTCAGAGCTGTGCTCCTCATTCGTATTGGGGGGATGATGTTCTTACTGCATGTTATCTGATAAATCGTATGCCCTCTTCGATTTTGGAGGAGAAGATTTCATTCTTGATTGTGTTTCCCGAGACGGATATTCTCTCTTACGCCTCGTGTGTTTGGTTCAGTGGCTTTTGTTCGTTAGATGTCTCCTGGTCTTGACAAGCTCTCTCCCAGAGCTATCAAATGTGTGTTTGTTGGGTATTCCAAGACCCAAACGGGCTATCGTTGCTTCGATGCTTAAGGTACTACGTTAGTGCTGATGCCACTTTCTTTGAGTCTATTATGTATTTCTCTCCCACAGGTGCCAAGCTCATTCCTTCAGAGGATGGAGAAGAAGTCTATATACCTCTACCTCTGATCTCCACGATACCATCATTGCCACCACATTCTACTCCACCTCCGCCGCCACCACCTCCACCACCACCTTCACCACCACCTACTTCCTACATCGTCGAACCTATGCTCTTGTGCCTCCTCCATCGTCCAGTCCGCCTGAGGTATGTTTTGAGCATATGAGTTCTTCTAATGGCACTAGTGATTTGCATATGCAGCTTGAGGTGTAGGATATCTTGGAGGATACTCCTTCTGTGAATAATGAGGATCTCAATGTACCTATTGCTCTACAGTGGCAGAAACGGGCATGTACCATGCATCCTATTGGTTCTCATGTCTCCTTGGAGCATCTTTCCAGGGATTTTCAGAGGTTTGTTGTAGGACTGTCTACCGTGGAGATACCACGATCATATCAGGAGGCGTTGTAGAGCAGTCAATGGCGTCTGGCGATGGAGGAGGAGATGGTAGCCTTACAGTCTCGAGGTATGTGGAGTGTTGTCCGTGGTCCCTTAGGTGCATCTGTTGTTGGTAGCAAGTGTGTGTTTACTGTGAAATACCGAGTTGATGGTACAATGGACAGATACAAAGCCGATTGGTTGCTTGTGGATTCACCCAAACCTATGGGGTGGATTATCATGATACTTTTTCTCCAGTTGCACGTCACTCTACGCTACGGATTTTTATTGTTGTTGCTGTGGTTCGTGATTGGTTGCTCTTTCAATTAGATGTTAAGAATGCTTTCTTGTATGGTGATCTGTAGGAGGAAGTTTATATGTAGCAGCCACCCGGGTTTGTTGCTGTGGGGGAGTCCAGTATGGTGTGCCGTCTTCCGAGGGCTATATATATGGCCTTAAACAGAGTCCGAGGGCTTGGTTTTAGAAGCTCTCAGAGTTGATTGAACAGAAGGGATTCATCAGATCCACTGTAGTTCATTCTCTTTTTGTTAAGAGAAATAAGAGAGGTATCATTGTTGTTTTGGTGTATGTTGATGATATTATTGTGACTGGCAGCGAGGAACATGGTATTCAAGCAACTAAGGATTTCCTTGGACAACAGTTTGTTACCAAGGACCTTGACTTGCTTTGCTATTTCCTTGGCTTGGAGTTAGCATGAAATCAGCAGGGTATGGTTATGATGCAAAGGAAGTATGTAACTGACCTTCTATCTGAGACTGGCATGACATGATGTAGACCAGCTACTACACCAACGTATCCTAATGCTAGGCTCTATGATGATGACTCTGAGGAGGTGGAGAAGAGACGATACAGAGAGCTCGTAGGAAAGCTGTTATATGTTACTATTACCATGCTTGATATATCATTCGTTGTGAGCAGAGTCAGCCAGTTTATGGAGCAACCCATGCAAACACACATGGATGCAGTTTGCATGATCTTGACATATCTGAAGTCATCTCCAGGCGCAGGTCTTCTTTTTAGAGGAGATACGTCTCTTACGGTTATTGAATGTGCGGATGCAGATTATGATGGGTGTCCCAAGGATAGGAAGTCCACTTCAGGTTTCACTGTGTTTGTTGTAGCTCATTGGTTTCATGGAAGAGTAAGAAACAAACAATTGTTGCTCATTCTAGCGCTAAATCAGAATGTAGGGCCATGGCCCAAGGGAGTACAGAAATGATATGGGTCAAGTCTGTCCCGACTGACCTAACTATTGAGGTTCCTCTTCCTATGCATCTCAAATGTGATAATCAAGTAGCCCTGTTCATAGAAAATAACCCAACATTCCATGAGAGAACAATGCACCTTGAAGTAGACTGTCACTACACTCGTGATTTGATCCAAAAGGGGCTTATTTCCACATCTCATGTTGCTTCAGGAGATCAGATTGCAGACATGTTAGCTTTCAAAAAAAAAAGATTGCAGACATGTTTACCAAAGCTCTTGCGAGAGATCCGTTTCACTGGTGTTGTTTCAAGCTGAGCATGATAGATATATATGCTCCTACTTGAGGGGGAGTGTTAAGACTCGTATATCTTGTTATCTTTATGTATATTATTTATTTCTCCAGTCTTGTTTATGTAATTTATCCTTTGAGCTTTTCTCCTACGTAAGAGAGCTCTAGGGCTAGAAGGTATATAACTTTTCATTTTCACTTTCCACAATACCACAGTTCTATTTGCAGATGTCAACAAAAAATGAAGTGCAACCTGAAAGTAGAGCTGCAGATCCGAGTTTTATTCTGAACAGGCTATTGATTATAAGACTGAATGCGGAATTCCATGTTGTCGAAACTTAACGTTAGCAGGGCAATTGTCCCTATTGATGCCCAATCAATTGATCGTCACCCTTCCACAACCACTCTTTGGAGATTTTAGATCATTAGATAAAATTGAACAAAATGTTGTTAACACCAATCTAATGTGTAGTTTGGACATGCTGGGCCAAATGCTTCTCTAGTACTGATGTTGCTTTATCGGAGCCCACGTACTGTTACAGAAAGTGCCATCTCTCTCAAATTTGCTCCCAGTGATTAGGTTCCTCTTTTATTTGTTTGAAACAACTTTTCTTTGCATCTGACATTCTCGTTATATCTGGTGTACAGGCAGATATAAGATCAAGAAGATGGCTTGTGACTCATGGAGGCATCACAAAAACATGACTTTTTGGCATTGCTTGCATTTCGCATTTTCTACATATATGGCGAAATTTCTGGTTACTTTAGAAATTCAAACTGCAGAATGCTAATTTAGAAGACTTTATACTAATCTGCAATTAAATTTCCTGAATCGAACTCTAGTCTTGATGCACATCTCAAAAGAAACTATTAGCATACATCTTGAAGGCCCCACGAGAAGTGTTCTGTATCACATGCTAGCTCTGTCACGCTAGCAACTCTTAGTTGAAGTACATCACCATCACCATCACACTTCCCTCTCGTAAATAATGAAGGGAGCCGTCAGCAATGAAGCATTCTTTTTATTGCCTTGTGGGACCTCTTTTTTATTTAGTTGCTTTTACATAGCTAGATAGATGCCTGATTTTCAACTGGCACCCATGATACAAGGAAAATATTTTAGTGGCTTGTGTTAATTCTCTGTCGCGGCCGATACGATGAAATTTCAGTTCTCTTTGGGCGGCTTCCATTGCATGGGCGTGAGAAGAAATTTTCTGACTTGTCCACGTCCTAGTAATATTGGAGTCATTCTCTGATATCAAAGTGAAATCTCTATCAACATGCTGTAAACATGAACACACCGTTATTTTTGGAGTGAGATATAGATAAAAATGCGGCATAATAGTGCCGAAACATCAATTTATGTAGTTTACAAGGTTTAAGACTATTAGGATGAAAGTCCTGGTTGTATTTTCTCTACTCGTACAAAGAATACATAACACATATCATCTCAGTTTAATGCATACTGTAGTTGTTGATGGCAACAACGATATATCTCGGTCACGCTAGTGAGTGAGATGAACTAGAGGGTTGGAGTTTAAAATAGTGACCCATTGAGCAATCTGGATAGTAATAAAGTGCAACTGCTCTGCTTCTTTATAAATGTGTCGTAAACACTTTAATGAGTTTCAGTCCTTGAGAAATATGTCCCACAACCCGTCTCCTCAATGCAAGAGTTTGTAAATTCGAATAGGAGATGTTGAATTATACAAACAACTATTCTAATCAGATATGATAGTTGAATTCAAGCACTATGTAAATGAGACAGTAGAACAATCAAACCAAAGTGACATGTTATGTCCGCGGATCGGGGTACCCATTTACCTGGCACTCACACCATTATTTTCATAAATGATCGCATTAGTTCATTTGAAATCGAGGGAAATTTTTTGTGTTTTGGAATGACATTCACAATCAATGTACTACATCATTTACATGCATCCCAAAAAAGTGGTAGAAGAGAAGAGAAACAATATACATAAATTGTTACAAATATACTGTCGGGTATAGCAGCGGATGCTCAGGATCATTAGCCAGCTACTGCGACGTAGGCGTTTTGTCTACCAAGCATGAAATGAAACAAATAGGATGTCAACAAATGTTGTGTACATTCCAACATAATATAAATAATGACAAGTAATTTACTGTTTTCAAAAGAAAACAAGTAGAAAGGTATTGATATTTATATTTAACAAACGATCTACGTGGAAAATGGTTTTCAAACTGCTCTAATTGTATGCTCCATGATTACCCATCACTCCATTATTTCTCCACGTATATATATATATATATATATCATATATTAATTGATGGTCTATTTGTATGTTATTATTATTTTAATCATCTAGAGCTCACCTTGGTGGATCTTGATGTTGAGTATGATGAATTTCAGATCTGATCCTTAATTTCTATTTAATTCTCAAGTCCAGTGGATAGTCTATGGTCTTAGTCTGAGGATGACCTCACAATATGACCCTAAGGTGTGAAGAATACCTTAGGCTTGAGATGCATTCGTAGGCACGCTGTGAAGTATAATGCATCTTAACTAAGTTCTCAACGCATCTACTAACTTCTCATGTCTTTTGTAGTAGATCTAAGATATAATTAATTGTCAATTATTAATGATTAATGATAAATGATGATTCCGTACCAAACTTAACTGTAGTCAACTCAATTATAATTGATCTTAACTCTCACCAACTCAATTGTAATTGATATCATCTTTTAGCCAACTCAAATGTAATTGATCTTAGATGTAGCCATCGTCAAGCCTATCGGCGAAATGGTAACCAAAACTCATTTTCTTTCCTTCTTTGACTACTCGTCTCATTTACAGTCCTTTCTGTGGTTGACTGTATAGATCTCAGTCTTTTGGTCAACGATCTGATTGGTATCACTGATGCTCATCATGATATATATCTGTGTCAATATCCAATATCAAGCAAAAGGTGTACCACGACCAGATGATCTACTATTCAAGTTATGTTGCAAAACCATTATATATACAACTATCATAGGAAAGCAAGGAACTTCACATTCTTTGACATAGAAGATAATTTTATAGATTAAAAACAACTCTAAAACTATAGTGAGATCAACATTATTCAAATGGGATTAAGTTTTTGACATTAGATAGTGTCGAGATTTATTGATTCAGTGCTTAGAGATATCATGCACACAAAATTTTTGAAGATGTTGGGTTAGCGAAACAAAAACCACTTTGAATCCATGGTTATGAAGGTTAAAACCATCCATGAGATATATTCCACTATGTTAATAATATCTTTTGAGGAGTCCAAGACTATGATTGATAACATGAAGATATACGATGCCATAAACAGATTACTTGAAAGTAGTCTTCACAGAAAGAAAAATACATTGCATTCAGAACTTAAAAGGACATCAAAGTTGATGCATGAGTTGCAATTACTATCAAAACGGATGGAGGTAAAAGAAGAGTACATCAAGGAGGTAGAGTGTGCATCAATTGGAAAAAACTCTATGAAGGCTATCTCATTTTAAAGGTAGGGAAATCAAACAAGCTGAACTGTTCTTAGATAGTAGAAATGAGCTAGAGTATGTAAAAATTCAGCTGGAGAAGTATATCTATGAAGTTCACCAGTATTTTCGAAACAAAATTATGCACAAAAACACATTTTTTAGATTTTTCAAATATGACAAAAATGATAAAAAATTCCTAAATAAAATGTTTTTGTGTTTTGATGATTTTTCTACTATTTTTGTAATTTTTCAGAGATTTTTAGGATTTTCAAAATGAATAAAATCAGGGATAATGAAAACAGTGAACAGACAGGACTATTTTGCAATTTAAAAATACAAAATGAATTCGAAATTTTCTACAATTATTTTTCTTAAAAACTAGAAGAAATTATCTACAATCAAGAAGTGAAATCACTATTTTTGGAATTTTCTACATTTTTTGTGTTTTTTAGGAGTTTTGATATTTTGTAATTTTTTTGAGTTTTAAAAATATTTAATGCACGAAATATGGATAGGACATTAACTACACAAAAAGGAAGCTAATCTAATTTATGCAATATTTGAACTTTTATGATTTTTCAAATTTTAAACAATGAAAAATACGATTTTTTAATAACATAAAATGATGATAAAATGCAATGATGAAATTATACTATGAATAAACACAAATAATGAATATAACATAATTTTTGTAGAATTTTTTATCACAAATGCTATTTATTTCAATGAAAAGAACATGCAATTTTAAAGTCTAGAAATACAAGGACTGAAATGACATTTATTTCATGTTTTTGCATCAGAAAAAAAACAAAACTAAAAAGCAGGGACAAAATCGCAATTTACCTAGTGGACAGCATGCGCTATACACGATCTACCTCTAGCAAGGATGTCTTTGCAATTTTGATAAATGACATGGGTTAAACGTAATTTACCCAAAATAGGGTTTATTCTTTGAGGCTTCTTATGTCGTTCTTGTCACGTAAAGAGAAAGGGGTGCCACCCCTATCTTCTTCTCCAAGCAAAGAGGGGGCAAGCAACTATGGAAGGTGGCTCGTAGTTGCGCGACCAGGCAGATGTGTTGGCGCTCGCAGAATGGCACGAAGTTCTGCACGGGTCGGTGGTGCCTGCAGGGACGGTCGATGGAGGGGGTTGGGCGACACACACCTAGGTCGGCGGGGCTCGCAGTGTGGAGCACGGTCGTCGGGGCTCGCACGGAGGGTCACAGGAGGTACAGGTGTAGGTCATGCGAGACTCGCATAGACAGTCTTCAGGCGGAGGTCAGGCATGGTTGTTGATCCAGGTGAAGAGCGACGACAACAGGAAGGGGTGACACACGCCCTCCTTTGATGACTTCGCCCGCACGGAGGGGCTAAGCGGAGATGCGATCGGTCAGCTCCAGGCCGTGTACTAGCTGCGGTTGGTGCTAGGGGACGCGGTTGGCGGTTGCGCTGGGCTCCAGACGGCGATCGGTGGTCGATATGGGGAAGCTCACGGTCGGCAGAGGTGCTAAGGGTGGAGGTGCTCCATAGGCAGTGGAGCTCGCCGATGGTCGCGGTGTAAATCCCTAAAAATTTATAAAATCAACAATTCAAAAAATATTTGCAAAAACTTTTCAAAAATCCATAAAAAATTTCAAATTGGAAAATTGCATCACAAAGATATTTTTTGCATTCTACATAGCATTTGCATTTTTTGATTGAGTTTGATAATTAAACAAGTCTAAGTAAAATCTGAAGATTGGAGCTTGGTTGGACCTTAAATATACTTAATCACAAAAACCATATAGGAACCGGAATTGAGGTACTTCAGGTATAGTTGACTTAATTGTTTGAGATAACGAGAGTTGGTTCAGCGTCGTTTTGATTGCCTAAGTAGAGAATTTTGGAGCACACACAACACTCATGCTGATAATGACCTAGCTTGTACACCTGCACCTTTCACTTTTCTCACCTCAGTTGAAGTAGTAAAGGGCCGGATTTACTAGCATGAGACACAAGCCAATGAAAACATTGGAAGTCACATTTTGTGTCCATTGTACCCCAACCTGATCAAATGTCGACGAGGTCTAAAGACAGAAGTTGCGGGTTGCAATAAAGCTTCAAAAGAGGGATAGTCTACTGGCTCAAGAGGAAAAGTCTATATGTAAATGATGTTGTATATAGTATTAAAAAATTAGAAAAATAAAAAACTTCAAAAAAATAGTCAGGCCTGATTGAAAATAAAATATCTGCCGGAGTGTACATATTTGTATAATCAATAAGCAAGCTTGAGCTTCAAAGTCATATGTATATGAGCCTGCAGCTGGATGACTTGGCTACACTAGTCAAGCATCTTAGGATAGGTAGCTATACTAGCTATTGTTCATTCTTCTCTCTACCTCCTCTTCTTGAGTTGGTTGTCACTTGATCTTGGAAGGGAATCCCAGCTTCTCGAGGAAAGAGTTGTTGGATTGGGGAATTAGTGTCACATGTAGGAGAAGACTAACTTTTGTCGCTTCAGCCGAGGAGAGCTACATATCACACATAATGTCTAAGATAGATTCATAGTCATAAGGGTTTATATATGAGTTGATCTATTCTAACCAAGCTATTGAGGAGACTTGAGCAGGGTTTTGTGATTCTCGAAGGTTGTTTTGTTTCAAATCCGTTTTCCAACAAGGTTCCGACTGCACCTAACATTCAAAGGTCTGACTCAAGCACCAAACTTTGATTTTATGAAGACAAGTTTGATAATTAAAATCAATCCAAATTGTTTCCTTTTATTTTCTTCATTTTCATTTTCTACGCTTGTTGCATAAGTGTTTGCTAGGGACTAGCAAAGGCAAGTATGGGGGGTGATGAATCTCCATTTCATTACCTTTATTCTACATTTTGGCATTAAACACCCTAGATAATTGCATGTAAATAGCATTATTTTGTAAAAATTAACATTCATTATTTATTATATTTATTGTATAAAAATAATGCTTTTAATGTCAAAATTATAGAACATGTTGGAGAAGACTTACTTTTACCGCTTCAATCGAGGAGAGCTACATATCACACACACTGTCCAAGATAGATCCATAGTCATAAGGGTTTGTATATGAGTTAATCTATTCTGACCTGGCTATTAAGGAGACTTGAGCAGGGTTTTATGATTCTCTAAGGTTGTTGTGTTTCAAATCTATTTCTCAATAAGGTTCCGACTGCACCTAGCATCCAAAGGTTCGACTTAAGCTCCAAATTTTGATTTTATGAAGACAAGTTTGAGAATTAAAATCAATCCAATTTCTTTCTTTTTTTCTTCATTTTCATTTTCTTTACTATCACACAAGTGTTTGCTAGGGACTAGCAAAGGCAAGTATGGGGGTGATGAATCTCCATTTAAGTATCTTTATTCTATCATCTTGGCATTAAAAGCCCTAGCTAAATGCATGTAAATAGCATTATTTTGTACAATTTAACATTCGTTATTTATTCTATTTATTGTATAAAAAATAGTGTTTTTAAAGCCAAAATTATAGAATAGAAGAAAAGAAAAAGAATAAAATACCAAAGGTATTTTATGACCCTAAGCCCCGAGATCAAGTCATGAATTAATTTAGTCGACAAGGAATAAAGTAGAGGAGGTAAGGGCTAAATATACAATAAAAATCCCATTTATTTATTCATCAATAATTCATTTTTGGGATCTATTTTATTCTTTATTATTTACCCCCCAAATAAAGAAACTTTGTATATGAAAGATATAGATAAAAATACATAGAAAAATATAAAATTAAGTTTGCATAAAAAAATATGTAGTGTGCCTTTTATAGTCAGAATAAAAAGCCAAAACCCAAACATTCCAGACCCATATCTTCTTAATAAAAACTGAAAATGTATCAAATCGGCTTTAATTGTATATAACTTTTAATAAGCTATTTAATGATAGTGGTTTCACTTAATTTGGAATTAAGGTGTAAAAGTTAGTTTTTGGACCCCTATTGTATAATATACCTGAATAAAATATTCATTTTATTTATTCTTCACTATTTTTACAATTTTATATTATAGTTTTGTAAATATTATTTATAGTATATGTACATATTTAGAATAGAAAAAAACCATAAAGAAAAAACAAAAATAAAATAACCTATAGAAATACATAGATGAAACACCTATACTTATACTTATATAATGTATACCCCTATTTATTTAAGTGTATAAAATACATCAAAAAATACAATAAAATAACATTTATGTACCTAAAAATAAGCTATTAATATATAAAATGTGAAAATAATTAATATAATAAAAAAGGCAAAATAAAAATAAAATATACAAAACATATGTCAATATACCTATAAATACACTTATAAAAAGTAACTTGTAATAAATTGGCTCATAAAAATAAATAAAATTCATATTAAAATATTGTATAAAATAATAAACATTTTTTTATTTTATAACAAAAAATTAATAAAATCATTTACTATTTCTAATTCATTTATTTTTTAATAAAGCTCCTATTTTGTCCCGTAGCATCCTACGTGGACCAATCAGGAGGTGAGGATTGTTGACCCAAGTTAATTGTCCTTCCTCGCCTCTGACACTGTCAGATGTCTCGAGTGGCCCATCTTTCTTGATTTTTCCTTACCGCTCTGATGATCCTTCGCCCTCGAGTCCTTCACCATTTCTGCTCCCTGATCATCCCTGAATCTCGCATGGCCCTTAGATGTTCTGTACATAGCCTTATCTGATCCCTATACCTAAGTCAATAAGGGTCGAAACCCATGTTCATAAATAAACCCATCTCCCTCCTTCACATGGTTGGTCCCTTTTTATTCCTAAAGCCCTCTGTCCTCGGTCAAGCATGTCACCAGGTGACAGATGGTGTACCCCTGAGGCTCTAGAGAGATTTGTAGAGGTGGAAAGGTGACCCAAGGCGGAGCTCCAGCCCATCCTGCTCCTTGGTCTTCCTGGCCAAGTTTGAACTACGCCTTTACTTTTAGTTAGGAAGATTTAGTTCTTGTTTTTTGTTTCCAACATTTTATTTCATGTTTTAATTGATGCATTACCCTAGGTTAGGATAATTAGCCTCACTGGAGCGCTAGAGCTTCAGCCACTATTCCACTCTGTTCTGCACTTCCTCCGACTACGACTACCACCTCACTTCCTTTCCCTATCACTTCTCCATCTTTCTCCCTTCACCAGCCACCCAGATCACTCCTTGATCTGGAGATATGTGCTCCCTCTGCCATTACCTCGGCGAAGCTTTCCACTTACTCCATCTCATCACCATTCAACACCTAATCGGGTCGAGGCACTTTGCCCTCAACATGTGACTTTATTTGTGTAGGGCCCATGCCCAGAAGAGCCCCACCTGAGGGGTTTTGAGATTCAAGAACAACTCCAGGTACACTCTACCTCCGGGGCTCGATCAACGAGCCTCGAACACTTGTGAGGCCGCAATCAATGTGAAACCCTCCCAACGTGCTCTTGAGCACTTCAACGATGTGATTGGTGGTCGGAGGAGGCAAACAATGCTAATCGAACGAGCCCCGGTGAAGCATGCTTCTTCATTCTTCCAGATCCATCTAGGACCATCCGATCGAGTCATGTTCTCCGCGAGTAGCAGGAGACGTCGGATCAGCTCGTGCCTCAACCATTGGATCTCCTCCCGGGATCTAATCTTGGACGTCAAAACTAAAGGGGTATCGACTATTCAGATGATGACGTGTGTTTAAGTGAGATAATCGCAGTCATTCACTAGCGCATTAATGGGGGGTAAATTACCTATTCTCCCCCAGATTTTTGTCTTCTTTTCTTTTAGTCCTTTAAATAAATTTTCTGTATAAATTTATGTGTATATTTTGCATAGGACCCTTGTATTTATTTGTTATTGCATATGGGTCCAATCATGCTCAGCTCATGTGCCATCCTACATGAGTTGGGCAAATTGTACATATTTCCTAGTGATTTTGTGATTTATAAATTAATCCATAAAGTTTAAATAATAGTTGTATATTTTTAGAAAATTTGCACATTTGCTCCAAACTTTATTTTAATTGCAAATTTACCCTCGCCAATACGTTTATATTTTGTGTGTATATTTCATTTATTAAAAATAGCATATGTGCTCTAAAAATTATGCAAAAAAGGGTTAGTTGCTTGCTAGCATGTACTTTAATGCTACATTTTTATTTTTACATTTTAAGTATTTTAACTATTTAAATTCCAAAACAGTTCAGCCTATTTATATAATCCATGTTTTGGGATGTTATTGATTTTAAAATGCATTAAAATATTACAAATTCCACAAAATTACAATAAATATAGAAAATTATATAAACCCAAAAACATTTTATTTCTTGTATTTTGAGTATTTTTAGTAGTATTTATAATTCCATTATCCTATATTGTATATATAGCCTTATATGTTCTTATATAATATATTTAAAAAAGAATAGAAAAATCAGAAAATATAAAAGGAAACAAAAACTACAAAATTAAAATAATTAAAAATATATAAAAATGAAAATCCAAAAGGAATAATATACAATAAAAATCCACACAAAAACAGAATAAAAAGACAAGAGAAAAGAATAAATTCTGCATTCACTTGCACAAACTATTGTTTACTCCCTATGTTTGATACTCTACACATGCTTACACACTATACAGATTTTGTAGAGTTATAATAAATTTTAACTCTACATTTTTACTTTACATTGATATACTCATTTGTTGGTTAATTGTTTTCTGATCGCTTTAGTGAGTGGTCGCCTCAGCGACACTTTTGTCTTCGCTACTCTTCTAGTGAGGATATTGTTAGATCCTCTCCAAAAGTGACTCAACAGTAGGGCATGCCTCTTCTTTTATACATATTTGCACCATTACGATTGCAATCCTCATTACAAATTGATTAGTCGGGATTACAGGGTTTCTCAATAACTTTTAGGATTGAGAGAGCTCCCAACAACTTTTAAGATTAAAATTGATAATTGATTATCAATTCCAATTATCCTAAAACTATCAACAAGATATACGATTAAAGAGAGAGAGAGAAAAGAGAAATAATAAGAGATAATGGTGGAGACATCCCATGGGGAGGGACCTACATGGACATTCCCCTTTTTATCTCTTTTTTCTTTATTTCTTCAATCATTAATCATTGATTAATTGATAAAAGAAAATTAATTATAAACAAATAATTCTTAATCATTTGTGGCATTTACAAATGTGGATGGAGAAGTGTGACATGATGTGGTAACTAGAAATCCTAAGGAAAGATACGTAACTGGTCTATGAGAGAGGATATAACCCAATTAATAGGATCGGTTGAAGGGCTTGGCCAAAATGAAGATATAGATCAAGGATTGAATTTTTATAATCGTGCGGGTGAGATTCGTCTTCTGGTTCCTAAAGCACCCGTTGAACACACGACTGAGGAACCTGGGTCGGGGGGGGGGGGGGGGGAGGCAAAGGTTAGGAGCAAGAAGAGGCTTCCCAAAATTCAGCACAGGCATCGAGGCTATCTAAGCTCATCCTGGTCTAAGGTGTCAATTACCTCAGTAAAGGTAGGGTCGGTGTTTGGGCTTCCTATGATGGAGGCGATGACGGATGTGTCAACTACAAAGATGTTCCCACTCACCATTGTCCTAAGGAGGTAGCTCGAGTAGTCACCAATGTCCTTGAGATTCACATAGAACTCAACGATCACATCCAGAGAGATACACTACGAGGGACTTCAATTAGGGGTCGGGCAATCTTAGAAAAATCCTGAATAAACTATAAAATAAAACATGCCTCAGAAAAGACCTCGCTGACTTGATGTTGGTTGATGGATCAAGTTTCTTGATCACATCCACCTTGGTAGGGTCAACCTCCATTCCCTTCTTGGAGGTGACATGTCCCAACACAATACCCTCCTTAACCCTAAATGACATTTTTCCCATGAGAGTATAATATTTACCACTCTACACCTATGAAGGACTCGGTCTAAATGTACTAAATAGGAGTCAAATGAATCACCATAGACTGAGAAGTCGTCCATGAAAACTTCTAGGAAATCCCTTGGATCTAATCATTAGAAGAGGTGGATCTGGAGGAGGAGGCTACTTTTGTTCTCTTAGTCGCCATCTAGAGCACTTGAACAAGTTCATGAAATAAGAGGGACCTTAAGAAACGAAATGGGTCTAAGACCGAAACAAAAAGAACTAAAAATAAAGAACCTGACTATTGAGCGAGATCTTCAAGGAGTGATTATTATTTATATAAAGTTGTCATTGCGGTCCCCAAAATTCCCAGCTCAAACAAACAAATCTATTTTTTTCTTCCTCAAGAGAATAATTAATTACAAAAGAATAATGTACAGTGAGAGAGATTTTTGCTATTTAATTAACATGTATACCAACAGGATCGCACTCAGGGAGGCTACAATTCCCGAGGGTTATTTAAATAATCGACAAAAAATTAATTAAGGGAAAAAGGAATCTCAATTGCTAACTACCTTGATTTTGGTGAAATTTTTTTATTTTTTATTTTCATATTTTCAAATTTTGTAATGATTTTAATGTTTGCATTTTTTTAAATTTTAAAAAAGTCGGTTTTGGGACCTAATGACAACTGGGTATCTAGGATAATTTATTTTATTTAGAACACATTATTTATAGTTTTATTATTTTATAATTTTAATTATTTTTGTGATCTTGTACTTTAACCATAATTTATTTCAGAATTTTTGGAGCTTATTTATTATTTTAATTAAATCCAAATCCCTAATTTATAGATGAAATTGAACTATATGACTTATATCTGTATTTATTAATATATCTAAACTAATTTATTAAAATCCATAAAAATTCACAATTTATTTATTATTCCAATAATTAATAAAATATAAAACTAACATGTAATTATTTATTTACTGAACTAAAAACCCAAAACTTATTTATTAAGTATTATTTATACCTATTTATTAATACAATATTTATATTTCGTACAATATTTATTATTTACAAAAGTAACATTATTATAATTTATATAATTTTTTTATTTATAGAGCTCCTTGTTCTTTGTCAGTGAGCCCGTCTGGGAGAAAAGAAAGGTTGGACCTGATCCCTTTCTTCATCGAGGCCCCGGCTCGCCTACTACAGTTGCACATTCACCGGCAGAAAGAACAAAGGGGTGGGGGAGCACCTCATTCTCTTGTTTAGTCTCCCAAAGAAAAAAGAAGAGTTGGAGGGACTTTCTCTATTTCTCTTCGGTCCTCGCTCTCTGGGCCTCCCAGAGCGCTAGGCCGAGCCTTTAATGAATACTTTTCATGTTATACTTATTTAAAATATTGTTATTTATTATTTATTATTTAATTTATATTGTATTCATAACATCTGGCCAACCAGGTGTTGACACGTGTTAGCACCTGGTTCTTCTCCCTCAAGAACCAGGTCGTTGGAACTTTGTTCCAATGCCTTCTTTTCACTGATTTTTCCTGCTCATTCTAACTTCTTCACTCGATCGTGCCCCTCCATCTTCTCCTCCTAACAACCCTAATACAAGCCTACCCTCGATCACCACCTAACCTCCTATCAATTCACCTATAAAAAGCTCTAAAGTTGCCTCGTCGAAACCAACTCTCCAACCATCTCTGAACCCCCAGTTGCAGTGGTAGACCTCCTACCTTCCTAGACTTGCTCCGGCCAACTAAGGTGGTGACAACACCAAGGAGAAGCCCCGCGTGGATGGAGGAATGTCGGAGGAGACGTTCCAAGGCAGAGCTGCCTTGCATCGCAGCCATTGACGCTACGTCGAGCTCCGATTTACCGCCCGTCGAGCCATTACCAGGAGGTTATACACCTCCAGTTCACAGGTAAATTCCTCTACTTTCGCAATTTTATCTCTCGAAGTTTGTGTCATGATTAGCGTTGTTAATCGCGAGATTAGATCCATTGATCATCATTCTTAAATGCCCTTTTTTAATCACATCTCAAAGCGAATTCGATCAGTTCCAAATCCTTCCCTTATTTTCGTTTGTCACGTATTTCCTGGAAACATTGTATAACTTGCAAATGCTTTAATTTTCTTGGCCAATTCTCACACGAATCGAGCAACAAATCGTTGTTTGCAGGTTTATCTTTCATCTGGAGCGAAACCTTATCATCTGGAGCTTTCAAACTCAAAGCAATGCCCAATCAAAGAGGGTGCAGCATCATCTTCTAGGACAGCCGAACCACCGCCTTCATCCCTGATTATCCACCACCCTCTGCCATCTCTGGAGATTCTCACCCGCAGGCGAGCTCGGAGGGAGAAGGAGTCTCCCTCCTAGCCCTGCAGGAGGCTCTAATTCAACCTCAGTCATCGGGAAGAACTTGGAGAAGACGTGTTCGCCGCCAACTGCTCAAGAATAGGAAGAACGAAGAAGAACTCCCGGCGCTACAGGTGCTCGATATGTGTCCAGGTCGGATGGCTCAGATCGCGCCCCCATTTTCTAATCCAAGCCGTCAAATGCGAAGGGGTAGAGAAATTATATCATAAGCCCAGACAGCTTCCATATTTGCCTTCAGCTCCAGAAGTTTCCAGATATTACATTTAGGTCCCTGCGTAGGGACCTAAATGTAATAACTTTTATTTTCTTTGCATTTTAGTCCTTCACAGTGATCGTTTTGTATTAAAACATTGAATTTTATTCTTCAGTTATACCCCCTGCTTGTAGGGGTTGTTTGGACATCGATTTTTTCGTATTTTCTCGTGATTTTTTTAAGGTAGCCTTGTAACTACCCAAGATACTTTTCTAGTATTTTTTCCAGATTTTTGATCGCTTTGTTGTGTCGTTTTGATTTTTGTAATCGAGAGTTAGTTTTGAGCAGAAATTTTTTTATTCTTTCTTTGTAAAATCAAGAATAAAGAGGATTTTTTCCGAAATTTCTTTCTTGTATCAAAAACCAAGATTTTAATATTCGGCTTCCTTGAGTTCGACCCAGACATGCTTATCTGGTAAAATAATTAGTGTAAGGTAAAATAGGGGAGAAGCTGCTTTATTCAATACACTTTTCTCTCTCTCCTATTTTATCGATTTTGTTTGATCAGTACAGATCATTCGGTGCGGTTCTCTACACCGACAACACATATAACCGCAGGTCGGACCTGCGTTATCATCGACCAGGAATATAGTAGGATGAGATAGAGTCCTTAATCAGAAAATCCAAAAACAATTGTTGTAAATATTTTTTTGTATATATTTGTTTACTTACACTATTTTATTTATACATAAATTAACATCGAATTAAATAATTTTCAAAACAATTGTTTAAATAAAAAATGTTTCCTAATTAATAAAATAATTGCAAAATAAAATCATGTACAGAATAAAAGTAACCACATCTCGAAAAAGCCATAAAGCGACCATTGAAAAATCAATTCCAGCTCCATATGAAGTTAAATTGAACTAAACTCACTTCCATTGTATTTTAAATTAAATTATTTTAAAACAATTATGGTTTCATAATTTTTGGAGTTACGGTTTAAAAGACGGTTTTCTAGGGTGGTTTATGCAATTTACCATTTATTTGTACATATTGTATTTGTAAATAATTGTAAATATTTTCTAAAAATTATTTAAAATAAAAATAAAAATAAAAATAAACTAAAACAAAAAATCAATTTCCTTTTTTAACTATGTATATAATGTACCATATGTATATAGTTAAATCCTTTAAATAACCCTCACAAAAAAATAAAAAAATTAACATTTATTATTTAATTTAATAAAGCGATGAAAATAAATAATAAAAAAATTTATAAATAATTTTAACACTAATTTCCTTTCTTATCTCTATCTCATCAAATTTTTCATGATCTTTATCTCATTTAAAATTTTGGATTTTAATTTTTTTCTTTTCTATTTATATGGCTCCTCCTTCCTCATTTCAATTTGATCAGTCTTTTGTAGATGAGCTTATTTTTCCGAGAACTATCTTGTTGAAGAAGATCGCCCAGCGTCCGAGCCGTCCGGTGACAGCGAGGCGACCCTCGTCGAGGCGATTACAGCATTCGTCCACTCCATAGTGAGATCCATTTCTTATTCTAAACCCAGGTTAATCGTAGTTTAATTTTTCACAATCGATTACCACTATTTGATTCATCCGATTCGATTTTTCATCTCACATTTTCTGATCTCATTACATTCATTTCTATCTCTCACGACCTCCCACCTCCGACCACACATGGTGGCCGGAGATCCGGATCTTCCATCACCATTCACCGGATCCGCAACTTGTTTGCATATCTTTAAATTTTTCGTATTTTGAATTATAGGAATTGAGCCCTCATGCTCGAGTCCTCATTTGTTTATGCATAATTTAAAAAATAAAAAATATATATTTTTTCCTAATATTTGTTTTACATGATCAAATAAACAATTTAATAAAAAATAAAAAAGAGTTTCTATTGTTTTTTTTACACAAAAAGAAAAAAAATTCTATTTTTATCTATTATCTCTGTGTCTAAAACAAAAATAAAAAATAAAAAATTCACCAAAACCAAGTTAGCTAGCAATTGAGATTCCTTTTTCCTTTAGTTGATTTTTTATCGATTATTTGAATAATCCTCAGGAATTGTAGCCTACCTGAGTTCAATCCTATTGCTATATAGGTTAATTAAATAGCAAACATCTCTCTCGCTACACATTATTCTTTTGTAATTAATTATTAGCTTGAGGAGAAAAAAATAAATTTGTTTGTTTGGGCTAGGAATTTTGGGGATCGCAACGACAACTTTATATCAATAATAATCACTCCTCGAAGACCTCTCTCAACAAAATGGTGCCATTGCCAGGGAGGCACGACGAGGGTAGTTAGGTTTCTCTTTTGACCTGCTATTCTTGGTTGTAAATATCTATTTATATTTTACCACATTATTTCATTGTTCATATTCACTGTATTTATTCCATTTTTCTTGCTCATATTTGATAATTGTATTTTTTTACATATTTTCTCTTTTATTTTTCTTGCGAGGGCCCACAGAACGAAGGAGGCGATCCTAAGAGAGCCGAAGCACCCAAGAGAAGCGGAGGCGGCTTGATTCTTCACCGAGCTGCATGATAGCGTGAGAGGAGGAGAAGAAGAACTGAAGGATCCCAATCGAAAAAACAGACTTTATTTTATTTATTTCTAGCATTTGAACTCTCTTGTAAATGGGCATTCATTTGTTGCGGGGTCTATTTTGCCAAGTGCAAGTGCACTTGGGGGACCTCGCCGATTTGTTTTCATCGCCTTATTTTTATTTGTTTCATGTGAATTTCGTGAGCTACCTATTGATTACTTTATTAATTTGCTCGAGCCAGGTAATTAATTAGTTCCAAACACCGTAAACAAGAATTTATGTACCTATAGAATAGAGCTTAATTGGACTTAGTCAAATTTAATTGGTTCTTGCCCATTAATAGAAGCTATTGTTAGGATGGTTCACTTGCATATAGGTTAGTTTATTTTTCTGTATTTAAATTATGTGTGAATTACCCTGCATGTAGAGTGTTGGAAACAAGGTATGCATCTCTATTCCCTGCATGCATCATTGTGTTTAATTGCGCATTGGCATTTCCGATCTCCTTCCTTGTTTTCACTCACATAAGTTAAACAAGGAAATTGGATACTCGGTAGGAGATTCATTGAAAATATTCAAATCAAGTGACAACTACCTAAAATTCGAGACTGCTAAAGAAGACTCGAACCTAAAAAAACGTAAGGAAAAATCATTGTTTTGGGGGAGAGTCACCCCCTCCTCGTTTGATTTATCTGCAATGAGAGAGCGACCCGCACACTAGGATAGAGCCACACTCGAACTCTCTTCAGATTACTATCTTGTGATTAGTTTTTGTCCAGTGAGGACTTCACCAGGTATCCGATAATCGGTCTGGGACTTCCTTAGCAGAGTGGGTAGATCGGGTAGTCGGTAAATGGTCCGCACCCATACTGGCTGGGAAAAATTATTTGTGAGATTGGGACAATCTCTTGGGAGCATTGGATTCGTAACAGCTCGCTTAAACTGCTCTGATAGATTGTATTCTCACCAAACTCTAAAAATTGACAAGATAATTGACCGAACCTTCACGGTCTTTACATTGAGTAGAGTTGGTGAACTGGGGGTTTGTATTGTGTTTGTTGCTAGTGATAGAGATTCTTCCGTGCAATTTGTGCCTTTACTCATTTTCACTCTTGTATTGAACTTCGTATTCTCACATACTACCTATTGATTTCGAACATATCGGACTCGAGTATTTCTCGTTCGGCCTTTGCAAACTCATTCTACACTCCGAACCGTTCACCTTCTATTCGGGGAGACTCACTTCCCGAATATTCCTTTTTCTTCACTTCACCCTTCATAACATCCATCAACCCACTATTTGAGATTGGCTTTAATCTCGAATTAGTATCTGAGACTCCATCGTTTTTGAGAACTAATCAAGTGTCATGCATATTTTTAGAGTCAGACACCGGACACTTGATGCAACCAAAGGGAAAGGGAACCATGTCGGAGAAGAGCGAGATCAATAGCACCATGTTAGCCTCCATTCAATCAATTAAAGCCAAGTTAATAGAGCATGCTAATTTTCAGACCACATTGAGAGACATGATTCTCGAGCGGAGACAAGATATGAGAGAGGAGGATAGAAACAATGGTGGAGGTGGGAATGGGGGAGAAGACCCTAACATAGAACATGTGGCTAAGCTTACATTAAAGTATGCTTATAATCCAGGGGCAGGATAGACAAATTCTGGGATACAAATCCCTGCGATCATGGGTATTTCGAGCTTAAGCCCACTATTATACCTCTTCTCCCAATATTCCATGGAAATATTAATGAAGAACCTTATATACACCTCCAGCAGTTTGATCGCATTTGTGGAATAGTACACTACCCAAATGTCCCATTAGAGGTAGTGCAGATGACCGCCTTCCCGTTCAATCTGATGGGCAAAACTTTATATTGGTTAAATCACTTGGGGGAAGGTTGTCACTACTTGGAAAGAATTTAGGTCCGCATTTCTGAACAAATATTACCCGCTCGAACGACTCAACCAAATGTGATCCCTTATTGCTAATTTTTCCCAGATGCCCCAGGAGCCTATTCATGAGGCGTGACAAAGATTCAAAGATCTGACGGAGAAGTGCCCCCATCATGATATTCCAAAGACCGGCCTTGTGCAAAATTTCTTTGGGGGGTTTAAGCATAGAGAATTAGAAGTTGGTAGATGTCGCTTGTGGGGGGAGCCACTTCAATAAGGACGAGGATGTCCTTTATCAAATTTTTGAGGAGATGGCGGAGAGTTCAGCAGCTCTTTCTTCTTCACATGCATTTCAGATGCACCCCGTCACCTCCCCTGTAGTACCCCACAAGGCTGTCAATATGACGACATCACATGAAGTGGGTAGGTTGGACACCACTGACCTGACCATCATTGGAAACAACCTATCCAAAGTAGACATTATTGAGAAACGATCCAAGGAGCTTGAGAATATTCAAGTGATCGAACAGAGGACAAAGAATCTTGATAAGTAGGATGAGATAACAAAGCACCTCGAGATTCTTGTGAGTTCGATTAGTGCAGTTCACAGTGCGAGTGCAGCAGTCAATACCTCTATGAGGGACATGACTTTCTCCACCCAGCAGAATAGCGGAGGACCAACCACAGTTCAACATGTCTACTATGTGCAGACACCTTATTAGGTTCAGCAACATTCACATCAGATAGTTTCGTACCAACAGGAAGTAGCCTACATTCCTGAGCAACAGTATCCACCTCCATCTGTCATTCAGGAGGTGAACGGTATCTAGTTCGACTGTGAGCAAAACCAGCCCCGTCCGTCAGGGCAAGGCCAGTTGGGTTCACAGCAGGGTCAGAGACCTGCCCACCAGTTTGAGGGAGGCAGATAGCAGCAATACCAGCACCAGCAGTTCCAGGCTCACTATCATCTCCACCATAGTTCCAAAACTGGAGACAAGGCCAGCCACAACATCAGTCGATGTATTTTCCTAATCCTAACCAGCATCAGACTGCATATTATGGACAATATCCTCCTCTTACTCCTCCTCATTATCAGAATCTGTATGATTACCAACAACCTCCGTACTATCAGTCTTAGCGACAGCCAGTCAATGAGCACCCTGAGGCCCCTTCAGTCAACCCAGCATTGGACCAACTTGCATTCCTCATGAAGAACATGAACGAGCTGACTCAGCGGATCGACGACCTGACCACCGTAAAGACACTGATTCCAGCACAGGTCGAAGCCAACCCCACCAACTTCGGGCGTAAGAAGCATGTGACCAATAACCCACCCACCCCGAGACAAGTATGTCCCTTGATTTTACATGTTTATCTGACGCCATTCATCTCAGGAGCGGTAGGAGATTGCAGCCACCTATGCATCGGTTGGGGTTGGGAGATCGAACCACTAAGAGAGCATCGTCTTCCACATCATCTCCTTCACCAGCAATCGAGAGGCCCAATGTAGCAGCACGCAAGTCTAGAGTTTCACAGCATTCACCACCACCTTCACCAGGAAGATGTAGATCAGCATGAGTAAGGGAGAATATACCAATCGCAGATTCTTCCTCTTCACCAGTAGTAGCATCCCGTTCTCTTTTACATTCTATTTTTCCTTCACCTAATTTGGACAACACTGTACAGACTAATTCTGGTTGTCCTGATGTACATGAGGATACTACTTTGAATAACGGAAATGAACATTTGAATGTTTATTCTGATTCCGTGCCATTTCCTTCTACTCTTAAATCTAAAAAAATCAAAAATTAAAAACAACCCTATCTGATCCTGGAGTGGTTGAGATCGTACAAAACATTTGTTTAAAGATGCCACTCCTTAAGACCATGGAATACATGCCTATAGTAAAAAAAGGAATGAAAGAGGCATGCACACAAAAGTGTCAACCAAGGCAGAATAGATGAAAGGAAATAAAGAAACGCATCTTGACCATGGACACAGTTCATGCCATCAATAACCTCCCTCCTAAAAACAAAGACAAGGGAGCACCTCACATCCGTTGCCATATCTTTGATCAAGAGTTTGATCGCACTCTTCTCGATAGTGGTTCCTCCATTTATCTCATGTCTTCCTCTTTACTAACTGAATTTCAGTTAGGGCCTCTTAAGACGACCAGAATGATCCTTCAGTTTGTTGTATATCAATTAAGAGGCCAAGACGCATTTTAGAGGACATTATTCTAATGGTGCAGGGAATGAAATTCCCTGTTGATTTTGTTGTCATGGATATGGACACACCTACACCGTTACCCCATACCCCGATCATACTAGGTCGACCGTTCCTTCGAACGACAAAAGTAGCAGTTGATTATGGTACTGGAGAGATCATCTTTCACTCTCGCAGTGACAAGGTAAAAATTGAGATGATCCCTGATCCTAGACCATCATTGCCTCCAGCAGCATATGAGACAAAGAAAGTTATACCATAGCCAGATGACTGTGATTTTCTTGCTAAAATCCAAGAGACAGATCTTTTCACTGATTTTATAGATACTCGGGAGTTCCTTTCCCAAAAGGACTCTATGGAAAGCACAGTCAACATGAGTTCCCTTGGTGGTCCAATTAAGCTAGTTGCTGATGGGCAGTTTGAGCTGATTTCTGTGGATCAATTTGAGTATTTAGATTACTGATGATAGGCCTCATTCTGAGAGTTCTGAGATACATATATCTAAGACATTCGTTGAATTTCCTGAGTTAGCACAGATGAGAGACATCTTTCTGAGATTATTGCAGAGATATATGAACCATTAATTGATAAGAATGCTGAACACCCTGATGAGCCCCTCCTTTCTGAGCAGAGATCATTCATTGCAGATCTATCAGATATTATATTTGCTGAACCGTTAGTAGCCATGGTGGACAGTCCACAGAGTATAGATCATATACCACCTACCGGTACATTAGCAGATGTTATTTTAGAGCCGATTCAGACCTCACCTAAGCTCAAGGTTTTACAATCAACGTTGAAATAGGCCTTCCTTGCCCCCCCAAATGTTTCCGGTCATCCTCAACTCGTAGTTGACTATTGAACAAGAATCTTATGTGCTAGAGGTTATCGAGAAAAACTGCAAGGCCATAGGATGGAATGTCTCGGATCTCCGTGGGATTAACTGATGAATACTCATTCATCACTCTTTATTCTTATGTTTTAGCTACAAAAACCTTTGCAAATGAATATATATGTTTGTAAATACAAATAATTACCAAAAAGCATGCATAGTGTAAAAACTAATAATTAGCATGTTTTTATGCAAAAATAAAATAATAAAGAATAAAAAGAAAAAGAGGGAAATATTTAGAATAAATATTGAGCAACCTAATCCCAAGGGAGGGCTCAACATGGGCCTGACCGCATAAAAGACAAAGTAGAGAGAGATAGGGAGCTCATGTGTCTAAATATACCTGTAACAACAACAACAACAAAGCCTTTTCCCACAATTAAGTAGGGTCGGCTACATGGATTCTTCGCCTCCATTCAGATCTATCTTGGGTCTAAATATACCTGTAAGTATAATAAAAATATTTTCCTCCAAAAATAGAATAAAATTGGCTTGTATATATTTGTATATATTTGCAAATATAAAATCCAAATAAAAATAGAAAAATTAAAAAGAAAATAAAAATATTCACTTGTATATATTCACCTTGTACATAGAACACCTATCTATTTATTTAGCCTTATAAATAAATAAACTAAAATCCCTAAAAATTTATATATATTCTATATTTTATGTTGTAAATAAATAAAATAAAAACCATAAAAATAAAAATCAAATAAAAAGAACAAAATTAAAAACCAAAAAAGAACAATGTATATATACCATGTATATATATGTATATATCTAATTATTTACCCCTTGTATATAAATAATAAAAATAAAATAAAAATACCTTTTTATTCCTAATTTTATGCTATAAATAAATAAAATATAAAATGGGAATAAAAATGTATAAAAATAACTAATTAAAAATCAAAAATTAAAAACCTATATTGTATATATACCTATATATAGCACTATAGTATAAATACCTTATTTTTATTTCGAAAAATTAATTAAAAATCACAAAAAATATAAAAAAAATAAAACAAACATTTTTCATGTTTTAAGTTTTCTTTAATTCGGCCATTTTCTATTTTAATTTGAATTTCTAAATCATTTACACGTGGTCGGTTTTGATTGGTCCACGGGGGATGTTGACCCCCCGGTCAACTCCCCCCCTGGACCACAGTCCCACGGATCTTGAGTGCCCGACCTGATTTCTCCACTTACTCCACACTCGATCCGACACCTAAAACCCTAAATCCCGGGTCATTCCTCTTCCTTGTAGATCCATGATCCACGCCCGGGGTGGGTCTGAGGGATCCGAGTTGCGAGCTACTCGCCCGATCCATGTCTTCTCGGACCCCTGGACATATATAGCATCGCCTCCGGCAGCCTTGTTCCTTATCTCTGGTCCTCCCCCTCGACGCCAAGGAGCTCCTCCGGTGTGCCTGAGTGACAGCGGTGCTCTCCGGAGTGGAAGTGAGGCTCGAGGACTTCGGGAAGCCTCTGATCCGGTGGCTTCGCCGCCGAGCGCCGCCGCGAGCGCACCCAGCCTCGGGAACCCGACGATCCCTTGCAGGCAATGACCAAGGAGCTCCCCGAGCTCTAGCCTAGTCGAATGCCTCCGCCAGGTAGCTTCTTTAGTCCTTAGTTTAGCTTAGATTCACATTTTTCTATTTCTGTAGCCGTAGCTCCGCCGCCTCCACCCGTCGTCTCCGTCCAGCCATTCACCCATCCAACATCACCACCACCTTCACGAGCCTCCTCTGCACCTTCTTCACCTACCCATTCCCCCTGGCTCGCCCCGGAGCAGGGACTTCGGTCCTCGTCAGCCTCATCGGAGACCATCAACCACTGCAGGACTTCATGGCGGAGCTCCTCCGCATTTCAGGAGCAGCAGGGGAGGTCCACCGTGCGTATATTGGGCCGGCGAAGTTCGCCGACTGACTGTTCTTCCAGGAGCCTTCCCCGACGTCCGATCTTCCTTGACGCTCCAGATCAGATCAGATCCGTCCACTCGAGGAGCAGCAGGCACCGTCAGATCTTTGGAGGTTGATCGCGACCGTCGATTCAGCGAGGTTTAGCCACGACGTTTTGCAGCCGTCCGATCACCTACGTGGCTACACCTCCTCCGTTCGATTAGTGTTGAGTCCCTTCGCAGACCCACGTGGAAGTGTCTCAGCCGCTCGATCGCACCGAGGGTTTCCTTTGTTGTGGTCACGCCTTCTCGACCGTCAGATCCAGCACGTGGCGCGCATCTGGCCCTCGACATTTAATAAAGGGGTAATTGCTCTTAGGCCCCTCTAGTTCTTGCATTTATTATTTAGTACTGTAAATACGTTTTATAGTTCTTTTATTTTTTGTAAATATTGCATAGAGGACCCTTCTGTTTATCTGATTCTCATTTATACCCCTGTGTGTTGTGGACACGTGCATCGACACGTGAGATTTGGTGTATTTGCAGTTTTTACCCTGTGTTTTTGGCTTGTTACGGTTTATATTTTTATAAATAGGAATGACACATTGGTCCTCCCAGGCCTGAGTCACGTGTATCGTGCGTGGGCTGGGGGACATTTTGCATTTCTAGCCCCATATTTTCCAGGCTTGTTATCCAAGGGGGCCAGGGTTTTATTTTATTTGCAGTTAGTCCCTATGCACTATGCCTTGATTTTCATTTTTAATAAAATAGCAAATTAACTTCAAATTCGATGAAAATTGGACACATGGCTCCTGCCATAGTGTAAAATTTTCTCTAATTTTTGGAGACATTTTTGATTTCATTTATCATTTTTAGAAATTCAAAAACAAGCATTTTCTTTACTGTCTAACTTTAAAAATCACAAAAAAATATTAAAACACCTCTAAAAATTACAAAAAAAATATATAGTGTTTGTTTTGCCTTGTTTTATTTTCTGACCAATTTTGGTCATTTTTAGATTTATAAAACTTATAAAAATTGAAAAACACTAAAAACGCTATAAACATTTTAATAAATAATTGAAAAATCAAAAATTAATAATTCCAATGGCTAAATTTTCCTTGTATTTTCTTCTTTACAGGAAAATTATCTTCAGACCTTGATAGGGCCATTTCGCATTTTAAATTGGCCCTCCAAGTCTGACTGGACAGTACCTTGATTTTTCTGCCTTGTTTTATTTTTATAAAATTCCCTAAAAATCAGAAAAATACGAAAATTAACCAAAAACATAGAAAAATATAAAAAACTTAAAAACATTTTTGTTTGGTTTTTAGGTGATTTTTGAATGGCTAAATAATTGGTTGTATTGGCTTGTTTATTTGTTTTCTTATTTCTTTTATTGAATTAAAAATACAAAAAATATAAAAACATTAAAAATCCACCAAAAATACCTTTATTTTATTTTATTTTATTTTATTTTATTTCTATTTTTGACTACTTCGTAGGCCGCGAGGCCATCACATGCTCCCTGAGTCCGACCCTGGTCGCTATACCAGGCTAATCCAATAGTCAGGACCGCTATCGTGTTTCTTTGATTTTTACTCTGTTTTGGTGGTCTGCACTTAATTTTTTCTTGATTGACCGATTGACTCTTGAGCGACTGAGGTCGCAACGACCTTAGTTCTATTTCTTTACCTTAGTTGCTCGGGTTTTTCGTGTCATCATTAACCCAATTTTGTGCTCGCATCATATATACCTATAGGATGACTGTAAACCCTCTCGTGATTGTTAACGCCATCTAAATCCAAATCTAAGGGAGGTTGTCATGAAGGAGATCAAAAAATGGTGTGATGCTGGATTTATATATGACATTTTGGATTCCAAGTGGGTCAGCCCTTTACATGTGGTCCCGAAGAATTCTGGGATTACTATCGTAAAGAATGACCGTGGTGAGGAGATTCCGACCCAGGTACCTACTTCATAGCGTGTTTGAGTAGATTACTGATGCCTGAACTCAGCTACCAAGAAGGACCTTTTTCTGTTGCCCTTTATTGATCAGATTATTGAGAGGTTGGAAGGGAAAGAATTCTTCTGCTTCTTGGATGGATACTCGGGATATAACCAAGTTGCTATCGCTCATGAGGATCAGGAGAAAACTACATTCACTTGTCCGTTTGGCACCTACTTCTTTAGACGGATGCCCTTTGGATTGTGTAACACCCCTGCTACATTCCAAAGGTGTATGTTGACCATTTTTGCCAACATGGTGGGTAGTTTCCTTGAGGTATTCATGGACGATTTCTCGGTCTACGGGGATAGTTTTGACACATGTCTTGCTCATTTAGAGTTAGTTCTTCAATGTTGTTGTGAGGTAAACATAGTGCTCTCATGGGAGAAGAGTCACTTTATGGTGACTAATGGAATTGTATTGGACCATGTCATCTCCAAACATGGTATGGAGGTTGACCCGGCTAAGATTGATGTGATTTACAAGTTAGAGCCACCGCAGAATTTGAAGCAGTTGAGATCATTTCTGGGACACGTAGGTTATATAGACGATTCATAAAGGACTTCAACAAGATCACAAGACTTTGATTGAACTTCTGTGTAAGGAGAGTGAGTTTGTTGTCGATGAGAAAGTCCTCCTTACATTCAATCAGATGAAAGAAATGGTTACTAGTGCTCCTGTCTTACAGTCTCCTGATTGATCTCTTCCTTTCTAGATCATGACGGACGCCTCAGATTTCACAGTTGAAGATGTTCTAGGAGAGAGAAGGAATGAGATACCGTTTGATATACACTATGCTAGCAAGACTCTGGATGAAGCACAATGAAATTATACAGTTACAAAGAAGGAGATGTTAGCAGTTGTGTTTGGGCTAGAGAAGTTCAGATCTTACCTCATCGGTTCCCAGGTTATTGTAGACACGGATCACACTGCCATATGATATTTTCAGGCAAAGAAGGATGCCAAACCACACCTTATCAGATGGATCCTTCTTCTTCTCCAGGAATTTGATCTAGAGATTCGAGATAAACATGGAGTAAAAAATGTTGTGGCAGATCACTTTTCACATATCACAGATGCAGAGATCTCTGAGTAGAACATGATCCCTATTTCCGAAACCTTTCCAGATGAGGCCATTTTGTCTATGGACTCACTCCCATGGTATACTGATATTATGAACTATCTTGTCTCCAAGAAAGTTCCACAAGATTGGTTGAAGTACAAGGTACAAAGATTTTTGTCAGAGATTCATTATTACCAATGGGAGGATCTGTACCTATTCTGCGAGGGTGTGGATTGTATCTGGAGTAGGTGCATTCCTCAGGAGGAACACACCAGTGTACTTGAGCACTGTCACAAACTAGAATATGGTGGGCATCATTCGGGGAAACACATGGCAATAAAGGTTTTACAGAGTGGCCTATTGTGGTCCACATTGTTTAAGGATGCTACAGAGTCTGTTCGAGGTTGTAGTGACTGTCAGAAAATGGGAAGAACCATTGGTTCCAAAGATACCATGCCCCTAAGATACATACATATTTCTGATGTTTTTGATGCTTGGGGCATAAACTTCATGGGCCCATTTCCTGTCAGTCATGGATTTCAGTACATCCTGCTCGCCGTGGATTATGTTAGTCGATGGGTGGAAGCTATCACCACCCGAGTCGCAGATAGCTGTACAGTGTGTTCCTTTCTCAAGGAACACATTATTGCACGGTTCGGGCTTCCTAATATACTGATTTCAAATGGGGGAAGCCATTTTTTAATAGAGAAGTAAAGAAGCTTGTGAAGGAGTATGCCATTGAGCACAAAGTTGTGTCTCCTTACTGCCCTCATACTGATGGCTTGGCAGAATTTCAAATAGGGAGATCAAGATGAGATTGTAAAAACTTGTACATCCAGATAGGAAGAACTGGTCCTAGATGCGTGATTCGATTCTGTGGGCTTATCGGGCGGTCTCCTTTTGGTATGCCTCCCTACAGATTAGTGCATGGAAAGCCTTGCCACTTGCCAGTGGAATTAATTCACACATCTTTATGGGAACTCCGTGTATGCAATCTTGATTATGAGAAGGCATGAAAGAACAGGAAGTTGGATTTGAATTGACTGTTGGAATTCTGAAACTTTTGCATATGATAACTCCTCTTCTTGAGCTAGTTGTACTTGAACTTAGAAGGGAATATCCTCGCTCCTCAAGGAAAGAGTTGCTAGACCAGCGGACTAGAGTTACCTTGTTTAGGGAGGTTGTTTCTTTGCTACTTTTGAGATGGTGTGCTATATTTCATTTACACCGTACAAGTAAAGATTCATTGTCATAAGAATTTGTGTATGTAGACTTGTTCTGACCTGACTGTTGAGGAGACCTGAATAAGAGTCTTATGGAACTTAGAGGCTATTAGGTTTTAAATCCATTTCCCATTAAGGTTCCGCCACACTAATAATCCAATTGTCTGATAGAGCTCCATACTACAATTTTATGAACATAAGTTTAATACTCAATATTGTCTTAATTTGTTTATTTTTCCTTTCTTTTTATTTTATTCACTCATTCTTTTAAATAAGTGTTTGCTAAGGGACTAGCAAAGGTAAAGCATTGGAGGATGATGAATCTGTATTTCATCATCTTTATTCAATTATTTTAGCTTAAAATCCCATGTAAAACACATGTATATAATACTAACTCTATATTCTTACTAACTTGCATTTGTATGTAAATATTGTACATTTATTACTACTTTAACCTAAAATAAATAAAGAAAGAAAGGAAAAATAAAGAAAATAAAAAAAGAAAAAGAAAAAGACTATATATATATGTAATAGATACATGATGACCCGAACTCCGAGAGAAGGTCAAGACTTGACTTAATCGACCAGGAATAAAGCAGGGGGAGATAGGATCCTTAATCAGAAAATCCAAAAAAATGTGTTGTAAATATTTTTCTGTGTATTTTGTATACTTACACTATTTTATTAGTACATAAATTGAACTCAAATTAAATAATTTTCAAAACAAAAGTTGTAATAAAAATGTTTCTTAAATAATAAAAATAATTGCAAAATAAAATCATGTACAGAATAAAAGTAACCACATCCGAAAAAAGCCATAAAGTAATAATTGAAAGATCAATTCCGACTCCATATGAACTCAAATTGAATCAAACTCACTTCCATTGTATTCTAAATTAAATTATCTTTAAAGTGGTTGTAGTTTCATAATTTTGGAGTTATGATTTGAAAGACGGTTTCCTGATGTGTGCAATTTTACCATTTATTTGTACATTTTGTACTTGTAAATAATTGTAAATATTTTCTAATAATTATTTAAAATAAAAATAAAAATAATTTTTTTCAAAAATAATTATCTTATTTAACTATGTATATAATGTAGCATATATATAGTATATGTATATAGTTATATCCCTTAAATAACCCACACAAAAAATAAAAAATTTAACATTTATTATTTAATTTAATAAAGTGACAAAAATAAAAAATTTATAAATAATTTTAACACTAATTCCTTTTCTTATATTTATCTCATTTCAAATTTTCCTTAACTTTATCTCAATTCAAATTTTGGATTTCAATTCTTTTCTTTTCTATTTATATGGCTCCTCCTCCCTCATTTCAATTTGATCAATCTTTTGGAGAGGAGCTTATTTTTCTGAGAAGCATCTTGTTGAAGAAGAGCACCCAACCTCCAAGTCGTCCGGTGACAGGGAGGCGACCCTCTTCATGGCGATTACGACATTCGTCTACTCCACAGTGAGATCCACTTTTCTTGTTCTTAACCTAGGTTAATCATAGTCTAATTTTTCACATTTTTATTTCATTGTCATTTTTTTCTCTAGATCTTAGAATCCATCACCACAATTTGATTCACCTGATCTGATTTTTCAACTCACATTTTCTGATCTCATCACGTTCATTTCCATCTCTCACAACCTCCCACCTCTAACCATGCACGGTGGCCGGATATCCAGATCTATCCATCACCATTCACCAGATTCGCACCCCGTTCGCATATCTATTTTATTTTTTGCATTTTGAATAATCAGAATCGAGCCGTCTAGCTCGCATTCTCATTTATTTATGCTGAATAAAAAAATATATTTTTTCTAACATTTGTTTAGCAAGATCAAATAAAAATTAAAAAATAGTTTTTGTCATTTCTGTTTTCACCAAAAAATTAATTTTTTTTGTTTTTTATCTACTGTTTCTGTGTCTAAAAAAGCGAAATAAAAATACACGGCAGGCGCCGCCCCTCTAGCCCACAGGCGACGCCCGCCGTCCTTCCTCCACCGACCACTGGACCACCATCGTCTTCATCACCGCCTGCATCTCTGCGAGCCAACCCTCCGCATGGAAGAGCATCATCGTCGACCACTTGCACGAGACTCCCCCGCTCCACCATAGCCACCTGTGTCTAGTTGCCACCCATGCTAGGAGCTCTGCCACCTCCTGCTCCGATGCACGAGACGCTCCCACCGCCGTCGTTCAACGTCGACCACCTGCATGGGATGCACCCGCTCCGCCGCAGCCATCTGCGGCTAGTCGCCGCCCACACATGCACGTGCCACCATTCATGGAGGAGATCGCTGCCTCCTGCCTACTCTCCACAATCCGTTGCGCAACCACCACAGCACATCGCCATCCATCTCCGCCTCCACCAGATCCATTCGTCGCCCGCCGCAGCCCCTTAGGAGAGAAGGAATGAGGGCAATGATGCCCCATTTGATTTGGGAATGAAGAACCCAAACGGGGAATAAAAAAGATTGAGAAAAATATTACACAACCCCCCAGAGGTTTTACAAATTGCAAAGAGACCCCTGCCACCTCCAAGCACGTGTGTAGCACGTTTTTGGGTAATTTACGATTTCAGTTCTCTTTTTATTTCATGTTATTTTTTAATGCAAAAACTTTAAGTATTTACGTTTTAGTCCTTATTTCCAAACTTTAAATTTGCATGATCTTTTCATTGCAATAAATAGCATTTGTGCTCAATAAATTCTACAAAAATTAGTGTTATCTTCTGCTTAGTTGTTTTATCTGCAGTAATTTTTCATTACATTTCATCATCATTTTTTATTATTAAAAAATAAAACACATGGCATTTTTCCATGTTTGAACTTTGAAAAATCCTAAAAATTCGAATATTGCTTCAAAAAATTTCAAAAAAAAGATTAATTTTCTTTTGGTGAGTTTTAATTTTTGTACAAATTTCATGCATTAATTATTGTTAAAATCCAACAAATTTTCAAAACTCTAAAAAACTTAAAAAAATCATATAAAATTTTAGAAAAATAAAAAATATGATTTGAGTTCCTATTTGTAGATTACTTCCTCTAGTTTTTAAGAAAAATAATTGCTATAATTTTTATTTCATTTCATATTTTTAAATTACGAACTCCGATTTAAATAACGGACTCTGATTTTAATGAAATCACCTCCATTAATTAGATAATATTATTTTATGAACTTTAAAGGTGAGTAGAGTGAAATTGGAGTTCGTATGAGAATGTTATGAAGTTCGGAAGTTGTGATTTTGACAAATTAAAAGTTGGATTTCTTGGCATATATACACGATAATATTTTTAACTTATTTTTATATTTTTATATACTTTTTTAGAAATAATTAGGAAAAGAGTTTGGGTAAAAATATGTAAATATGAATTAATTAAAAATCAATGAAGATTTGAAATTGATTTGATAAATAATAAAGAATGTGTGGAGTGTATCTTTAATTATTTTATGATATTCTTTATCTCCCCCTACTTGTTTGTTTGTCGACCAATCCAAGTTGACTTGGTCTCGAGGATAAGGTTATATAAATATATCTTGCATCTATATTTATATTTTCTAAGTCGTATTGTACATATATACATATTTACAATCTGTCTTCTTTTCTTTTCTTTATTTTTGTTCTTTTATTTATTTACATATTTTTTATGCATAAAAGTGCATTTTTATTCATGAATGGGGTTTTGATAAAAGAGAGAAATTAATGGATATTTACATATATTTGTTAAGGTTTTTAAGACAAAATGCAACAGAAATGTTAATGAATCATTCATTCATCAACCCCCTATACTTGAACTTTGCTAGTCCCTTAGCAAACACTTATTTGAAAAGTAAGTGAAAAAGAAAGAAAGTTAGAATGAATTTGTTTTCCTAAACTAATTCATGAGAACAGACAAAGGACAGAGCTCAATCAGGCCTAAAACAAGCATTTTGTCGGAGCCTTAACTAGAATTAGGATTTTAATCTCAATAGTTCTCAAGTTCCACAAATCCTTATTTAGTTTCTCCTCAACTTTCAGCTCAGATCCACTTATCCATATCGCTAACTCTATCAGCCTTGACTTCAATTTGTACTGTGTGTGAATTGTTTTAGCTCTTCCTGCTTAAAGAAGCGAAGAAACTGAACATCCTAGCTATACACTTCCATTGATTCCTCATCCAGCTACTCTTTCCTCAAGGACGGAGGTATTTCCTTCTGAGATCAGTTCGTGCTATGTCCACAATCGAATATAGAGAGAAAGTAGAAGAATGAGAAAAGAACTGGAGTGTGACCAGTGTAGAAGCATCTCCTTGTGAAGCCCAGCAAGTGTAGCTAATTCTCCACTAAGATGTGCAGGCATTTTTGGTGGAAGCTTGGACCATTGTGATTGTATTTGTATTTGGTGGCTTCTTCTTTGATTTGTCTTTGTAATTTGCTTGCACTGCATTCATCTTTTTGTGCCTCAACGGATATAGCATATTTTGTTCCGTCCCTTTTTTGAGGTCTTAGAAAACTTATGCCAGCAGATCCTTCCTTCATCCGAAGCAACTATCGCAACCCCAATCTCTCCCGTCTTTAGACGTCAATGCTGCAAAGACAAGGATAGAAACATACTACCAAGATGGATTGCCCTTCGCATCCCCATGCATGTCGAGCTAAGTGCAAAGTGCATGAGTCCAAAATTGGTTCATATATGAAGAGTTATACGAATGACACCAAGTGTTCTACTTAGGCAAATATGAATTGATTTCCCAAATATGGTCTTATGGAACCTAAAGATTTAAGTCAAAGACTTGAAGAGTCTAAATTCCAGTTCCTAACTAGGCTCCTTACAATGAAAGTTAAAGGCCCTACTCAAGCTCCATCCTTTAGACTATTCCCAATCTTTAGTTCTAGAAATCAAACTTATTCTGAAAAATGCGAATGCAAATGCAACAATGTTTTTGTGAAGTACATTTTCTGAATTTTACTCATTTTTATGGATTTTAAAACTTTTGTAATTTTTATGAATTTTAGGACTTTGTATTTTTATGGATTTTCTGATTTTTATAAACAAGTATATGTACAAGAATTTTACAAGATATATTTTATTTGAATTAAATATCTAATGTATTTTACAAATTTTATATACAAAGAATTTTACAAGGATTAAATGATTTTTACACATATTTTAATAGATAGGATTTGAAAGAAGTTATACATATTAAATACATTTTAAATACATATTTTAAATTAAGAATTTTAAATACAGATTTTAGACATATTTTACTTATTTACAAAGATTTTATAAGTAAATACATAAATAGATAGATTTTAAATTAACCCTCACCAAATTTTTATGGATTTTATAGATATAGAAAATACATAAAAGTACGAGTTATGGACAAAAGAAAATGTACAATATATATGCACCATCCTATACTTAGCGTGTGCTATGTCGTCATAGCGTCAAAAGAGAAAAGGGAGGAGATAACTCATGCTAAGTAAAAGTGAGTGAAAAAAATAAAAGAATAAAAGTCAGTCTACCCCCCTATACTTACGATGAGGTCTTCGTAAGTATAATGGGAAAAAATGAGGTGACTGAGGTAAAAGAATATATAACGAAGGAACAAGAGAAATAAAGAAAACGAGATCAACGAAATCACTCAGTCCCCCCTATACTTAGGATAAGGCATCCTAAGTATAGAAAAGAATGTGGCCAAAAATTGGGGACCCGTGATTTGTGAAAAGGAAAGGATATACAAGAGAAAAAGAACAAAATCGAAAGCGTTAATCAACGGGCAATCAGTCCCCCCTATACTTAGGATCTGGTATCCTAAGCATAAAAGATGAGCAAAAAATGGGGACGATTGTGGTCTAGGAAGAATGTACAAGTGGTGTGTACTCCAAAAATTGAATGGCTCAAAAGTCTCTGCACAGGATGAGATGAAGTGGAAGAGTAGTCATGACTCCTGTACAAAGTAGATCACTTCAACACGGTCCAGATGATCAGTAGTCTCCATGAAGTGCTTCAACATCTGCCCATTCACCAGGAATGGCTCTGCACCAGGTGACACATCTGATATAGCTACGCTTCCATTGTCGTGCATCATTCTGACTATGTAGGGTCCTTCCCACTTGCTTTTTAATTTTCTAGGAAAAATTCTCAATCGTGCATTGAACAACCATACTTTTTGCCCAGGAATAAAGATCTTGTGCCGAATATGTCTACCGTGCCATTTCTTCACTTTGTCCTTATAAATGAGGTTGTTCCCGTATGCATGATTTCGAATCTCTACTAGCTCATTCAGATCCATCTTCCTCTTGGCTCATGCTTTCTACATATCAAGTGAAATCTCTCTGATATCCCATTTAGATTTGTGCATGATCTCTATGGGAAAATGGCATGGCTTCCCATAAACCAGTCTGACGGGTGAAGTACCTAAGGCAGTCTTATATGCAGTACGATATGTCTAAAGAACCTAGTCTAGAAGCTGTGACCAGTTCTTCCTATCCGATCGTACTATTTTCTGAAGAATGGATTTTACCTCCCTATTTGAAACTTCAGCCATGCCATTCGTCTGTGGGTGGTAAGGAGAAGCTACTCTGTGATCAATGCCATAGTTCTTCACTAGCTTTTTTATCTCCTTATTAATGAAATGGCTACCCCCATCTAAAATAAGAATACGTGGAATATTGAATCGTGGAATAATATGTTCCCTCAGGAATCTGCACATTGTCCTACTGTCAGCGGCTCATGCGGGTATAGCCTCCACCCATCTACTAACATAATCCACAACGAGAAGAATGTACTCAAAGCAACTGGTGGAAGGGAACGGTACCATAAAATATATGTCCCATGCGTCAAAGATCTCGCAAATAATAACAGGTCGCATAGGCATCGCATCTCTAGCACTGACTGTCCCTACTGCTTTCTGACAATTCGGGCAACTCTTCACGAATGTACAAGCATCTCTAGTGAGAGTCGGCCACCAAAATCCACTCTGAAGTACCTTCTGTGTTGTCCTCTTCCCTGAATGATGTCCCCCTGCCTCTAAGGAATGGCACAGAGTGAAGACACTATTATATTCCTCCTAAGGAATACATTACCTATAAACACAATCCGGTCCCTCACAAAAAAGAATCGGATCCTCCCAATTGTAGTTTCGTGCCTCGGAAACTAGTCTGTCGACTCGATCCTTCGGCCAACCCTATGGACTTTTCTGTGTAATCAAAAAGTTCACTATATATGCATACCATGGAAGCTCGGTAATGCAAAGATACTCTCGTCTAGAAATCTCTATGCAATCTCTAGCGTGTACTCATTTGAAGGCTGCTCTATATGTAATCGGGAGAGGTGATCAACTACCACATTCTTTACCTCAGGTTTGTCTCTAATATCCAAATCAAACTCTTGAAGTAAGAGAATCCATCTAAGAAGGCATGCCTTGGCATCCTTCTTCTCCATCAAAAATCCGATAGCTGAATGATCTGTGTAAATTGTAATCTCGAAGCCAATAAGATATGATCTGAATTTGTCCAATGCAAATACCACTGCCAACATCTCCTTTTCTATCAATGTGTAATTACGTTGAGCATCATCTAAAGTTCAGCTGGCATAGTGGATAGCAACAGGAAGTCCATTCCTCCTCTGTCCTAATACAGTCCCGACCGCAAAATCTGAAGCATCTGTCATGATCTCAAAGAGAAGAGACCAATCAGGTGGTTGTAGGACAGAAGCATTGATAATCATCTCTTTCAATGTGAGGAAGGCATGAAGACATTTGTCATCTAACAAAAACTCGATGTCTTTGCCTAATAATTCAGTTAACGGTCAGGCAATCTTGGAAAAATCATGAATGAATCATCTGTAAAAGCCGGCATGCCCCGGAAAAGACTGTAACTGCTTGACGTTTGATGGTGGCTCGAGATGCTTGATGACATCTACCTTCGCAGGGTCAACCTCCATGCCTTGCTTGGAGATGACATGCCCCAACACGATCCCGTATGTAACCATAAAATGGCTCTTTTCCCATGAAAAAACGAGATCTACCTCACAACATTTCTGAAGAACCTGGTCTAGGTGCGTTAAACAATCATCAAAGGACTCACCATAGATCGAAAAATCATCCCTAAAGACCTCTAGAAAATTACCAACCATGTTTGCAAAAATAGCAAGCATACACCTCTGGAAAGTAGTAGGGGCATTGCACAATCCAAAGGGCATCTGTCTAAAAGCATACGTGCCAAAAGGACATGTGAAGGTGGTCTTATCCTAGTATTCAGTAGCAATAGTGACATGGTTGTATCCGGAGTAACCATCAAGGAAACAGAAATACTCCTTACCTGCCAACCTCTCTATGACCTGGTCTATAAAAGGCAAAGGGAAGTGATCCTTCTTCGTCGTGGCGTTCAACTTCCTGTAATCAACGCACACCCGCCACGACTTTGTTACTCTCTTTGGAATCTCCTCTCCATTCTCATTCTTAATCATTTGAATTTCCGACTTCTTCGGGACAACATGCAATGGGCTAACCCATTCAGAGTTGGAGATGGGATAAATAAACCCTGCTTCGCACCATTTCGTAATCTCTTTCTTGACAACATCTCGTAAAACCGGATTCATCCTGCGCTGAAATTCTCTAGAAGGTCTGCTATCATGATCGAGATATATATAATGAGAACACAAAGCAGGATTTTTTCCATGGAGATCGGATACAGTCCACCCAATAGCCTTGTGGTTTCTTTCAAGAATCGCCATCAGACGAGATTCTTGCTCTTCGGTCAAAGTTGAGCTGATAATGACCGAAAACTGTCGATGTGGACCCGCAAGGAAAGCATATTTCATGTTTGGTGGCAATGTCTTCAGCTCTGGTAAGGTAGAATCTGGATCTATTGTAACCTCATGTGTATGTGTAATGGGATCTGTGCCGGTGGTAGATATGTCTGCAATATGGTTTTTTACCATCTCAATATGCTCTAGAGTCAGACTATAGAGGATGTCTAAAACATCATCTGACTCGCTACTATGTCATCCTCAGAATGACTAGAGGAAAATAACTCAGCTAATTGAAACTCAATCTCTAGATCATATGAAGTGGAGGAATCGTGTAAATTCTTTGAATCTGAAATATCTGCAGTAAAATCCTCAGGTATCTGCTCAATCTTCTCATCATTATCCATACTGAAATATAAAGTACCATCAGAAGAACTGCCAACTATAGTCTCGGATCCATTCTCTGCTAGGAAATCCTGGGTCTCTACTCGATACCTCTCAAGATCGTCAAGGCGAACCTCATCCATGTAATCACAGGTGGCTAAACAACTCAAGATATCTGAACTGGCTATAGATGTGGCACTGGATGTCTGTGATTTCTCGCCATCTCTATATGTGCCTTCTCGCCCTCGGCATGAAAAGATACCTTCCATGTATCATAATCGAAGAGAGACTTCACGGTCTCTAAGAAAGGCCTCCCAAGAATGATCGAGGTAAGGTGCAACTGTGTAGGGCAATCCATGTTCAAGATAGTAAAGTCCACTGGGAACTGCAGGCCCTGCACGGTCACGATAACGTTCCTTAATATGCCCCTAGGTCTCTTTACAAATCTATCAACAAACTGAAGGATCGCGCGAGATTTGTAGAGAGGGCCTAACTCGAGCTTGTCGAGTAAACAAGATGGTATCAAATAGATCGAGGAACCATTATCTAATAGAGGGCGATCGAATGTTGCATGGGCAATCTCGCATCTGACGTAATGTGCTCCTGAATTCTTCTTCTTCTTAGGCAATTTGTTTTGTATAGTGCATGATGTGGCCTTGGTCAAAACATGCTTCTATGTACGTGATATCTTTTTCCTACACATGGTACATCTATTCTTCAACTGATTCTTGAGCGTAGGAAAGTGATCCAAGGCATCGTGAAGTGGGATCTTCAAAAAGATGTGATCTTTCAATAATCGTCCGATCTCTGGAGTGACAACATTATTTTTGATGTTTTTCTTTCCTTTTCTATACAAAGCATCAGGAAAAGGAACAATATAAAGAATGACAAAGTCAAACTTTTTATTTATATGAGAAGTAGAATCAGCGTTTACATTGAGAGTTTCGGAATTATGTACAAAACACTCTAAAATAGGGAAAGAAACAAAATAATTGGGAGTATCTGCATGGTCTGGCGTGATCTCATCATCTGATTCACCCATGTCCATGTCAACTGTTTCTGCATCGCTCTCTTCTCTCTGATTAAGATGAACATCATGGTGGTCCTCATCATCGTGTCGGTCCTCTTCCTCAGCATCAGAATGTGTCTGATCAATATCATCATGGATTGGCTTTCTCTCCTCATCATGTGCCCTCTCCTCTACTCTATCAGGTGCTCGTGGTGATCTACCGCTCCTGAGATGAATGAAGTTAGATAAAAAATCAGGAAAAGAGATCGTACTTGTAGTGGTGTCTACCTGATTTGAATGCCTCATCTTATTGTTCGGGTTCATCTGAGGCTGGGCTGGGAGAGTGGTCTTAGGCACGGTTAACTCATTCATACGATAGTTAACCTGCTCCATCTCTATCCTATGAGCAGTCTGGAGTGTGCTCAACATATCCATGATCTGATTCAGTGCCAGAGCCTGTGAAGACATCTCAGACTCTGTGTGGTGACCCTGGCTGTCTAATCTCTCCTGCCTAGGCATGTGCTGTTGTGAAGTGTAAGGGTGAGACGATCTCTATGGTGTGAAAGAAGACTGTTGCTGTTGCTGATAATGACATGTCTGTGAATGTATAGCAGGATACTGAAAAAATGTGGTCTCTGATATGTGTGCTGGTGAGACTGCTGCTGCGTATGAGGTTGTTGGTACTGAAAATATGGACGTTCATGTTACGGATGACTATACTGCTGCTGCTGATGATGATGTACACTCAGTTGCTGAATCGGAGTGTACCATATTCCGTTGATCTCAAGAGTGGCTAAAGGCTCAACATCTATGTCTACAGAACTAGTGATCTGACCAGAATTGGCATGAGATTGGTCCTCATGTCAATCAATCTGTGGAGTCTCTGGCTCGCTCTAGACGAAATGGATCTGTCGGGTGGGCAGAGCGGGTATAGACCTCCGTGCAAGTTTTGAAGTCGAAGAAGCTTGAACCTATTGATACTGAAGTTGATGTTCTGTTACCTTCTTCGTAAGGTCACTCAGCTGTTGAGGCAGAGATGAGAGTTTCTCCAACTCTCGCAGCGGCTGTAAGTCCTGAACTTGCTTCTGAATAACATCTACCAACGTTAACTTCCCGCTGATAAAACCCATGTTGGTATTGGATTCAAAGTCTGAAATGTTTGCCACCTTATGATGCTCTCGGTGATGTGGTGGTTGAGGGGGCCTTCTGGAATGCCCGAGTAGAGTCAACGACTCTCGAGTTTTCTGCCATTCCTTTGAAGATAGACCAGACAGACTCGGCATCCTGATTTGGATAGCTGCCGCCACATGCGGCACTCACCATCCCCTGAATATCTGGTTGGAGTCCTCCAAAGTAATTTTGTACAAGCACCTTCATCAGTATCTCATGATGAGGGCATCTCTCCGTAACATCCTTAAATCGATCCCATGCCTCATGGAAAGATTCATTCGGTAATTGTGTGAAGTTGGAGATTGACTCCTCATCATGTTCGTGCTTCCCAGAGGAAAATATTTACGTAGGAATGTGGACTTCAGATCTTCCCATGTAGAAATTTCCCTCCCTAAGTGACTTAACCAGTAAAGTGCCTTATCTACTGAGGTGAAGGGAAAGGCTTTGAGGCGAACAGCCTCCTGCGTAACTCCTGGATAACTAGCCATACTACAAATCATCTCAAACTACTGCAAAAAGGTAAACGGATCCTCTGTAGCATTCCCATAGAACTTGGGAAGAAAAGAGATCAAGGACGGTCTCAACTCGTATGGCCCTTGATTCGGTGGTTGCCGAATCCAATTGTGTAGCGTCCTAGCTCCCGAGTCATACTCATCTCGTGAAGTAGCGGGAACCACTGTAGGTGGTAATGGGTTCCCAGCTCCTGCTCTCAGCGCGGTGATCTCAGCTCGCAACTCGTTCTGTGTTCAGACTTGTTCTCGAATCCGGATGTTCATCTGTTGTAGTGTGTCGAGAATCCCATTTGTAATATCTACGGCTGGATCCGGTCTTCCATAAACATGATGCTCCTCAGCTAGCCTCTCCTCTGCTGGTCCTTTTCCACGAGCCATATGCTTTAAATCTTCTGTGAAGGAAAATTTCTCGTAAGAACTCAGCGAAAAATCAGCTGGAGAAAGTGACGACAGATTGAGGCAAGGGTCTGCCTCAAAAGATGGGCTTGGATGTGAGGGAGTCTGGGTTTGACTCTCCTCGAGATCAGATGGGACCAACTCGGGAAGAGGGTCATCCCGAGTTTGTGAAAATATACGACGAACGTTAAAAGATCGAGAGCTCACGGAGTCTGAGGAAAATAGCCTTCGACTTGTCATCTTCGATGTCAAGAGGGTAATCAGGAGAGCACGTTTTTCTGGTCAAGAGAGATGGAAAATGCGTATAAGATGCGGTAACTCATGCCTCACAAGCAAACACAAAGCAAACCTCGTATTCACCAACACAACCCGATGATGACCGTAAGAGTTCGGTTGTTTATCTTATCGGTTTTAGGGTTGTTTTAGCATACATGTATATTCACCAATTATTGCGAGCTGATAGATGCCCGGAAGTTCCCCGCAATACTGTCTCGAGTCTTTACAGAAAACCACTTGTTCTCAACTAGTATGGGGGTAAGTACGGACCATTTCTGGCTACCCGTGTTACTTGAGGACGGAACCTTACACAGTGTCCTCTAAACCCCCCACTCTGCTAAGTAAACTCGGACAATTTCCGACTACCCGAGCGTAGCCACTGAAAAACAGTGATCAGGTGTATAGATTAAGTAGTATCTTGAAAGAAACACGGACTTTGGTTCTATCCTTAACTGATGTCCTTCACTTACAATATCTGGAAAGTACTTGCAGTTGAAGTGCAGGGATTGTTCTCCCAAATCAATGATCCTTACGTTTATTTTAAGGTCAGATACTTAAGCAGTCTTGATTTTATTTTTGATTTTATATTTTTTTGGATCTTTTCAGACAAGCGTCTAACGAATGTCTTTTTTTCATATAAATCCTAAAGTCATGCACCTAGGTTGCGAGTCCTAAAACTATCTACGAAGGTGCAATCAGATAGAAAAAAACGAAAACACCTAAGTATGCACCTAGCCTCGTGAAAAACCATGGAAAACCGACGATGTGAGAAAAATCGTTGTGGGTGCCTTGATCCCCTGAATGCACGGCACTCGGTGAATCAAACCCCGAGAAAAAGGGAGGAGAGGTACAAGTCGGGATGCCCTTATGGGGCCCCTTTCTACAAAATACAAAAACACGGGCAAGTGCCCTTTTTACAAAAAAACAAAAAATTACAACAGAGACCCTAACTAATCCTGCCCTCAGCAACCGAAAAAATCGATCTCTTCACTTTCAACTGCTTCGGCTTCCGAGGAAACCGATTGAACCTGCAGGCCCTACAAAGATCAGTTATGAAAAAGAAGAAACACATGAAAAAAATCGTAAACAAATTAAAAAATTCAAAAAAAAATGTAAAAACTAAAGAGAAAGCCATAAATCAAATACCAATAGAAAATTGCGGTTCCAACAAATCAAACTACACATTGAAAATCGATTTGAAGAAGCTGCTTGAAAACCCTAGAAGACGACGAATCCATCTGAAGATCTCCCTCTGGCGGTCATCCGGTGATCAGATAGAGACCCGAAAGCTTCCTCTGCTTAGGGTTAGGTTCCTCGCTCGGTGCCTCATCACTGCCATTTTGCGAAGAAGGATCTTTTCCTATTCATCACTGCATTCCGGGTCAAATCAGTATTCGAAAGGCCAATTATCCGTCTGTCAAGGTAGACTACGGGAGATTGAATTGAGAGGAATCAGACAACCTGAAAGATCAGGGCAGAGGAAGAAAGGGGAAAATTCCCAGTAGTTCATATGGCACGAAAAGGAAATCCGATTTCAGTCAGACTTTCTCAGAAGCACTTTTTGACGTTCATCAATCCTATATAAATCAATCTTGTTGCTTAGGATTCGACTAATAGATAATATAGTCGTCTTTGTACAGTCAAGAGGGAATTCCTTTCCGTCACTGTAGTTTGACTCAATTAAGCGCCAGAAAAGAGGACGAATCCTCCGGAAAAGAACACAAATGGGTTCGGACCTCCGTCTCTGGCTACAGGGGAGCGAAAGAAAAAATTGTAAAATCATGAATAACAAGAATTTTTTTAAAAAAATCAAAAACCGATGTAGAAATAACGCCTCCCAGGTAATGGTGCCATTTTGATAATGCGGGTCCGACCTGCGATTAAATGTGTTGTCGGTGTAGAGAACCACAGAGAGGGATCTGCGTTGATCAAACAAAGAAAATCGAAAAACCAGGAGAGAGATAGAGAGAGAGAGAGAAAGTGAATTGAATATTACGTCTTCTCTCCTATTTTATCTTACACTAATTATTTTACTAGGTAAGCGTGCCTGGATTGAACTCAAGGAGGCAGAATATTAAAACCTTGGTTTTTGATACAAAAAAAGAAATTTCGGAAAAAATCCTCTTTATTCTTGATTTTACAAAGAAAGAATAAAAAAATCTGCTCAAAACTAACTCTCGATTACGAAAATCAAAACGACACAACAAAGTGATGAAAAATCTGGAAAAAATACTAGAAAAGTATCTTGGGTAGTTACAATGCTACCCTAAAAAATCACAGGAAAATACGAAAAAAATCGAGGTCCAAACAACCCCTACAAGCCATTGGTATAACTACAGAAGAAAATTCAATGTTTTATTACAAAACGGTCCCTCTAAAGGACTAAATTGCAAAGAAAAAAGTTATAACATTTAGGTCCCCGCTTGGGGACCTAAATGTAATATTTGGAAACTTCTAGATCCGAATGCAAATATGGAAGTTGTCTGGGCTTATGATGCAATTTCTCTACCCCTTCGCATTTGATGGCATGGATTAGAAGATGGGGCGTGATCTGAGCCGTCCAACCTGGATATATGTCGAGCACCTGTAGCGCCTGAGCTCTTCGTTCTTCCTGTTCTTTAGCAGTTGGCGACGAACACGTCTTCTCCAAATTCTTCCCAGCGACTGAGGTCGAATTAGAGCCTCTTGCAAGGCCAGGAGGGAGACTCCTTCTCCCTCCGAGCTCGCATGCGGGTGATATTCTCCAAAGATGGCGAGGGTGGTGGATAATCAGCGATGAAGGTGGCGGTTCGGTTGTCCTGGAAGATGATGTTGCACCCTCTTTGATTGGGGATTGCTTTGAGTTTGAAAGATCCAGATGATAAGGTTTCGCTCCAGATGAAAGATAAACCTGCAAACAACGATTTGTTGCTCGATTAGTGCGAGAATCAGCCAAGAAAATTAAAGCATTTGTAAGTTATACAATGTTTCCAGGAAACAGTGACAATCAACAATAAGGGAAGGATTTGGAACTGATCGAATCTGCTTTGAGATGTGATTAAAAAGGGTGTTTAAGAATGATGATCAATGGATCTAATCTCATTATTAATAACGCTAATCATGACACAAACTTCGAGAGATAAAATTGCGAAAGTGGAGGAATTTACCTGTGAACTGGAGGTGTATAACCTCCTGGTGATGGCTCGACGGGCGGTACACCGGAGCTCAACGTGGCGGCAATGGCTGCGATGCAAGGTTGCTCTGCCTTGGAACGTCTCCTCCGACGTTCCTCCTTCCACGCGGGGCTTCTCCTAGGTGCTGTCACCACCTTAGTTGGCCGGAGCAAGACTAGGAAAGTAGGAGGTCGGCCACTGGAATTGGTGGTTTAGAGATGGTTGGAGAGTTGGTTGCGACGAGGCAACTTTAGAGCTTTTTATAGGCGAATTGATAGGAGGTTAGGTGGTGATCAAGGGTAGTCGTATATTAGGGTTGTTAGGAGGAGAAGATGGAGGGGTAAGATCGAGTGAAGAAGTTAGAATGTGAGCAGGAAAATCGGTGAAAAGAAGGCGTTGGAACAAAGTTCCAACGACCTGGTTCTTGAGGAAGAACCAGGTGCTGACACGTGTCAGCAACTGGTTGGCCAGATGTTATAAATAAAATATAACTTAAATAATAAAAAGTAAATAATGTTATTTTAAATAAGTGTAAAAATGAAAAGTATAAATAATTAAATTATCTAAATTATAGTATAATTAATTCTTATAAACAATAAATATTGTACGAAATATAAATATTGTATTAATAAATAGGTATAAATAATACTTAATAAATAAGTTTTGGGTTTTTAATTCACTAAATAAATAATTACATATTAGTTTTATATTTTCTTAATTATTAGAATAATAAATAAAGCCTTTCTCAATTTTTATGGATTTTAATAAATTAGTTTAGATATATTAATAAATATGGATATAAGTCATATAGTTCAATTTCATTTATAAATTAGGGTTTTGAATTTAATTAAAATAATAAACAAGCTCCAAAAATTCTGAAATAAATCATGGTTAAAGTACAAAATCACGAAAATAAATAAAAATTGTGTTCTAAATAAAATAAATAGCTCAGAAACCCAGTTGTCATTAGGTCCCAAAACTGGCTTTTTTTAAATGGACTCTGATTTAAATGAAATCACCTCCATTAAATAGATAATATTATTTTATGAACTTTAAAGGTGAGTAGATGAAATTGGAGTTCGTATGAGAAAGTTGTGATGTTCAGGAGTTGAGATTTTGACAATTTAAAAGTTGGATTTCTTGGCATATATACAAGATATTATTTTTAACTTATTTTTATATTTATATATATAGAAATAATTAGGAAAAGAGTTTGGTGAAAAATATGCAAATATGAATTATTTAAAAATCAATGAAGATTTGATATTGATTTGATAAATAATGAAGAATGTATGGAGTGTATCTTTAATTATTTTTATGATTTTCTTTCCTTATCTCCCCCTACTTGTTTGTTTGTCAACCAATCCATGCTGACTTGGTCTCGGGGATTAGTTTATATAAATATATCTTGCAGCTATATTTATATTTTCTAAGTCATATTGTACATATATACATATTTACAATCTGTCTTCTTTTCTTTTCTTTATTTTTGTTCTTTTATTTATTTACATGTTTTTGATGCATAAAAGTGCATTTTTATTCATGAATGGGGTTTTGATAAAAGATGGATGGATATTTACATCTATTTGTTAAGGGTTTTAAGACAAAATGCGACTGAAATGTTAAAGAATCATGGATTCATCAATCGATCAGGTCACCTTGACCTTCTCTCGGGCTTCGGGTCAGTCTGTATCTATTACATATATACATTCTTTTTCTTTTTCTTTTTTCTTTTCTTTATTTTCCCTTTCTTTCTTTCTTTATTTATTTTAGGTTAAAATAGTAATAATTGTACAATATTTACATACAGATACAAGTTAGTAAGAATATAAAGTTAGTATTATATACAGTTGTTTTATAAGGGATTTTAAGCTAAAATAAATGAATAAAGATGATGAAATGCATATTCATCACTGACCTTACAAATGATCGATCAATCGAGTATAGATCATGTCTTATCGACCATCTTTTGGAGAATGATCGACTAGGCCTTGGATTAGGGCTTGAGAAAACTCGATTTTTGTGGACTCTCTCTTTCTTCATGGTTGCATGAGAGTAAAGGAGGGCTTGGAAAGGTTTGGAGGATGTTGGATGAGATCGCATCTTGTCTTTTGAGCGATACCACGACGTCATTCTTTCCAAGTTAATAGATTTTTTGTGTTGCTTTGTTCACTACTCTAATGCAAACTTCGCATGAATCAAAGCTTCAATTACAATACTGAAGGTTTTTGTGGGCCATAACTAGGGTATTATTATGGGTCGCATAGGTCGCATAAACCCTCGATAGGGATAACTCAAACTCCCTTTTGAGTCTTCACGTCATATTTTTTCACTTCTTTTATAAAAATGATTTATATCTTCCAACTTCGGCGACATATGCAATGTATCGATTTTTTTTCTTTATCTCTATCATAACTTTTTTATTGGTTAAGTTTTATTTTCATCGAACTAGGTAGAAAAACCTCATAATTGGTATATTTTAGTGCTACTATTTATCTTTGTAGTGGTGATCATTGATACCCTTTATCGTTTCTTTATTTTTTGACGAACGACGTGAACTTTTTTCTAAATAAAAGTTAAAATATGTGCATTTAAGAGGTAGTCAGCTAATTTGCTCGAGAGTTAATAAGTTGAACATTTCAATTTTCATTTTATGCAGGTGTATATGATTGAAGAAATTGAAAAAAGGACTAAGGACTGTTTACATTAACATGGCCCGGAATGAATGAATAGATGTCATCTATGCAAACAACATGTGAAAAATATGAGTCAAACTTTGTAAATGCCTGCTTACTAAACAATTCTTTAATAATTTAGGCATGCAATTGCATTGGTCCCGTGATGGAAAGTTTTTTGAGCTTGACTTTGGTGCATACAATGACAATCATTGTATTGAGGTGGCTAAGCCTGCAGCAATCTGGTGGTTGCTCTGGAAGGAGTGTTGTCGTAGTGCCTTTAAGGGTTCTGAAACACCATTTGGATTTATTATATTGGAGCTAAATAGGTTTCTTTGATTTCAAATCTCACTTGGTTAATTAATCTTGTTTGGATTCTTTTCAATGTTGACAACCCCACCAGGATTTGAGGCTATTTCTCCATTGATGACACTTGATGAGGAGGTGCGTTCTCATGTAAAGCATCAAGCAGCTCCCTGATGGCTTGCTCAGTTTGTTTGGCTGCCAAATCAAAAAAGGCCTGATTTGGCTAGGTAGTTTTGAACTTTGTTATGCTCAACAAATAGAGATGGATTAAATGTCGCTTGTGTTAGCTGGGTTAAAAAAATACCCTTTGGTTTCTAAGGTCTTTTTCTTTGTCATCACTTTTTTTTCTCCTTCCTCCTTTTTATGTGGTGGTATTGTACTGCATCAATAGGAAATTTTTGGTTTCTTTTTTTAAACATCAGTGGATGTTCTTTTAGATGAATGAAATAAATTGGTCGTTTATCGAAAAACAAAGAAATTGAAAATGAAGATTTCATGTCATCAAAAAATGATTGTTGAAAAGAACTGTGTATCAGCCAGTAAATACCACCTGATGCGATAAAAGTCTTGATAGTTACTTTTAGGGTGGAAGTTCCATTATGTTCTAATCATAAAAAATAATTCGCGAAATATATTGGACAATTTTTTTTATCAAATACCATACGTATGCCACCTTTTCAAGTGATAGCCTTGTTTTACAATAAGATATACTTCTTAAGCAAGCATTTTTTTTTCCTTTTTGAAGAAAATCTACCCATCCAAGAAGATACTTCGGATGTAGAACAAAGTGATCTGTAAGAAGCGACTTCCTTTTTCTACGCACGCACGCACGCACGCACGCACACACACACACAGATATATATATATATATATATATATATATATATATATATATATATATATATGGGGTCAATGGGGAGGGCCCCTAGGGGCAGCCAACGTGGCTGCCCCGCCCCATTTTTTGTGATTTTTTTGAAAAATATCGCCATGTATATTCATCCATGTATCCCTCCTATATGTCATTCGATTTCATCAGAAACAGAGACTCCTACGGCCTCCATCCAGATAGGATCGATTTAAAAAATCACGCGATCGTTAAAAAATGACATCTTGATGGAGGTCGTAGGAGTCTCTGTTTCTGACGAAATTCGAATGGCATATAGGAGGGATATAGGGATGAATATACATGGCGATATTTTTCAAAAAAAAATAAAAAAATTTGCCAAAATATGGGACCGGGCAGCCATGTTGGCTGCCCCCAAGGGACAGCTGAAAAACTCGTCCTGATCACTTGTCTTCTGAACCTGTAAAAGAGTCAGAGAGAAATTTCGGTCGTTGTATCGACCAGGTGAGTTTTTACAGAAAAGATTAAGGTTAATTAATCTTCTTTATTTTTATTTATACTCCTAAACTTAAGTGTATAACGGTTAAGCACGGGAATGTCGAACTCAGGGAGGCAAACTGTATTAAACTAGAGGGAATCGATAGAAAAGCTTAGGTAATAGGTCTCCTAATTTTTATTTTATTTTTAGGGATTTTCTGGATTTTTATTTGAATTTTTAACGAATTTTATGTTTTTTTGTATTTTTTAATGTATTTTGTATTTTTTTATTATTAGAAAATGTTTTCAATTTTTATTTAGTTTTTATTATGTTATTTTTATGTTTTATTATTATTTTCTATTTTTATGGATTTTTAAAAAGTTTTGAGGATTTTTATGAGTTTTGGTTAATTTTCAAGGTAAAAAGTAAGTGTTTATTGATAACAGTGACGCATTTTAGATTTTTAAGAGTGAAAATGATGTTAAAATATTTTTTGTATTTTCTGTAGAAAGTAGACGAAATTATCTTTAAAACGATATGTGGTGCGTTTTTAGGGGATTTTTATTGAGTTAGTTATGAATTTTGCAAGTTTAACAATTTTTTATGTATTTTATTATTTATTTTTTTTATTTTGTTTTATTTTTTTAAAACGTATTTAATACTGTATATTACGTAAAATATAGTAAATTTACGTATTTTGATGTATTTTTTTAGTTTTGGTTTTTATGTATTATGTATATGGGTTATAATAGTTAGATACAGTAATAAGGGGGGTATATGTATAGGCTAAGAGTATGAGTGTAATTAATAAAGAAACTGGGGGTATGGATCCAAATGTTCCACCAAAAAAATGATACTAAAGTGCATGGTCTGTAACGGGGCCTGTTAGAAAGAATGAAAGTTTTGAAGGTCAAAAATTTCAATGACCCATATTTGGCCGTCACGTGTTGATTTAAGTCTGGAGCAAATTTGTATGCAAATAACAGACTTCCGAGTATACAGATGTAGTTTGCCCAGAAATTATCCAGTCGTACGCACCTCGCACGTCTCACGTGCACCAGCCTGCAGGGGGTATGGTTGTTATGATAGAAGGACAGAGGGTGCACGCGCAATTAACCCAAAAAAAATCTGGAAAACATGTGCATTGCACATGTCGTGTTTAAGCGGTGGGAAGTTCTGAGCTCTGGTCCGTTGCGGCGCAGGTGGGTGCAATAGGAGTGGGCGGCGACGACGGTTGAGGCCGGTTAGGACCTCGATGTATCGTCCTCACGCTACCGCAGCTGTGCGGCTGGTCGGCACAGGCTCACGCGAGTGGTTCGACGGCCGGTGAAGGCGTCTCCGCGCGGTGAAGACTGACGGAGGGGATCCGTTGCGCGCGGTGGTGAGTGCTAGAGGCCACGCCGCGGAGGGTCGGCGGCGCTGATGGCTGGAAGTCGACGCGTGAAGGAATGAGGGCAGTTAAATTGACGATCGCGGCGTGGCTTAAAACAATTCATAAGTTGCAGATAATGCTGCAGATTAGCACATGTACATCCAGGTAGTTCCGTCGACTCGAGCTAAAATGCTTAGTCCAAATTCGATATAAAACAATGTTGAATAAAGGAAATTCGGCACACGGTGGATGACTTGATCCTTTGTGGATGAAGGATAGGATCAAGGATCTCAAATCCGTGGAGATTTGAGTTGATCAACAGAGAGAAAAGGCGGAGAAACACATTGAACGAATGGAGATAGTTGTGTGGTGAATTTTTTTTTTGATTAAACATTTGAGAACATGAAGGATAAGAGAAATTGAGGATAGAAGAGAGGTATTGAGAAGTGAAGACAGGGGTTGAGAAGGAGAACGAAGGAGGAGAGACAGAGATCAGGAAAGAAGGAACCTGGACTTTACGGAGGAAGCGGGACGGATGTGGAATCGCCTGGGAAAGCTGGGGCTCGCGGAGCTCCAGCGAGTTATCGCCTCAACGCCTGGCGGAGGCGGAGGCTTTTGCGCAGCGCAGCGGAAAGCTCTAGCTGGCGGAGGATCTCGCCGTCTCTCCCTATCGAACTCGCTCGACGACGAAGGACTCCGAGATCTGTCACTCTCTCGCGTCTTATCGGAGCTCACGAAACGAAGGTGGAAATAATGGCGGATAGAGTCCGATTGGGGGTTGCCGACCTATTTATAGAGAGGGAAGGCATGGCGTCACCGGAGTGGTGACGGGAACTGTGGAGGTTGCGCGAACGGCCGGCCAACGTCCGGGCCGTTGGAGGCGGTTGGGGTGGTTAACGGAGGAGGAGAAGGTTTGGAGGAGATGGGTTAGAGAAGATGGGTTACGGGAGGAAGAAGAAGAAGAGATTCGGAAAGGTCGTAAAAATTATAATAATATAGGGGCCAATGAGAGAATGCCACGTGGCGGGAGAGAAAAGAGAAAGAAAAAGACAAAATAGGGAAGAAGACAAAGAAGTTGTATACAACATATAGGTATACCAAATAAATACCTCATACATTAAAATAAATAAATAAATAATAGGGATATAAATTGTAATTAATTAAATTAATTAAATAAATAATTTAAATAAATAAATAAATAAAGTATTATTTATAAAAATAAAGGGTTAATGTATTAAATATTGATATAAATTACAATTATACCAATACGGACCCTGAAATCCGTGTTTTTCGCATTAACTCCGATTTTAGCGAGTGTCATTTTGTAGATAATTGAAAAATATAATTTTAGGAACCGAGTTTGCTCAATTCGGAGTTCATACGGCCGAGTTATGAGGCTCGGACGAAAAAAATAGCAGCTTCGGGCCTTCGGATTTTTTCGGTATTTTAAGTTATTTTTATTTTTGTATTAATATATACAAATTTAAATGATTTTAGGAAAAAGAATTAACTTAATATGGTTTACGGTTATTTAATGAAAAATCCGGAAAGTTTCTACATATAATACATATATACAACGGGGTCCAAAAAGCCGAAACTCACCGGTTTTATCCGAATATTTTTCTGATATTTTTAATAAATAGTATTATGTACAAAACGGATTTTAAAAGTGAGTTTGGTCATTTTAGAGTTTTCTATAAATAGATATGAACCTCGGAAGTCAGCTTTTACGGCTTTTCCGGTTCATTTTGGTTATTTTATTTTTAAGCCAAAATATTTTTCTAATATTTTTATAAAATAATACATATTTTTATAAGCAACTTTTATAAAAGGAGTGTTTTGATTTGGAGTGATTTTGATGATAAATAAAATAGGTGAAGTATTTACAAGGTGAAAATTGGGTAAATTACATTTTTTATCTTTATTTTGATATTTTTATAAATTAGGATCCTTATTTCCCCTACTTATTTCTTTGTCAACCCGATCAATATTGACCTGGTCTCGAGGTTAGGATCAGTATGTATATTACATATACATCCTTCTTTTATTTTTATTTCTCTTTTTCTCTTTATTCTTTTATTTTGGTAAAAATAAGTGTTAAATATGGAATATTAAGAATTGTGGATAGAATGATAATTAATTGGAATTAGTGGATATTTAGATGTATTTTACCAAGAATTTTAGCCAAAATAAAAGAATAAAGGCGATGAATCATGGAATCGTCATTCCCATATACTTTACCTTTGCTAGTCCCTTAGCGAACACTTATTCTATAAATAAGTGCAAGCAAAAAGAAAAAGAAAAAGGAAAATAAAAGAACTTAGAAAATGATCGTTTCTTTAAACCGATTTTCACTTTATCCAAAATTTGGAGCCTGGATTCAGACCTTTGGATTAATAGTGTGTCGGGACTCTATTAGAATTAGGATTTAAGCCTCGACAGCCCCCAAGTTCCACAAATCCTTATCCAGGTTCATCTCAATAGCCAGCTCAGATCCACCTATTCATCACGCAAACTTTTCATCTTTGAAAGCAATTTGTACTGTGTGTGAAAGGCTTTAGCTCTTCCGCTCTAAAGAAGCGAAGAAACCGCCCATACAGCTACACACTCCCATTGGGCCCTTGTCCAACAACTCAGTCCTCGAGGAGGGAGGTATTTCCTTCTGAGGTCAGGTCGTGATGTGTCCACAATCGAGTATAGAAAGAAGATAGGAAGAATTGGAAGAGAACTGGAGTGTGATCGGTGTAATCACATCTCCTGTGAAGCCTGGCCAGTTTAGCCAAGTCTCCACGAAGACATGCAGGCTTTTCTGAAGCTCGGACCATTGTGGTCATTTTTGGTATTTGATGTATTTGGTTTCTTTTTGGTAGAGATGATTATTGCACTGCATATGTTTTTTATGCCCCGACGGATATAGCATCTTTTCATTCCGCCCATTTTTTGGGGTCTTGGAAAAATTGTGCCAGCAGATCCTTCCCTCATCTGAAGTTTTATTTCAACCCCAATCTCTCCCGTCTTTAGACATCATCACCGCCAGACAAGGATAGAAACACGTCACCGAGATGGATTGCCCTTCGCAACCCTAGGCAGGTCGAGCTAAGTGCAAAGTGCATGAGCTCAAAATTGGTTCAAATGGAGAAGAGTTCAACGGATGACACCAGGTGTCCTACTTAGGCACTTTCAAGTTGAATTCTGAACACGGTCTCATGGAACCCAAAGAATTAAGTCTACAAGACCTGAAGAGTCTCAATTCCCGTTCCTGATAAAGTCCCTTTAGAATTAAGTGGATTAAGGCCTAAACCAAGCTCCATCTCTCGGACTTAGATCCATTCGGTTCAAGAATCAAACTTGTTCTGAAAAATGCTAATGAATGCAGCAATTTTTTATGAAGTAGATTTTTCGGATTAAATGCTTTAAGTAGATTTTAAAGAATTTTGCAAATTTTTTATTGGATTTTAAACTTTTTAATTTTAGGGGTCTTTTTGTAAAAGTTAGTGGATTAATTCTATTTACACAAATTTTACACGGATTTTTGTGTATTTTACAAAAGATTTTATACAAGTTTTATATAGAAACTTATACGGCTTTTATACAGAATTTTACATGGATTTTATTTTTCAAAATTTTAAGGATTTTATCCAAGAATTTTACAACTTTTTTTTCTATAATTTTTAAGCCATTTTTATAAAATATTTTTACGGTTTTCTTACAGCTTTTAAAAACCCAAAATATGCCATACTTTTAAGAAGCCTTATTATTAAAAATATGAGAAAGTACGAGTTATGGCTTCTAAAGTATATATAGCATATATATACTACACCCCCCTATACTTAGTGTGAACTATGTCCTCATAGTGATCAAAGAAGCAGCAAAGGAAGACATAACTCGGGCTAAGTATAGATCGGTGAAAAGAATCTATACTACAATGACTCAACCTTTCGGTCTGGGCGAACAACCTTCTGCAAGATCGTCTTAATCTCCCGATTCGAGACTTCGGCTAGACCATTCGTCTGAGGATGATACGGAGTAGCAATCCGATGATATATGCCGAACTCGTTAGCAAGAGACTTTACCTTGTCGATGATACAATGGCTACCTCCGTCTGAGATCAGAACTCGAGGAACCCCGAACCGTGTAACGATGTGTTTCCTTAGAAACTTGCAAACCGTATTTGCATCCGCGTTTCGAGCAGGAATATCTTCTACCCAACGACTCACGTAATCTGCAGCCGGAAGAATATACTCGAATCCCTGACTCTTAGGAAACGAGCCCATAAAGTCGATGCCCCATGCGTCGAAAACCTCACAGAAGTGAATTGGTTGCATCGGCATCATATCTCTGTGTCCGCAAGTGCCCATCTTCTGACAGTCAGTACATCTCCTTACGAATGCGTGGACACCCGCAACGAGAGTAGGCCACAAAAGACCGGACTGAAGCACCTTATGTGCTGTCCTCTTCCCTGAATTGTGTCCTCCAGCTTCAAATTTATGACAATAAGTGAGGACACTCTGGTATTCCTCCTGAGGAATACACCGACGCCAGACGGAATCCGCTCCTTCATGATAAAGGATAGGATCCTCCCAATGGTAAGACTTGGCTTTCGCGAGGAAAGTCTCAAGCCTCTGTCTGGACCAACCTTGTGGAACTTTCTTAGCAACAAGAAAGTTCACAATGTCGGCATACCATGGCAATGAGGCGACAACAAGAATCGCCTCATCGGGGAAGATGTCTGTGATAGGTGTATCAAACTCAGAAGTCTCGAGGAGTTCTAGTCGGGAGAGGTGATCTGCCATCACATTCTTGACTCCAGGCTTATCCTTGATTTCGATGTCGAACTCCTGGAGTAGAAGGATCCATCTGGTCAGACGCGGCTTCGAATCCTTCTTGTCCATTAAATACCGGATGGTGGTATGATCAGTGAGATTGTGACTTTCGAGCCTAAGATGTGGGATCTAAGCTTGTCTAAGGCAAATACTACGGCTAGCATTTCTTTCTCTGTAACAGTGTAATTCCGCTGCGCGGAATCCAAAGTCTTGCTAGCATAGTGTATGGCATAAGGCAGGCCATCCCTCCTCGGTCCTAGCACAACCCCAACGGCAAAATCGGAGGCGTCCATCATGATCTCGAATGGGAGAGACCAACCGGGTGGCTAAAGGACACGAGCCTCTACAACCATGTTCTTGAGAGTATTGAACGCTGAAAGACACTTATCATCAACAATAAACTCGGTGTCTTTCGCGAGAAAATCAGATAACGGTCGGGCAATTTTACTGAAGTCCTGAATGAACCGTCGGTAAAAACCGACATGCCCTAGAAAAGATCGTAACTGCTTCAAATTGGACGGTGGATTGAGCTTCTTGATGATGTCCACCTTGGCCGGATCGACCTCCATGCCCCTGCTGGAGATGATATGACCAAGGACCGTCCCCTGAGTCATCATGAAATGACTCTTCTCCCAAGAAAGAATGAGGTTTACCTCAGTGCACCTCTGAAGCACTCGATCTAAGCTAGAAAGACAGGAGTCGAAATCGTCGCCGTAGACCAAAAATCGTCCATGAAGACCTCTAAAAAGTCGCCTACCATGTCCGCGAAGATCGAGAGCATACACCTCTGGAATGTAGCCGGAGCAATACATAATCCAAAGGGCATACGTCGGAAGGCATATGTTGCAAACGGACAGGTAAACGTCGTCTTTTCCTGATCTTCAGGCGTGATTGCCACCTGGTTGTATCCCGAGTACCCATCAAGAAAGCAATAATGGCTCTTCCCAGCTAACCTCTCGATAATCTGATCGATAAATGGTAGTGGGAAGTGATCCTTCTTGGTAGCCTGATTCAAACGTCTGTAGTCCACACAGACGCGCCAAGAAGTCGGTACGCGGGTAGCGATCTCCTCTTCGTCCTCATTGATCATTGTAGTGATACCCGTCTTCTTGGGTACCACATGTAAAGGACTAACCCGTTATGAGTCGGAGATGGGATAGATAAAATCGGCGCTCTACCACTTGGATATTTCCTTCATAACCACCTCTCGAAGATTCGTGTTCAGCCTGCGCTGAAACTCACGAGATGGTTTGGCATCATCCTCGAGAAAAATGTGGTGAGAGCACAGAGCCGGACAAATCCCATGGAGATCCGCTACGGTCCACCCGATTGCCTTGCGATTCTTCTCAAGAATCTCCATCAAACATGATTCTTGATCTTCGGTCAGATTGGAAGAGATGATGATCGGAAACATTTTTGATTCGCAGGCAAGGAATCGGTATTTCATTGTCTGAGGTAAAGGTCTAAGCTCAGGGGGAGAAGGAACAGGAAGAGTAGGTTTGACTAGGGCCTGGGTATAGGCCACTAGATCAGTATGCGAGAGCTCAGCCTATTTTGACAGAAAGATCTGGAGACTACTTTTCTGATTGCTGACTCTGTCACGCGGGCTCGGTCTCCACATTGGTTGTAGGCTCATCTGAAATTAGATGTGGAACAAAACTTTGCCCATCAACTTCATATATATATATATATATATATATATATATATATATATATATATATATATGGGTAAAATGTGGCTGCTCCCTGGGAGGAGCCAACGGGCTGCTCCCACCACCATTTTCCCTCAATTTCTTTTATTTTTTTGGAAAAAAATTTGTATATTCATCATTATATCCCTCTAATATTCTATTAAAATTTTGTCAGAAACAGAAACTCCTACGATCTCCATCTAAACATGGTCGATTTAAAAAATCCTACGACCATTAAAAAAATAGTGTCCAGTTGGAGGGCCTAGGAGTCTCTGTTTCTGACGAAATTTTAATAAAATGTTTGAGGGATATAGTGATGAATAAAGGAATTTTTATTTTTCAAAAAAATTGAAAAAAATAGGGGTGGGAGTAGCCCCGTTGGCTCTCACAGGGAGCAGTCACATTTTTCCCTATATATATATGGGTTAAATGGGGCTGCCCCCTAGGGGAGCTAACTTGGCTCCCCCCGCGATATTTCGTCCGATTTTTTTATTTTTTTTTTGAAAATTTATTCCGTAAATATTCATCACTATATCCCTATATTATGGTATTAAAATTTCGTGCGAAACAAAGACTCGTACGGCCTCCATTCAGACAGTCATTTTTTAACAGTAACAGAATTACTAAAAATGACCCTTCCGGATGGAGGTCGTAGGAGTCTCTGTTTCGCGTGAAATTTAAGTGACGTAATATAGGTATATATTGATGAAAATCCACGGAAGAAATTTCAAAAAAAAAATAAAAAAGGGGGTGAAATAGCGCGGGGGAGCCAAGTTAGCTCCCCCCGTGGGGGCAGCCCCATTTTACCCTATATATATGGGTTAAATGGGGTTGCCCCTTCGGGGGAGCTAACTTGACTCCCCCCGCCTCATTTCGTCCGATTTTTTTATTTTTTTCGAAAATTTCTTCCATGAAATTTCATCACTATATCTCTATATTATATCATGAAAATTTCGTGGAAAATAGAGACTCCTACGGTCTCCATCCAGACAATCATTTTTTACGGTAACAGAATTGCTAAAAACAATCCCGTCTGGATGGAGGTCGTAGGAGTCTCTGTTTCGCGCAAAATTTAATGACATAATATAGGGATATATTGATGAAAATCCACTGAAGAAATTTTTCAAAAAAATAAGAAAATCGGGCGAAATACCGCGGGGGAGCCAAGTTAGCTCTTCCATGGGGGCTGCCCCATTTTACCCTATACACACACATACATATATAGGGTTAAATGGGGCTGCCCCCTGGGGGAGCTAACCTGGCTCCCCCCGCGGTATTTCGCCCGCTTTTTTATTTTTTTTTTAAAAAAAAATCTTCCATGATTATTCATCACTATATCCCTATATTATGTCATCCAAATTTTATGCGAAACAGAGACTCATACGGCCTCCATCCAGATTGCATTTTTTTACGGTAACAGAATTGCTAAAAATGACCCTTCCGGATGGAGGTCGTAAGAGTCTCTGTTTCACGCGAAATTTGAATGACATAATATAGGTATACATTCATGAAAATACACGGAAGAAATTTTCAAAAAAAAATAAAAAAAGCAGACGGAATGGCACGAGGGGAGCCAAGTTAGCTCCCCCATGGGGACAACCCCATTTTACCCATATATATAGGGCCTGCACCCTGGGGTGTAGGAAACTCCCTGCACCCACCCCATTTTTTGACTATATTTTTATTTTTTTGAAGTAAAAGTTGGGACGATTTACTTAATATGTTAAGGGGAATATGTGTTTCTAGTTTCATGCAAAACAAACATTCTTAACATGTTCATCTAGACAGGGTCGATTTCAGCAATTCTGAGACCAGGTACTCTTGATGGAGATGATAGAAGTCTCGAATTAAGTTGAATTTGGAATGACAACATGGTGATACATGGTGATCTAATTCCCCCAAGGTTTCATTTCAAAAAAATCAAAAAATAATGAAAAATAAGGTCGGGTGTAGGGAGTTACCTGCGCCCGCCGAGGTAGACTCCTTTTTCCCATATATATATATATATATATATATATATATATATATATATATATGAGGAAAGGGAAGCTACATCATGATGTAGCTAACCTTAGCTACATCAAGGGCAATTCCGTCCTCTTTTTTTAATTTTTTTCGAAATTTCCACGATGGATTTTCATAACTATATCCCTCTAATATGTTATTCAAATTTCGTCAAAAACAGAGACTCCTACGACCTCCATCCAGAACAGGTAAAATACAATAAATCTGTGACCGTTAAAAAATGACCGTCTGGATGGAGGCCGTAGGAGTCTCTGTTTCTGACAAAATTTGAATGACATATTAGAAGGATATAGTTATGAAAATCCATCATGGAAATTTCGAAAAAAAATTAAAAAAGAGGACGGAATTACCCTTGATGTAGCTAAGGTTAGCTACATCATGATTTAGCTTCCCTTTCCTCTTATATATATATATATATATATATATATATATATATATATATATATATATATATATATGAGGTTGAGGAAGCTGCACCCCGGGGGTGTAGCTAACTAGCTGCACCCGGCCATTTTTTTCATTGATTTTTTAAGTTTTTGAAATGAAACCTAGGGGGATTTAAATCACCTTATATCACCATGATATTATACCAATTATAACTAAATTCGACACTTCTATCATCTCCATCAAGACTATCACATTTTAGCGGTCTCAGAATTATTGAAATTGACCCTATCTAGATGGACATGTTAGGAATGTTTGTTTTGCATTAAATTTGAAACACATATTCCACTTAATAAACTAAGTAAATCTCCATATATTTCCTTCAAAAAAAATAAAAAAACCAATAAGAAAATACCCGGGTGTAGCTAGTTGGCTGCACCACCGGGTGCAGCTTCCTTTTTCCCTAAATATATGGAAAAATGGGGTTGCTTCCACCCCATTTTTCGCAAGTTTTTTTATTTTTTTAGAAAAATATCACGATGTATATTCATCCATATATCCCTCCTATATGCCATTCGAATTTCGTCAGAAACAGAGACTCCTACAGCCTCCATCCAAACGTCATTTTTTTAACGGTCGCATGATTTTTTAAATCGACCATGTCTGGATGGAGGCTGTAGGAGTCTCTGTTTCTAACGAAATTCGAATGGCATATAGGACGGATATAGGGATGAATATACATGGCGATATTTTTCAAAAAATAAAAAAATTTGAGAAAAATGGGGCGGGGCAGCCAACATGGCTGCCCTCACCCCATTTTTCGCATTTTTTTATTTTTTTGGAAAAATATCACCATGTATATTCATCAATATATTCCTATTATATGTTATTCGAATTTCATCAGAAACAGAGACTACTACGGCCTCCATCCAGATGTCATTTTTTTAACGGTCGTAGAATTTTTTAACGACCATATCTGGATGGAGGCCGTAGGAGTCTCTACTTCTGACGACATTCGAATGGCATATATGAGGGATATAGGGTTGAATATACATGGTGATATTTTTCAAAAAAACAAAAAATTGCAAAAAAATGGGCGGGGCAGCCACGTTGGCTCCCCCGAGGGGGCAGCCCCATCAACCCATATATATATATATATATATATATATATATATATATATATATATATGGGTAAAATGTGTATGCCCCCTAGGGGGAGCTAACTTAGCTCCCCCCGCCCCATTTTTCACATGTTTTTTTATTTTTTTGAAATCTAAAATTGTGTAAATTCATTATTAAATCCCTATATTACGCTATTAAAATTTCATGCGAAACAGAGACTCCTACGACCTCCATCCAAACAGGGTCAATTTAAAAAAGGGTTTTTATCAGTTGTGCCCCTCCGAGATATCGCAATATCAGTTATGCCCCTATCTTTTTGGTAATATCAGTTGTGCCCCCGACTTCTTGCCAATATTTCACTTGTGCCCCTCAGAGGGGCATAACTGATAAAAGATTATTATCAGTTATGCCCCTCTGAGGGGCACAAGTGAAATATTGGAAAGAAGTCGGGGGCACAACTGATATTACCAAAAAGATAGGGGCATAACTGATATTGCGATATCTCGGAGGGGCACAACTGATAAAATCCCTTTAAAAAATCCTGTGACCGTTAAAAAATGACTGTCTGGATGGAGGCCGTAGGAGTCTCTGTTTCGCATAAAATTTTAATAGCATAATATAGGGATATAGTGATGAATATTCACGAAAAAAATTTTCAAAAAAATAAAAAAATAGGGAAAATGGGGCAGGGGAGCTAATTTAGCTCCCCCTAGGGGGCAGCCCCATTTATCCCATATATATATATATATATATATATATGTGTGTGTGTGTGTGTGTGTGTGTGTGTGTGTGGGGGGGGGGGGGGTAAAATGGGGAAGCCCCCATGGAGGGAGCTAACTTGGCTCCCCCCATCCTGTTTCATCCGATTTTTTTATTTTTTTTAATTTTCTTCTGTGGATTTTCATCAATATATCTCTATATTATGTCATTAAAATTTCGTGCGAAACAAAGACTCCTACGATGTCCATCCAAACGGGGTCGTTCTTAGCAATTTTGTTACCGTTAAAAAATGACTGTCTGGATAGAAGTCGTATGAGTCTCTGTTTTGCACGAAATTTTAATGACATAATATAGGGATATAGTGATGAAATTTCACGGAAGAAAATTTCAAAAAAAAAATAAAAAACTGGGCGAAATAGGATGTGGGAGCCAAGTTAGCTCCCCCAGGAGGCATCTCCATTTAACCGCATATATATATATATATATATATATATATATATATATATATATATATATATATATGGTGCACTTGAATTGAGGTGACACCTTTCCTTGATTTTGGAAAGGTGCCATCTTAGGCCATTAGATGATGAGTGTATGGGTGAGATTGAAACTACTACGTGGTTTTCATGCCAACTAACATTCCTAAAATGTTGGTGAATTAAATTAGTGCTAATTTAGTAAAATCCACGTCATTGATCTTTCTATATTTAGATATATATATACCCAGTGATGTACAGAATTTTCCAGAAATATCGGATGAAATAAATGTTCACGTTTTGAAATAACTGTTAACAATTTACAAATGATTAAGATATTTTACAATTGTGTGTTATAAATTACACACGCATAATCCCTAATATTCACAAAAAATCCCAAAAGCTTACGGAAATTTATATTTTTTTGTATAGATGTGTTTCCTAAAATATAAGATGCTTTGATTATTTACTAATAAATTGATATACACGTGGAAAAATTCCTGAAATGATGGGATTTTTGTTACAGCTATATTTCCTAATATACGAAGATTTTTTGTGTAGATGTGTTTACTAAAATATTGAGTGCTTTGATCATGTGCTAATCAATTAATATACACGTGGTGAACATTCTTTTTGTAAACTGTATTTGATTTATTTTGAAAATAATCATCCAACATTATGTGGAAGCAATGTTTGTAAAATACAAAACCTTTTTGTAAATTTCATAGTCTTTTTTCTAAACTGCTATTTTGAAAATTTTTGTAGTATCTTTTGAGAACATTCTGTTAGAGCAGTGTTTGTAAAGTGTGATACGTTTTCGTAAAATCTATTTCATTTTTGTAAAATTCATGTGATTTTTGTAAAATAGATTGCTTATTATTAATGTATAAATTATTTTATATGTCCATCCAACGTGTTTCCCAATCTCGAGGGTCCATAAAAATTCGTCGTCCATTGTAAACTTTGTATATATTTTGTAAAATCCACACTCTCATTGTAAAATTTATATGCTGATCTGCAAAATAAAAAGCCAATCAGTAATATACATATGGAAATAACTGTAGAAAAATATCAGACAATTGTATAAAAAACTGAATTAAATGTAAAACATACTTTACAATTGTAAAATATGTTAATGAAATGATGTAGCTATGTACTATAAGTCTTAATTTTAAGTGAGTTTTGGTCATGCGTTTGAATGAACGTAAAACTTTGTGAACAGAATGTAAAATAAAGTAAATGAAAGTGAAATACGTACTATTTGTTCAACATGGATAGCACATAAACGTAAAATTTTGGGGAAAATGTAACATGAATATTCAGATTTAGTCTAAAAAATGCATATATCAGGATCAAATATAACAGAAATGAAAAAATTAAAGTAGCATAAACGAAACTAAAAATAACATATTTTTTAAATGCAATATATATCTATATATCAAATCATAAACGAACCAAAAGAATGCATTCATCTTGGTCTTGATATCAACATTCATTCATTAATATCTAAATACAAATACATTATGTGGCATATAAATGAATGACAAAAATGAATCAGATCAATTAAAATGAATCAGAACTGATTCAGAATCATTTTTTAATAAAAAAACATGATAGAAATAAAAAATATGAATGATTTCATAAAAATTATATGTACCTATATAATATCAAGATCAAACGAGTAGGGCTGCTAATCGAACTGAACATGTTCGTATTCGATGAGAGTTCGTTCGATAATAGTTCGAAAAATGTTCGTTTGTTTCTAAATGAACTGAACATGAACTTCAAATTTTAGTTCGATAGCTTAACGAACCGAACATGAACATACCATATGTTCGTTCGATAAAAGTTCGAGTTCGATATATGTATATATGTTTGTGTATTTGCATGTGTAATTTAGTATTTATACACTTAATAAATTTTGAGATTAAAGAAATTACGGTATTTATTGGACTTTGTACCACTTTAATTGAATAATTTCTTATTTTTACTGCTTATCGAATCTTGTTATCGAACTCCCGTTTCGAACTTGTTCATGTAAACAAGTTTTAATTAAGTTAACTTGTTAACGAACTGTTATCGAACCGAACTTGAACGTTCGTTTTCTAAACGAACTCGAACTCGAACATATCCTATCGAACATTTATCGAACCGAACTCAAACTCGAACTTTCGAATTTCCTTATCGAACCGAACTCGAACATAGGTATGTTCGTTACAGTTCGGTTCGATTAGCAGCCCTACAAACGAGGATATTGGACGTGTCATCGATGCTTGGACAAAGAAACGGGAATATCTCGTCGAGGTTGATGAAAAAGAGAGAGGGAGAGAGGACCCTCATCGAGTTTTTCTTTTGAAAATTCGAATAATTGAGAGCCAAGATGTGTTGGATGCTATATTTAGAAAATTAAATACGAGTAATTAATAATCAATGGGATAGTGACGTGACCAAATGGAATATTCGATTTTTTTTCTAAAATTGGCGATTTGAAGGTTCTTTTGATGGTGGTTTTGAATTTAATTTAGTAGTTTTGTTAACCACCGTTGATCCAAATCGGATGGCTCTTAAGAGGTGCCGCACCATACTCATGGTAAAGTGGCACCTCAATTCAAGTTTTTCCTATATATATATATATATATGAGAAAAATGGGCTGCTCCCTATGAGTAGCCAACGGGCTGCTCCCACCCTCATTTCCCCCCAATTTTTTTTTATTTTTTTTGAAAATAAATTTTTTTAAATTCATCATTATATCCCTCTAACACTCTATTAAAATTTCATCAAAAACAGAGACTCCTACGGTCTCCATCCAAGTAGGGTCGATTTAAAAAATCCTGCGACCGTTAAAAAAATGACGTCTGGATGGATGGCCTAAGAGTCTCTGTTTCTGACTTAATTTTAATAGAATGTTAGAGGAATATAGTGACGAATATAAAAAGTTTTATTTTCCAAAGAAATAAAAAAATGAGGGAAAAATAGGGGTGGGAGTAGCCATGTTGGCTTCTCCCACGGAGCATGCCCATTTTCCTCTCTCTCTCTCTCTCTATATATATATATATATATGAATCAAGAAATTGAAAAATATATCGGAAAGATGCTTAAATTGAATGTGGCTTATCATATATATGATGAGACACCGCCTCATTTGAAGTTTCTCCTATATATATATATATATATATATATATAGAGTGGAGATCCTGTGAGATGGGGATTCTGTGAGATGGTGAGATGGGTAATCTCAATCACTCATTTTACTATCATTCACGGCATGAAACCTGGGGGGATTTAGATCACTATATACCATCATGGTGCTATTTCAAAATCAACTTAATTGAAGACTTCTATCCCCTCCATCAAGACTGTCAAATTTTAACGGTCTCAGAATTGCTGAAATCGACCCCCTCCAGATGGGCATGTTAGGGGTGTTTTTTTACACGAAATTTGAAACACGTGTTTCACTCATTATTCTATCTAAATCCCCCAAGGTTTCATGCCGTGAATGATAGTAAAATGGGTGATTGAGATTACCCATCTCACCATCTCACAGAATCCCCATCTCACAGGATCGCCACTCTCTCTCTCTCTCTCTCTCTCTATATATATATATATATATATATATATAAGGAAATTATCCAATAAGCACTATGCTCATTTGAGATGAGATGAACCCACTCATTTTTACCATTATTTCCTATCATTTTGAGCTTAATAGTTATTTGTTTACAAGTGTTATATCATATTCTTAATACTAGTATCTATTTTTGGAGAAAAACCTTATATATATATATAGGAGAAACCTCAAATGAGGCGAGGTGTCACCAATTTTGTGGTGAGCCCTCCATCTCATCCATTTAATTTAAATCATACGGTTGTGATAAATGACGCCTTAATTACATTATTTTAATGGTAAAAAATCTATTTTGGTCATTTGTCACATTCTAAAAATAGTATGTGACACCCACAAATTAATAACCATAATTATCTCTCACTCTCTCTCTCCCTCTCCTCTCTCGATTTACACCTAATCCGGGGCCTCCCTCCCTCTCTCTCTCTCTCCCAATCGAGGGCGGCGGCGGCGTTCCTTCATTCTTTCCTTGATCAAGGGCGACGGCGGTGTTCGTCGTCCAAGCAGCGGAGGAGGCATTATTTATGGTCGACGGAGCACCAATCTCCTGGCAGATGTTCTCCTCCACGCAAAGAGCGGGTGATGTTTCTTCTCCGACGAGGGCTCCTGGCGGATAGGTGGGGCTCCTGTGGTTGGTGGCAACAATGGAGAAGGAGGGTCGAGTTCGGTGGTGGTGCTGCCGGCGACGGCGAAGGGGATTTCGTCGAGGGTTGTGAGGTTCCTCCAGGAGAAAGGGGGTCGGTCGGTGGATGTGCAATGGTAATGCACGGATTTACATTGTGGTTTGATAATTTACATAATTGACCTTTCGATTTACATATTGATTAACTTTTTTACAAATCTCATTGTTATTTTATCTTATTTTTGCAGAGCTCCTTGCAAATTTTACAAAAGAGTGCGATATAATTACAAAAGGTCGCACAAATTTTATAAAATGGATATATACATTTACAAAAAAAGATCGGAGTTTACAAAGAGGATAATTACTCTTACAAAAACTCATTGGAGTTTGCAAAACGAATGTACCCACTTACAAAACATAATTACCAATTTACAACAAAAATGTGAAAAACGAAATCATTAACGAAAATACAAAAAGAACATGCATTTTCACAAAAACTCGCGGGCATTTATAAAGATATGGTTTAACCCAATTCATTCGGCGTAAAATTAGAAAAAGACCAATAAAGGTATGATTCAAAAATACCAAATCCAGAAAACATTAAATGGTAATTCAAATCCATTAAATGAAATTCAAATTTTACCAAAAAAAGTGATGATGGAAATACCCTTTTGGATAATATATTTGATGCCACCGTCAGATTGTGATCTGACAAATCCGATTGATGGCTCACCACAATATTGGTGAGACCCCATATATATATATATATATATATATATATATATATATGGGGGCTTATCCAATGGGCCCTGTGCCCATTTGAGATGAGATGGGCCCACTCATATTTTACCAATATTTTTTATCATTTTGAGTTCAATGCTTATTTATTTACTGTTGTTATATCATATTCTTACTATTAGAAACTATTTTCATATAAAGAGAATCTTAGATTCACAAGAAATGGTCATTAGTAAGAATAAAAATGAGACTAGTAATACAAATAATAATACAATCATTTTGTATGACTTTTAAGGTTTTTTTCCCTGAAAATAGTTACTAGTAGTAAGAATATGATATAACACTTGTAAACAAATACCTTTTAAGCTCAAAAAAATAGGAAATAATGGTAAAAATGAGTGGGCTCATCTCATCTCAAATGGGCACAGGGCTCATTGGATAATTTCCCTATATATATATATATATATATATATATATATATAGGGATTGGGGAGCCTACACCCGTGTGTAGGTAACTTACCTACACCCACATCTTGTTTTTTAATTTTTTTTGATTTTTTTGAAATGAATCTTTAGGGGATTTACTTAGAATATTAAATGAAATATGTGTTTCAAATTTCATGTAAAACAAACATTCCTAACAGCTCCATCGGAAGGGGCCGATTTCAGCAAATCTCAGACCGTTAAAATTTGACTGTCATGATGGATAAGTTAGAAGTCTCGAAATAAGTTGAAATTTGGATGATGATATGGTGATATATTGTGATCTAAATTCCCCAACGAATTAATTCAAAAAAATAAAAAAAATTGAGGGAAAAAGAGTTGGGTGTAGGTAAGTTACCTACACATGGGTGTAGGCTCTCTTTTCCCATATATATATATATATAGAGGAAAGGGAGCCTACATCTTGATGTAGGTAACTTACCTACATCATATTTCTTTTTTCCCAATTTTTTTATTTTTTTGAAAAATGCTTCCGTGGATTTTCATAACTATATCCCTCGAATATGTCTTTCAAATTTCGTCAGAAACAGAGACTCCTACGATTTCCATATAGAACATGTAAAATACAACAAATCTGTGACCGTTAAAAAATAACTGTTTGGATGGAGGTCGTAGGAGCCTATATTTTTGACGAAATTTGAATGACATATTAGAGGAATATAGTTATGAAAATCCACGGAAGCATTTTTCAAAAAAATAAAAAAATTGGGAAAAAAAGAAACATGATGTAGGTAAGTTACCTACATCAGGATGTAGGCTCCCTTTCCTCATATATATATATAGGATTTAATGGGGCTGCCCCCTGGGGGCAGCCAACATGGCTGCCCCGCCCCCTATTTTCAGCGTTTTTTTTATTTTTTTTGAAAATAAAACCATGTATATTCATCCCTATATCCCTCTTACATGCCATTCGAATTTCGTCAGAAACAGAGACTCCTACGGCCTCCATCGAGATGGTGTCGATTTAAAAAATCCTGTTACCATTAAAAAATGACTGTCTGGATGGAGGCCGTAGGAGTCTCTGTTTCCGACGAAATTCGAATGGCATGTAGGAGGGGTATAGGGATGAATATACATGGCAAGATTTTTTGAAAAAAATAAATAAAAAAAGCGCCAAAATGGCACGGGGGCAACCATGTTGGCTACCCCCAGGGGGCAGCCCCATTAACCTCATATATATATATAGGGAAATTATCCAATGAGCCCTGTGCCCATTTGAGATGAGATGAGCCCACTCATTTTTTACTACTATTTCCTATCTTTTTGAGCTTAATAGGTATTTGTTTACAAGTGTTATATCATATTCTTACTACTAGTAACTATTTTCAGGAAAAAAACCTTAAAAGTCATATAAAATGATTGTATTATTATTTGTATTACTAGTCTTATTTTTATTCTTACTAATGACCATTTTTTGTGAATCTAAGATTTTCTTTATATGAAAATAGTTACTAATAGTAAGAATATGATATAACAATAGTAAATAAATAAGCATTGAACTCAAAATGATGAAAACTATTAGTAAAATATAAGTGGGCTCATCTCATCTCAAATGGGCACAGGGCCCATTGGATAAGCCCCCTATATATATATATATATATATATATATATATAGGGGCCTTTCAAATAGGACGCAGTCCTTCCTGAGTTAAGGAAGGCCGCCCCTTTTTTGTATAAAACACGAGCACTTTAGTACGTATACAGTTTGTAATATAGGTGCGCGTTATAAAGACAAAGCCGCATACAAAACTACGCATTATAATACAAACATTAAAATTGCACATTATAATACAAAACTGTATACGTATTCTACTAAAGTCATCCTGTTTTATACAAAGAAGGGGCTGGCCTTCCTTAGCTTAGGAAGGACCGCGTCCTATTTGAAAGGAATCCTATATATATATATATATATATATATATATATATGGGAAAAAGGACCCTACACCGGCGGGTGCAGGAAACTCCCTACACCCGGCCTAATTTTTCATTATTTTTTGATTTTTTTGATATGAAACCTTAGGGGATTTAGATCACCATGTATCACCATGTTGTCATTCCAAATTCAACTTAATTCGAGACTTCTAGCATCTCCATCAAGGCTACTCAATTTTAACGGTTTCAGAATTGCTGAAATCGACCATGTCTAGATGAACATGTTAGGAATGTTTGTTTTGCATGAAATTTGAAACACATATTCCCCTCAACATATTAAGTAAATCCCCCCAACTTTTAATTCAAAAAACAAATCAAAATAATCGAAAAATGGGGTGGGTGCAGGGAGTTTCCTACACCACAGGGTGCAGGCTCCCTGCCCCCTATATATATATATATATATATATATATATATATATATATATATATATATATATATATATATATATATATATATAGGGGCTGGGGAAGCTGCACCCGGGGGTGTAGCTAACTAGCTGCACCCGACCATTTTTTTCATTGATTTTTTGTGTTTTTGAAATGAAACCTAGGGGGATTTAAATCACTATATATCACCATGATATCATACCAATTTCAACTAAATTCGACATTTCTATCATCTCCATCAAGGCTATCACATTTTAACGGTCTCAGAATTATTGAAATTGACCATATCTAGATGGGCATGTTAGGAGTGTTTGTTTTGCATGAAATTTGAAACACATATTCCACACAATAAACTAAGTATATACATTATAAGTTTCCTTCAAAAAAATTAAAAATAAATGAGAAAAATAGCAGGGTGTAGCTAGTTGGCTGCACCCCCCGGTGTAGCTTCCCTTTTCCCATAATATATATATATATATATATATATATATATATATATATATATATATATATGGGAAAGAGAGGCTGAGCCGGGTAGTGCAGCCAATTGGATGCACCTGGCCTTTCCACCGTTGGATCACGCCCAGAATCTACGGTGCACGATGCAACCTCCTTCCCCCGCGTCCCTCCCGCACGTCAATGTCCTCCCACTCCATCCCCCAAACGCTCTCCCCCGAACACCCCCATCCTCGGCAGGCCTCTTAAATCCCTCTCCAGCAGCCCTCGCTGACCCGCAGCCCTCGTTGCCCCTCGTTGACCCGCAACCCCTGCGTGCTCACCTCCACCATGTTCACCCCCCGTCGGTGCTCTCTCCCGGCGTCCGGCGTGCTCCGCACCACCGTCCCTCGCTCTCTTCCAGCCCTCACAGCTGCCGCTCCTCCATTTAATTCTCCGCCACTTCACGACCTTGACGTCTCAGGATCTATGTGAGTTCCGCTCTTCTCGGTATTTTTTTGTCGGTCGGGGAGGTGAAATGTTGGATGCTGATGTCATTCCATGCTCGATACGCCTCTCTACAGCCTCGCAGCGCTTGCCTCCCCCTCCTCCTGACGATCTCCCCCTGCAAGCTCGCAGCCCTCGTTGGAGTGGTTGAGGCAAAGACCAGGTTCATGCGTCACTAGAGGCCACTGGGTGGGTATATGCATGTTAAATCTGGAATTATGTGGAGTTTATTTGTGCAAACTTCATTTCTAATAGTTGTGCTGTGAAGAGGTATTTCACTTGTTGTATTTTTAAATTATGGTCCTAAATGACAGTTCTTTAATCGCAAGTGGAGGTTAGTTGTACATTCTGTATTTATTCATGATGAATGGTGGAATTGACGGATCTTATCTTTAATAGTTTAATCAAAATTGATATGCCAATTGAATTAAGAAATAATCTCCATGTTCTTGGGTCACTGGAGCTTTAGATGTTTAATGGTTCAACTACGTTTAGTGTTTATTCCTATCAACCTGTGAAGTTCTCCACATGTTGTCACAACTATCATTTTTTCTCTATTTCATTGCAGGGTACATGTGGATTTGCAGCATCCTTGACTTGCGAGGAATTATCATGGAACCAAACTTCTTTTTCAAAGGGAGCCAAACCAAAGAGGGCGGAAAGATAGTCTTTGAGTTTCGGAGTTTGTCGACCCCTCGAGTTTGGAGACTCTTCTTCAGCACTGCCCAACGCTCCTGCCTGGCAGCTTCTTCCCTACTCCTTGCGACATATAGAGGGTGGACTTACCCCTTCAAGGAGCCTTCGAAAAAACAGCACGGGGTCAATCGACATCCTTCTTTCACCATATAGTATGCTTGATGCCGGGAAAATGCACGAAATCTTTTTGCGTTAAGGAGTCACTTTTATCCGTTAGCTTTTTACCATTCTTCAGCTACTAAGTCTTTTTTGTTGTTGTAATTGAGATGATTGAAACTATATGTATGAGTGGTCTCTAAAGAAGTACTTTTCATGGATCTTTGTTTAACATGTAATTTATTATAGATGGCGGCTACTATTCGTGAATCTATGTTCATTGTTCTTGAAGATGATGCCTTCCTTTGTGTGGATCTATGTTTAACTTGTGTCTTCCTCGATATCTTCTAATTTACAGTTGGGGGCGCTGGGAATGGGTACTAATACTAAACATTGGTTCATGCTCAAGGCATTCTCACCGTGTCTTTTTTTGTAATCTAACAATGCTTATTAAGCTTGAGGTCCAGTAGATACTCCTGATGACATCATTTCATGGTAGGAGTAAATGAGGTTATTGACCATCATAACAAACTAGAAAAGGAGGGGAGAGAATATGCATATTGATTGTATGCGCAAAATCAAGCACCAAGCAATAACAATGGAAATTCCATCTACTGATCCATTGCCAACTCAATCACCAAGATTAGGTTTAAGCAGAGCAATCACTTTGGCTTATTATATACATTTACTATTCACCTCACAGCAAGTTAGACACTGAATGCGATGAATCTTGTAACTCAAGGTCCTTCTCGGTACTGCAAGAAGAAAAAATTTGGACACTAAAGGCCACTGGTAAAACCCATTTAATAAAAGTGACCATGTAGAAGACATTAATCTTCTCTAAATGTGAGAAAGCTCATATTTCGGGCAAAACTCATGTTCAGGCAAAAAACCATGTTCCAGGCAATTCGGTATGTACAATTCTCTTTTTTCTATGAGCTCCTTAAATTCAGCTACATCCTTGGGAGAAAAATCATGTTCCTAGCAAAAAAAAAGATACCTTAAATGCATAGGGATTGGCTGTCTAGGAATCAAGAGTGCTCTGGAGATATAAAACTGATTCATATAATTTATCAGGAAATCTTCCTGCCTAAGTTGAAATAATCTCAGTTACCATTGTTCTAAAAAACGCTTGTTGTAAACAAACAAACATGCTAGAAACAAATAAGCTCATTCAAGGCAAAGAGAATTCCATAGGCCATCACTTACATTATATAAATTAAGTGTACAATGTTTTGCTATATCCATTTCACATCTAAAATTCACCGATAATTCATCTAAAATTCACATTACAAGTACATCCAGCCCATCTATAAAAAATAAAATACACTACCGACACCATAGGATTTCCAATTGGTAGCACTTTGTGTGAACACATTTGTTTTTCCATATCAGTGTCTCTTGCTTGTTGATCCTTTTGTTTGATTTTCAACATCAAGATGGAGTTCATCCAACTTCTTTAGAAATCCTAAGATAAATAGGACTGCCTCCTGGGGGGAGCTAACTTGGCTCCCCCGCCCCATTCTACTCATTTTTTTTTATTTTTTTGAAAATTTATTCTGTGGAATTTCATCACTATATTCCTATATTATGTCATTAAAATTTCGTGAGAAATATAGACTCCTACAACCTCCATCCAGATAGTCATTTTTTAACGGTAACAGAATTGCTAAAATCGACCCCATCTAGATGGAGGCCGTAAAAAATAAAACAAATGGGCGAAATAGCACGAAGGGATATATAAGCCATTTTTTATTTTTATTTTTATTTTTGAAAATTTCTTTTGTGAATTTTCATAAATATATACCTATGTTAGGTCATTAAAATTTCGCACGAAACAGAGATTCCTACGACCTCTATCCAGAAGGATAATTTTTAGTAATTTTATTACCTTTAAAAAATGACTGTCTAGATGGAGGCCGTAGGAGTCTTTGTTTCGCACGAAATTTGGATAGCATAATATAGAGATAGAGATGAATATTCACGAAAGAATTTTTCAAAAAAAATAAATAAACAGGTGAAATGGCACTGGGGGAGCCAAGTTAGCTCTCCCTATGGGGCGGCCCCATTTAACCCTCTATATATATATATATATATATATATATAGAGAGAGAGAGAGAGAGAGAGAGAGAGAGAGAGAGGCTCCTTGGGAGTAGCTAATGGGCTACTCCCACACCCAATTTCTCCAATTTTTTTAATTCTTTTGAAAACAAAAAATGTGTATATTCATCACTATATCCCACTAACATTCTATTGAAATTTCGTCAGAAACAGAAACTCATAAGCCATCAATCTAGAATAGGTAATTTTAACGGTTTTAGAATTGCTATAATCGACCTATTCTAGATGGAGGACCTAGGAGTCTCTGTTTTTGACGAAATTTTAATAGAATGTTAGAGGGATAAAGTGATGAATATACAAATTTTTATTTTCCAAAAAAATAAAAAAAGTTGGAGAAAATGGGGGTGGGAGCAGCCAAATTTTACTCATATATATGGGTAAAATGGGGTTGCCCTTGGCTCCCCTCGCGTCATTTCGACCATTTTTTTCTATTTTTTTGAAAATTTCTTCCGTGGATATTTATCAATATATCCCTATATTATGCTCTTCAAATTTCACATGAAACAGAGATTCCTACGACCTCCATCTAAAAGGGTTGTTTCTATCAATTCTGTTACCGTTAAAAAATAATTGTCTGGATGGAAGCCGTAAGAGTCTCTGTTTCGCACGAAATTTGAATAGCATAATGTAGAGATATAGTGATGAATATTCAAGGAATAAATTTTCTAAAAAAGTAAAAAAAACGGGCGAAACGGAGGAGCCAAGTTAGCTCCCCCAAGGGGGTGGTCCTATATATATATAATGGGTAAAATGGGGATGCCCCCTGGGAGTAGCCAACTTGGCTACTCCCACCCATATTTTCCCCTCATTTTTTATTTCATTGGAAAATAAAAATTTGTATATTCATTACTATATCCCTCTAACATTCTATTAAAACTTCGTCAGAAACAGAGACTCATAGGCCCTCCATCCAGACGTCATTTTTTTAACGGTTGCAGGATTTTTTAAATCGTCCCTGTTTGGATGGAGGCCGTAGGAGTCTCTGTTTCTGATGAAATTTTAATAGAATGTTAGAGGGATATAATGATGAATTTACAAATTTTTATTTTCCAAAGAAATAAAAAAATAAGGGAAAAATAGGGGTGGGAGTATCCAAGTTGGCTACTCCCATGGGGCAGCCCCATTTAACCCTATATATATAGGGAAAAATGTGTATGCCCCCTAGGGGGACCCCATTTAACCCTCTTACAACCAAGTCCGAGTCTGTATCAAAATGGCGCCGTTGCCGGGGAGGCACGGCTTAGGTTAAATTTTAGCAAATTTTTGAGTGTTTGATTTTCCTTCCCCGGGTAGTCTGACCCCCGGTTTTCTTGTAATTATTTTCTCGCATTTATTTTTGCATTATTTTATTTTTGTGTAACTCTCTGACCTCCATTTATTTTTTGTGCGAGGACCGCGAGGAGTCGGCGACGCTTCGAGGACTTAGCATTTAAATTTTTGAGTGAAAGAGAGGCTTTGTAATTACATTTTATTTTATTTCTTTTTCTTTCGCATCATTTCCAGCGGTTCCCGTTTGGGATCTCACGCGTGTAAAGATAGTGAAACTGTGTCCCGTGTGCTGTGTGGGTGAATTGTAACTTAGCTTGCACTAGCGGCTCCTCGAGCCACTCTAGGACTTGTTTGTGCTCGTAATCAATAGGACCACACAATACACTTAAAAGACGCACCTAGACCGCAGTACTTAGTCAAAATTAAACTGTTCTTCACGCTAATAGAACTGCCTGTCTAGGAGCGGCTTTTCATCGCTTGCATTTGCATGTAGAGTAAAGTTTTCAATTCTGTTTTGCATCCTGCATAAAAAAGCGAAGGGATCACTGTAAGTATTCTCTACTCAGCATCCGCATCATCGATTTTTCGTGCATCGGCTTTTCTCGATTTCCCCCTCCTAATTTTCTCACTTAAATTAAACAGGAAATTAGGACTGTCCGATAGGCGTGCTTTGTGGTGGACTAATTAAAGTGATAACTTAACTTTAAAATCGGGACTGCTAACAGTATTGACCAAAAAAAAGAATAAAATTTGAAAATTGTTTGCGGGAGATTAATCCCCGACCTTGTTTTCAGGCTGAGTGAGGGTACCTGAGTGTGTGTGAACACCCTAAGGTAGAGCCCAAATCCCCGTCTTCCATATCACGTTCTAACTGATCCTAGCAAATATCACAAGCCGGATAATTTCAGATTCTTTGACTAGTACCAAGTAGCCTCCGCCCGTCCCAGGTAGATAGGGGCGAAATTGCGGTACTTTGCGACAAGCTGCCAGTAACCCCCCGGGGTGAAGTTCCGGCCTTGTCAGCCTCCGCCTGCTTGCAGGTAGATAGGGGCGTGGTCACTGAATCCATCGGCTTGGGATAGGAGCGAAGAAAGGAAGGAGCGGCAGTATCTTAGGCGATAGGATAAACAAGGAAGACGCATCCGGCTTTGAGCCGACTTCCCTTTAGGCCGCGTAATCCTTGCTAATTTGCTTGAATATCACACTTAAAAACTACAAGATTAAGTGGACTCGACTTCGAGTCCTTCACTGTGTTGAGTGTGAACCCAGGGTCTTGGATTGTTCTTTTTGCTTGCTTCAGGTAGGAGTAAAATCCTATCTTCTTCTCATCAAGATGAGTGACTGGGGAGATCTCGACGCGCTATTCACTGATCTCTCTATGAGTCCCCCAAGTAACTCGTCTTTCTCGGTCCGAGCGCACCTTGGACCATCCAGGACTCATGACCCTCTTGAGTCCTGGTTCCCTCATGCTCAGGGTGGTTACTCTCAAACCAACCCTTTTATCTCCTCCGAGATTACCGAGGAAGACCATCTCCTCGGTAATCCCTTCCTTGATTCGCCCTCTAACACCGATCTTATTTTCCAATCCCCAGAACTGGAGGGCGAGATGCCGCCAAGGATGCCACCCGATGAGGACCAGATGCGACAGATTCTTAGACGCCTCACCGAAGCCGAACAGAAAAATGCAGATCTCACGGCGCGGATGGGACAGATCATAGTAGCTGAAGGGATCGACCGACCAATGGTCGATACCTACAACCCGGCGGAGAACGAGATCCAAAACTGGTTAGCACCTGCAGTTCCCGACCAGGCATTCGAACTGAAGCCCCACTTCCTCAGTCTGCTTCCGAAGTTCAACGGAAACCTCAGTGAAGAACCATACACCTTCCTCCGTGACTTCGAACTAGTGTGCAACAATCTTAGCCATCCCAATGTTGGCCAAGATTATATCCGGCTGAAGGCCACCCCGTTTGCCTTAGGAGATAAGGCTGCTCATTGGCTAAAAAACTTAGGGGTGGTATGTACTACCTGGATACAGTTCAAGGATCTTTTCTTGAAGAAGTTCTACCCTCTCAGTAGAACTAACCAGATGAGAACGAAGATCGCCAACTTCGCTCAAGGACCCAGCGAACCTTTCCATGAGGCTTGGGACAGGTTCAATGACTTAGTGCAGAAATACCCATGCCACGGCATTTCGAAGGCGATCTTAGTCCAGACCTTGTTCTGTGGTCTAACCCCAGAAATGCAGGGGTTAGTCAGCGCCGCCTGTGGAGGAAGCTATCTGAACAAGAACGAGCACGCTGTATGGAAGATCTTAGAACAGATGGCAGAAACCGGCAGGTCACAGGCCACAAGGGCCTATCAGTTGTCTCCCTCAATCTTATCCAATGAGACAACTAGAAGGACTGTTGCAGATCTGACTGAGGACCTCATCCCCAGCATAGGGATGATTGCCGACAAGCTTACCATGGTCGAGCAGATCCACAAGAGAGTCGCGAAGATGGAGTCTCTTTCGAGCCTTCCAAAGAAAGTGGAGGAACTCTCTGAAAAGGTAGCTAAGATCAAGCTACCTACCCCTTCTGCACCACCTGTACCTGTACACCGAGTCCATCTTGTACAGGAACATGCATGGGATCTCAGAGCAGCTGGGATCAGGCTTACACCCAGCAGAACAATCATGCACCCCCACAAGTGGAGACGGAATACGAGGAGCCTCCGCCAGTATACGAAATCAACGGGCTTTGGTATAGCCGCGACCCGGTAGTCTGGCAGATCGAGATGGGGAAGGATCAGGCACACCGCTCATCCCCAGTCTACCAAGAGACCAGGCCCGTCACCATCCTGCGCTTCCAGTCCAGGCCAGAACAGGGGTACCAGCCGCAGCAGCGCACCTACCAGCAGGGGCTAGCACCGTCCCATCAGCAGCAGTATCGACACGGCCAGCAGGGCCAGTACAGGACCGCATCCACTCAGCAGCCAGCCCAGCCCACCGAATTGGAGTCCCTCACCTTGGCAATCCAGACCCTATCTGATAGGGTCCAACAGATGCAGAATGACTACCTGGACATGAGGACCGACATCAATCGGGTCTCTCGTGCCCAGGACCAACAAATGGTGCCAAGGACCCCACTTCCCGCACAGGTTCAGGCCAACCCGAACAGCGTACACCAGGGCCAGAACCGACCTCGAGATCAGGTATATTATTCAGATAATTACTTATCTGAACATGAGATCCATTCGTACGATAATGTCAATCATATGTCCCTCAGGAGCGGAAGGACCATGACCATACCTGATCGGGCACGGGCGCAGAAGGAAGGAGCCTCCGAGAATCTACCTGAGGAGAATCCGGAGGAAGAAGAGGAGGAGCATCACCACCACCATCGCCAGCGGAAGAAGAGGACATCTGAGTCCTCGAAGCAGCATTCTCGCATCCACCTAGAGTCAGACGACACCGATGAGCCCGCACCTCCATCTGAGGAGGATCATCCAGAAGAAGCGGAAGAAGCGTCACCGGTCTCGCCTCAGCATTTTCTTTTTGGTCAGAGTCCAAGTCCGAGTCTGTATCAGAGTCAGAGTCAGAGTCATGTTAAGAACTCAGTTCCAGCGGTTAATGAGAATATTTCAGTTCCAGAACCTGAGTTGGAGTCAATAATCCCTTTCCCCCGAGCTCTCAAGGGTGGAAAGAAGAAAATCAAAAAAATCCAAAAAGATGATCCTGAGATGGCTGAATTTTGCAATAAACACATCAAGGTCACAATCCCTTTTGACAAGTTCGTGGAAATGACCCCTGCATTCCAAAAATACCTTAAGGTGAGATGCACACCTACTGGGGTTAGCAGGAAGACCAAAAGCCGTGTTGAGAAACACGTTTTATCAGTAGCCACGACTTGTGCAATAAAGAACTCGTTTCCTCGGAAACGAAGAGACATGGGTGCACATTATGTGGTGAGTCATGTTGATGACATCGCGTTTGCACGCACTCTCCTGGACAATGGTTCCTCGATCAACTTGATGCCCACAGCCCTCTATGAGCGGCTTAATCTCGGACCTCTTAGGAAATCTAGAGCTATTCTGCAGTTTGCTGACAAATCCACTAAGAGGTCCCAAGGAGAGTTAAGGAACATTGTGATCAAAGTCGAGGGGCAAGAATACATGGTGGACTTCACTGTCTTGGATATGGAGACCCCTCGTAATTGGAGAGATTCCCAGATCATTTTAGGTAGGCCCTTCCTCAGAACAGCGAGAGCCTTATTTGATTATAAGAATGGGAAGATTCAGTTCCAAACTCCAGGCGGAGATGAGGAACTTGAGATGAAGCAGACGAGATGGCAGAGACCGGACTCCGAATCCAGCACCGAGTACTCTTCTACCGGAACAGACTGTGAGCATGTAGACGTAGTTGGGCCATGGAGACAGAACCCAGCCAGCATCGATGTATCCATCTCCTTTGAAGATGATCCAGTGCATGAGTCAGTCTGCGAGATCCTCAGGAACGAGTACAGCTCTGAGCCTGCATCGCCCTACATCTTCGATGACGTAGAGGCCCAGTTGGGCCTGTCAGTCCTTACATCCTTAGGACAATCGGAAGATGAGGATGACGAGTCGGACGAGGCGTTTGCCGATTGTATGGAAACTTTTGACGATCCGACTCCAGAGCCGCGCTTGGTGGCAGCTATTACAGAACATGATCCAGCCACTTCCAACACCGAACCAGATCAGATTGAGCCAGACTTTCTAGACGATCACACTATTCCTGAGCTCAAACCTTTACCCACAACCCTGAAATATGCCTTCCTTGCAGGCCAAGACAAGAAATTTCCGGTCATTATCAGTTCGCAATTGACCGAGGAGCAGGAATCTCGCTTGCTAAAGATCCTGGAGAAGAACCGCAAGGCAATAGGCTGGAGCATTTCCGATCTCCACGAGATAAATCCCGCTCTGTGTTCGCACCATATTTACTTGGAGAACAAAGCCAAACCCTCTCGTGAATTCCAACGCCGGTTGAATCCAAATTTACGAGAGGTTGTGAAAAAAGAGATAGAAAAATGGTGCGACGCGGGTTTCATTTACCCAATCTCCGACTCAAAGTGGGTGGCCCCAATCCATGTTGTCCCGAAAAAGTCGGGAATTCAGACGACCACCAACGAGGACGGAGAGGAGATCGTGACGAGAGTACCCACGTCGTGGCACGTCTGTGTGGATTACAGATGCTTGAATGCCGCGACGAAGAAGGATCATTTCCCCCTACCGTTCATTGATCAGATCCTAGAAAGATTAGCGGGGAAAGAATTCTTTTGCTTCCTTGATGGGTTCTCGGGCTACAATCAAGTAGCCATAGCTCCGGAGGACCAGGAAAAGACCACGTTTACATGCATGCCCCTTTGGTACCTATGCTTTCAGGCGCATGCCTTTTGGGTTATGCAATGCTCCAGGTACTTTTCAAAGGTGCATGATTGCTGTATTCGCCGAAATGGTTGGCGAATTCCTGGAAGTCTTCATGGATGACTTCTCGGTCCACGGCGATTCTTTCGATTCCTGTCTTAGGAATCTGGACCGAGTCCTCAAAAGATGTTGTGAGGTCAATCTGGTGCTCTCCTGGGAGAAAAGTCACTTCATGGTGACAGAGGGCATAGTGTTGGGGCATGTCATCTCCAAGATAGGAATGGAGGTTGACCCTGCCAAGGTGGACGTGATCAGACGACTCCAGCCACCAACCAACGTAAGGCAGTTGCGGTCGTTCCTCGGGCATGTCGGATTTTATCGAAGATTTATCAAGGATTTTTCTAAGATTGCCCGACCGCTAACTGAGCTTTTAGGAAAAGACATGGAGTTTATTGTAGATCACAAATGTCTTGAGGCCTTTAAGCTGTTACAAGGAATGATCATGGACGCACCCCTCTTACAAGCCCCAGATTGGTCTCTACCTTTTGAGATCATGACGGACGCCTCAGATTATGCTGTTGGGGCTGTATTGGGACAAAGAAGAGATGGCGTCCCGTTTGCAATTCACTACGCAAGCAAAGTGCTTGATTCTGCTCAGCGTAACTATACAGTTACAGAAAAGGAAATGCTTGCGGTAGTGTTTGCCTTGGACAAATTCAGATCCCACTTAATCGGATCCAAGGTAACTGTGTTCACAGACCATACGGCACTACGATACTTGATGGAGAAGAAGGACGCGAAGGCGCGTCTTCTTCGGTGGATTTTACTTATCCAGGAGTTTGATTTGGATATCCGTGATAAACCTGGAAAGAAGAACGTAGTAGCCGATCATCTTTCTCGTCTCGAAGATCTTAATACTTCCGAGGTTTCCCCAATTCGAGACTCCTTCCCTGACGAGTCGATTTTTGTTATCGACTCACTCCCATGGTACGCCAATATCGTGAACTATCTTGTCTCCAAGAAAGTCCCCGAGGATTGGCCCAAGAGCCAAATCGACCGACTAAAGTCGGACGCTAGACACTACCATTGGGAGGATCCGATCCTTTTCTTTGAAGGACCGGATTGTGTCTGGAGACGTTGTATTCCTCAGGAGGAATACCAGAGTGTCCTTTCTTTATGCCATAGCTTAGAGGCAGGAGGACACCACTCCGGGAAGAGGACCGCATGGAAGGTACTTCAGTGTGGCTTCTACTGGCCGACTCTGTTTCGCGATGCCACCACCTTCGCGAAGTCGTGCCCAGTTTGCCAGAGAATGGGAGGAACCGTTGGATCCAAGGATGAGATGCCAATGCAGCCGGTCATCATTTGTGATGTCTTTGACGCCTGGGGCATCGATTTCATGGGCCCATTCCCTGTCAGCCACGGGTTCGAATACATCCTCCTTGCGGTAGATTATCTGTCCAGATGGGTGGAGACTATCCCGACCCGAGCCGCAGACAGCAGGACTGTCTGTAAATTCATCAGAGAGAACATAATCTCTAGGTTCGGGATCTCCAAGATGATGACATCAGATGGGGGTAGCCATTTTGTGAATCGGGAGGTGAAGAAACTCCTGAAGGACTACGACATCGAACACCGTGTCGCGAGTCCTTACCACCCACAAACCAATGGTATGGCTGATGTGTCGAATAGGGAGGTGAAAACCATATTGCAAAAGCTTGTCCGCCCGGACAGGAAGGACTGGTCTCAGATCTTAGATCAAGTCCTCTGGGCGTATAGGACGGCTTACAAGACACCGTTAGGCACCTCCCCATTCCGAATGGTATTCGGAAAGCCGTGCCATTTGCCCGCAGAGTTAGTGCACAAATCAGAATGGGCAATAAAGAAGGTCAACTGGAACACTCACTTGGGTCAGAAACAGAGAGACATGGATCTGAATGAGCTTGTGGAAGTCAGAAACCGAGCATACGACAACAGTTTGGTGTACAAGGACAAGGTGAAGCGTTGGCATGATAGATATATCAGACGAAAGACCTTTGTTCCTAGACAGAAGGTATGGTTGTTCAATGCTAGGCTGAAGATTTTCCAAGGCAAGTTAAAGTCTAAGTGGACGGGACCATTTGTCGTCCGTACGGTGCATGATAGTGGATGTGTCGAGATCTCAGATCTCGCAGATGACGCACCGACATTCCTAGTGAATGGGCAGCTGTTGAAGCACTTCGTTGAATCCAATGAACAGTTAGTCCATGTGGAGGAGATTGTATTCATGCGCGAGACAGATACAACAGATACATCTCAAGCCGCGTATGAAACCCTGCAGCAATGAATTCCAGCCATCTGCAGCATCTCAAAAGATTCAGACCGACTCATCTGTATATATCATTCTTCCTGTATATCCTATCCTTTACCCCCACGATTCTAGTAACCCATCCCCACATCATCGAACCATTATCTTGGACTATACTTAGGATGACCAGATCCTAAGTATAGGGGGGAGGGGTCACCCGAGTCGATTCACTGTACATTCTCCAGATCACATTGGTCCTCATACTCATTTCCTACCGATACTAGGCTGACCTGAGCCTAAGTATAGGGGGGACCGATGCCCGCATTGTATACTCATCCATTTCTCATCTTTCCCTCGTCCGCCCCATTTATGATCTTCTTCTACACTTAGGCTGCCAGAGCCTAAGTATATGGGGGCGAGACGACTTCTATACTTTTTGTTCCTTTTGGCTCTCCTACGCTTAGCACGAGCTATGTCTTTTTCCTCGCTCTTCGTGCTCTGAGGACATAGCACACGCTAAGTATAGGGGGGCGTGTATATATTACATATATACTTTACCCATAGCTCGTACTTTCGTGTATTTTTGTATATATATCTTACAATAATTACAGGTGGGTAAAATTCGGAAAAAAAATGAAAAATATAAAAATAGGCTTCTTATTTAGTCTTGCATATCATCTCTGCATCTAAAAAGAAAAAGAAAAAGAGTCTTGCATTTTCATAGCATGACATCTCATCTCATCTACATACTTTGCATATGCAAAGTGAAAAGCTAGTGGGTTCTGAACCAAGTTATGAGTAGATATTGAGGATGGACTTGATTTGACCTTAATCCACCTAATTTCAGAGGAACCTTATAGGAACTGGAGTTAAGATTTCTCAGGACAAGTGACTTAATTCTTTGAGTCCGCATGTCTATGTTCACATGTCATCTTGATTAGTCTAAGTAGAATATCTCGTGCATACGCAGGATTCTTTTTGATAATGACCTAACTTGGACAAGCACTATGCACGTAGCTCTTCATTGATGAGGTGGTGAGGAGGTAGAATCCTTTAGCTCGGGGTAGCACACGGGTGGAAACATCCGTCCTCCTCTAGGGAGGGTAGTGCATCTCAACCTAGTCTGGTGGTGTTGACATCTAAGGACAAGATGCTGTGGGTTGCAATAATGCTTCAAAAGAGGGATAGTCTACTGATTCAAGAGGAAAAACTCCTGATGTACATGCTGCTCTTTTCGAAAAAAAATATGCAAAAACTCCAAAAAAATCAGACAGGTTCAAGAAAAAATAAAATACCTGTCGGAGTATGTATACTATTAAAGAAATACAGCTGGATGACTTGGCTACACTGGTCAGGCATCCCGGGATAGGTAGCTACACTGGCTACCGTCCATTCTCTTCTATACCACCTCCTCTTGAGTTGGTCGCACTTGAACTTAGAAGGGAATACCCCGCTCCTCGAGGAAAGAGTTACTGGACCGAGTTATGGAGTTACCTTGTTAGAGGAGGCTGGTTCCGAGCCATTTCTGATGTGGAGAGTTACAAATCACTTACACAGTACAAGTAAGAATCATAGTCATCAGAAATTTGCGTTTGAGGATTTGTTCTGACCTGACTATTGAGGCGTCTTGAATAGAAGACTTGTGGAACTTGAAGTCTGTTAGGTCTTAAGTTCATGTCCAAATAAGGTTCTGCCACACAATTAATCCAAAGGTCGAGTCAGGCTCCATTTTTTTTTTAACTTTTGTTCATGACCTTGGTTTGGAACCCAAAATCATTTCACTCTTTCATTTCATTTAGTTGCTCGGGGACGAGCAAGGTTTAAGCATAGGGGGTTGATGAATCTGTGATTCATCACTTCAAAAGTAAAAAATAGAGCCTTGTTCCCGAGAAAATAGAGGCATATTTCCCTCTATATTGCATAAATAGCATTCATGCATATATTCATAACTCATACATTTTATCAGCTCATTTGCATTTAAATAAGAAGCCAAAACTCCCTTGTAAAATACCTATTTACTAAAATAACTTCTTCTCTATAATATGTACTCCTTAGTTAATAATATAGGGAAAAAGGCCGAAAATCCCCTTTGTAAAATAGCCAATAAAGCCTGAGAAACCCTGTACACTAGAATGCACATAAAGCCCTCATGCAAACTCCGAATTAGGTCTACTTACTCTTAGAATACTACACATTAAAAGACCTTTAAAATGAGACTAATTTCATTGAATTTGGAGCTTGTATGAGAAAGATGGGTTTTTGGGCCACTTTGTATACTATATATGTATATCTATGTATCCTTGTATTTATATATCATATTTGACCTCATCTCCGTCTTTGGTCAACATGAAACTTGTAGATCTCACCGAGATCTACAACTTTCATGTTTTGAGTTTTTCCAAATTCGGCCCCCTCTTCTCTCTACACGCGTCTTTTCCTCCAGCCACTCATAGCAGGCCACGTGGCGCCCTCTGGTTGCGCCACGCGGCCCGCTTCCCCTCGCCTCATCCGCCTCATCTTCCAACCGTTGGATCCTCTTCCAGATCCAACGGCCCAGCGCTGCCCACGCGCGCCTAAAGCCTGGACCATCAGATCATCTCCGGCCTTCATCCACGCCGCACGTTCGCGCTCTCACCAGAACACGCCACGTGGCGCTTTAAAGACCGCTGGATCGCATCCATGATCCTCTGATCTCAGCCGTCTCCCCTTCCAGCGAGTCTTGGCCCTTCGATCAGCTCCATCTCCTCATCCAGGCCGCCCGCTCGCGCTTCGCCCGTAGCTCGCCACATGGCGCCACCACATCCCATCATCACCGAGCCCCCGATCTCATCCAACCCGCCCGCCACGCTTTGATCTCCACCGTTGGATCACAAGATCCAACGGTGGAGACCTCGTCTCCTACCTCCGGGCGCCCCTCTCTTTCACGTCCCTTGCCTTGCGGGAGGGGCGCCCTTCTATTTCCGACTGCACGTCAGCCACCCTCTCCCACCACTGACAACCCCACGATGAACCCCACTCATCCCTCTCCCTCGCCAGCTCCCTCACGCTCCACCACCTCCACCATAGAAGCTCCACGTCGCCCTCGAAACTCGCCTCGTCGCCAACACTGCCACCAACTTCACCTTATAAATACGCCACCTCCGGCCGACTTCACACCCATCCGCCACTCCAGAGAGCGTCCCTGAGCTCCGACCTACCAATTGGTGACAACGATTAGTTGAATCGTTGAGCGAAGAAGGGGTGTCATCTCCGGCGAGATCCACGGCCGCCACCGCCGTGCAGCAGCCTCCATCCGCGAGCTGCGTGAGCTCAGGCCACCTACCGACCTTCGAGCGACGACCTGGAGCTCAAACATGAGCTCCATTCCCCAGGTAGATTCCTCCACTTCCCTCTGATCGTCTTCTTATTTTCTTCTTCGATTTCTTGGATTTAATTTACCTTCCATCGTTGTTTTCTCGCTCCACCTTCATCCCTCCGAGCTCCACGACGGAGCTCCGGTCCTCGCGCTATCATTATCTTCGTCCATCATCGTACCCCACCTCCGCTCGACGCCAACTCCGCCACCTGGGCGGAGCCCGATCACCGGCTCCATCTCACTCCACCTTAGGCCTCACATTTCACCTTGCACGAATCCACGAGCACGCGCACGCTTCGGCTATCCTCTAACCCCCTGCAGGTACACCCATCTCACTGGCCGGAAGCTCGTCGGAGCTCCCTTCGAGCTTCACCGGCACCGTTCCCCAGACCACCTCGCTCACTCCTCAGGGCACCGGAGGCCTCGTAGACCATCCGCGCGTCTTTTGGAGCATCTCCAACTCGCCATCGACCTCCACCGACGACGGGAAGGAAGGGCGGAGCAGCAGCCCCTACGCCGGAGTCCCGCCTTCTCCTCCGCAGGAGGCGGAGGGCCGTCGAGGAAGAAGCTCCAGGAGCCGCTCGATCATCTTGATCGAATGGCCCGCAATCAGCCGCGTCACCCTCTACCGGAGCTGCCAAAGACCGTAGGATCTTCCTTGATCCCACGATCAGGAGAACGCCACGTCGATGAAGACCGAGCCTCGGCCCCAAGCCTAGGCTCGGACGACCCGAGGCTACTCCGAGCCTCAGTCCAGACCTCCAAAACGCCCGAACCTCGCTCCGAGCCGCCGCAGCCCTCCGAGCCTAGGCCGCCCACGTGAGAAGCACGTGCGGCCTGGGTAAATTGCACAGAGGCCCCTGGAGCTTTCCAAAATTGCAAAAAGGTCCCTGTGAAGCAGACCCCACGTGAGGAGCACGTGCCTAGTGGAGATTTTGCACAAGAGTCCCCCACATTATAGGTAATTGCATTTTAGTCCCTGTCTGCATATTTGCTTATTGTAATTTTAATTTCCTGTATTGCATTTACACCCCTGTGTTTGCACGCATCCCTAGATTGCATTTTACATCATCTTGAAATTTTAAAAATTGCATTTTGTTGAGAATTTTGTCCTCTGTCTATTGGTACACGTGTCCTATTTTTGTAAGTTCATTTGAATTATTAATGAATTAATTGGTGAATTGTTGACATATTTTGCCCAGTGACACCTATTGATTTATAGTTAATTCTTTGTGCTTCCAAAATTCATCAAAAATTCACAGTAGCTTAAGGACATCATTTTTAACACACCATAAAAATTTCATAGCATTTGCACACATATCGAGGCCTAAATAAATTGTTAAGTGATTTTCTTAGATTAATTTTAATTAATTAATTTTACAGTGAAATTAAGTTCTGTTAATTTTCCTAGGTCCCTTATCATTAGAGCCACCTAAGATAATTTTAGTTCTTGAGAAAATTGTGATTTGCTATTTATTAAAAATTAAATACTGAAAATCACCTTGTCTGTTTATTTAATTCACAGTAAATTTATTTAGTGTCGAAAAATTCCAAAAAAATTAGTGTAGGTCATTTTCATCCTTATTAATCAACTGGTCAATTTTCATAATTTTTGGACTTCATTTAATATCATAATTAGATTGAACATTAAATTGGCCTGCCTTGTCTGCATAAGTCTGCATAGAAAATAAAAAAAGGACAAAAAAAATTACTTCCTGAAAATCACACACTTGGATAATTGTTGAAATTCACCTAAGGAGACAGATGCCTCCCTGAGATCGACCTTGGACTCCACCAAGAAAAAAAAACATCACTTAACCTTAATCGATAAGTGGTTTTTGATTAACCCCTCGTATCCGACTGCAACGAATCGCATCAATTAATTTGGACATCAATTTGACCGAATTAACATAGGGTGCGGGAGCGATATCACTCCCCCGTCCCATTTTTCACATGTTTTTTTTTATTTTTTTTGAAATCTAAAACCGTGTAAATTCATTATTAAATCCCTATACTACGCTATTAAAATTTCATACGAAACAGATACTCCTACGACCTCCATCCAGACGGGGTCAATTTAAAAAATCCTATGACCGATAAAAAAATGAATGTCTGGATGGAGGCCGTAGGAGTCTTTGTTTCACATGAAATTTTAATAGCATAATATAGGGATAGTGATGAATATTCACGAAAGAAATTTTTCAAAAAAAAATAAAAAATAGGGAAAATGGGGCAGGGGGAGCTAAGTTAGCTCCCCCTAAGGGGAAACCCATTATCCCATATATATATATATATATATATATATATATATATATATATATATATATGGGGGCAGGGAGCCTGCACCCTGGGGTGCAGGAAACTCCCTGCACCCACCCCATTTTTCAATTATTTTGATTTGTTTTTTGAATTAAAAGTTGGGGGGATTTACTTAATATATTGAGGGGAATATGTGTTTCAAATTTCATGCAAAACAAACATTCCTAACATGTTCATCTAGGGTCGATTTTAGTGATTCTAAAACCGTTAAAATTGAGTAGTCTTGATGGAAATGCTAGAAATCTCGAATTAAGTTGAATTTGGAATGACAACATGGTGATACATGGTGATCTAAATCCCCTATGGTTTCATATTAAAAAATAAAAAAAAATAATGAAAAATTAGGTCGGGTGTAGGGAGTTTCCTACACCCGCCGGTGTAGGGTCCTTTTTCCCTATATATATAGGGAAAAATGTGTATGCCCCCTAGGGAGAGCTAACTTAGCTCCCCCCGCCCCATGTTTCACATGTTTTTTTTTTATTTTTTTTTGAAATCTAAAACCGTATAAATTCATTATTAAATCCCTATATTACGCTATTAAAATTGCATGCGAAACCGAGACTCCTACGACCTCCATTTAGACGGGGTCAATTTAAAAAATCCTGTGACCGTTAAAATATGAATGTTATGGAGGCCTGATGAGCGGAAAAATCCGAGCTACTAAGGCAAGAAGGTGTCAAAGGTCGTTGCGACCTCAACCTCTCGGGCCGGACTCAATCAAGAACATAAAGAACCACCAAAATCAAAGATAAATCGATAAAATACGAGAGCGGTCCTCGCTATTTTATTTTACATGGTTATAGCTACCAGGGTCGAACACAAGGAGCACGAAATGGCTGAGATGGCCTACGAAGAAGTCAAAAATAAAAATAAAATAAACAAAGTTATGTCTGGTGGAGTTTTAAATATTTTTAATTTTTTGTATTTAAAATAATAAGGAAAATATAAAAGCAAGGTTAAAAGCCAACAAACAAAGATTTATAAAACACTCCAAATAAAGTCAAAAAATCAAATAAAAATTGTTTTTGTGTTTTTTATATTTTTAGTGTTTTTGGTGATTTTATGGGAATTTTATCATTTTTAGTTGATTTTCTAAAAATCAAGAAAGGAGAACACAGTGGATCAATGTACAACCAGACTTGAAAGGTCAATTAAAAATATATAATTGGCTATAAAAATTTGGAGATAATTTTTATGAAAATATATACAAAAACTGAGCTACAGAAAAAGAGTTTGTATTTTTTGAATTTTATAGAATTTTTAATGATTTTTATAAGATTTTTAGGGTTTTTCAATTTTTTGGGTTTTCTAAGTCCAAATGAGATAAAATTCGGACAGAAGCTTAAAAACAACACAACAATCAAACACAATTTTTTAGAATTTTTAGAAAAGTTTTTATATTTTTATTTGATTTTCTATGTTAGACAGTAGCAAAAATCAAGGATTTTTCTTTTTTAAAAATAACAAAAAGCCACGAAAATGTACCAAAAATAGTGAAATTTTACACAGTGGCAGGAGCCACGTGTCCAAATTTCACTTGATTTGGATTTAATTTGATATTTTATTTAATAAAAACAAGGCACACAGGAAGCAAGGACCTATTTGCAAGAAAACATACTGCCAGGGCCAAACAATAACAAATATAAAAAGCCCAGGGCCTGGAATGCAAATAGCCCACTACAACACGCGCGCAGCACGTGGTTCAGACACAGAAGGGCATAAGTGTAATTCTATTTAAAAAGATGCACACAGTAACAACCAACAAGTTCAAGGATAAAAGTACAATTAACCAATACCCTCACGTATCGATGCACGTGTTTCACATAAATAGGGACTATTTTGCAAATACGAAAAACCTAAGGTCCTAGATGCAAATGTTCCAAAATAAAAAGAACTATTAAAACTATTTACAGGACTAAACTATAAATACAAAAAGGACAGGGGCCTAAGTGAAATTACCCCTTTATTAATGATTGACTGCTGAAGGAGTGCCACATGGAGATCTGACGGTGGTGATGCGCTGGTACCTCTTCAGCGATGGACATCCCCGATTAGATCCCAGATGGATCGGATGTCTATGAGCCTCCCCCGAACGGATAGTGGAGATCAGAACTGGCAGAGGGGCTCGATCGGACGGCGGAGGAGGGTCCTGGGAGAACACGACGCCGGCGAACTTCGCCGACCCAGTACGCGCGGTGAAGGGCTCCTCCAGAGCTGCTGAGATGGGGAAAAGAATGCCTACGCTGGTCCACAGCTGGTGGCGGTCTCCGATGAGGCTGGAGCGACCGGAGTGCTCGTCGACTTCGAGGACCTGGGGCTTCTGCGCCGGAGTGGTTCGACCTCCAGATGAGGTTGCTTTGACCTGCAAGCTGCACAGAACAAACCCTGGGTCGATGGCAAAATGCCTCGACCCGGTCACGAGTGGAATGGGTGCATGTAGGAGGTGGGGCGGCGCCCTTCGGCGAGGCAACGGCGGAGGAGGGCGATGAACCTGCTCCGGGGTGAGTCAGGGTGAATGGAAGGGTGGAGAAGGTGGAGGGAAGTCTGACGGAGGTGGTAGGGCGGTCGGAAGGATGAATGGGTGACCGGAGTGGCATGAAATCAATGGTGGACGTCGGAGCTCAGAATTGGAAAAATAACAAATAAAGAGAATCTAAAGAAAATCTAACCTAACGGATGGCTGTGTTCGTCTAGTCTGGAGGTCGGGGACCTCCGGGGTCGTCACCTCGATGGCTTGATGGGGACAGAGGCTCAGGCTCGCTTGGTGGCGGAGCATGGCGGCGAAGCCGCCGGATCAGTGGTTCTCGGCTTCCCGTGCCTCGCTACGACCCTCTCTCACACGACTGTCACTTAGGTGAGGGAGAGGAGCTCACTGACGACCGAGGGGGAAGGCCAAAGATGGCGTGAAAGTGCGGCAGGGGTGATGTATTATACTGGTAGGGGTCCAGTAAGATGGAGGTCGGGCGAGTGAATCAGAGCGCGGATCCTTGTGCAGATCCCCGGGCGAGGGTCTTGGATCAATCGTTGATAATCGGGGCCCAGGGTTTCAGTGAGAGGTGATTGGATTGATCCGAGAAAATTGGGAGAAATCGGGTAGGAATAGGATCCGGGCATAAAAATGGTCCAAGGGGGGGAGTTGACCAGGGGTCAACGATCCCCCGTGGACCAATGGAAAAATTCCATTGGAAATTATTTAAAAAATCAAAATAAAATAGATAATGACCTTATTTCAAAATATTTACAAAATGAAAAATATTTATTTATTTTCAAAGATTTTTTAGTGATTTTTATTTATTTTTTTAAAAGTTAATTAGGTATTTACATTATATTATTATATATAGGTATATGTACATATGTATTTTTTATTTTTATTTTTAATTACTTATTTATGCATATTTATTCCAATTTTATATTTTATTTATTTACATTATAAAATATGGAATATAAATTGATTTTTATTGGATTTTTATTAATTATTTACAAGGGTAAAATAAATACTTCTTTTATTTATATATACATGGTATATTTACACTGATGAGAGAGAAAGTATTTATTTTTATTTTATTTTTCCCATTTTTATTTTATTTTTATAAATCAATACAAATTAATAAAAACCTATTTTTATTTTTGTTTTATTTTAATAAAATAAAATACGTACATGAAGGAGCATTTTATTGGGAATGGCCCTATCTCTCTCTACTTTGGTTCTTTTGCGGTCAGGTCAATGCTTGGCCCTCCCTTGGGTTCGAGTCACTCGATATTTATTCTAAATATCTCTTTATTTTTCTTTGTCTCTTTATTCTTTTATTTTTGCACAAAAACAAACTAATTATTAATATTTACACAATGCATGCAATTGCTAAATTATTCTATTTACACATATATACATGGTGTTTTGCAAAGGTTTTGTAGCTAAAATAAAAGAATAAAGAGTGATGAATGAGGATTCATCACCCGCCCTATACTTAACTTTGCTAGTCCCTTAGCAAACACTTATTTGAAAAATAAGTGAAAATGAAAAGAACAAGAAAAAGAAGGGGAAAATGCATGGATCAATGCTGATTATTAAACTTGCCTTCATTAAATTGAAGTATGGAGCTCGGTCAGATCTTTGGATTATTAATATGTCGGAACCTTATTTGGACTTAGGTTTAAAACTTAACAGCCTCCAAGTTCCACTAATCTATAGTCAAGACTTCTCAATAATCCAGATCAGAACAAGTCTACATACACAAACCCTGAAGACCATGAATCTTTCCTTGTACTTTGTAAGTGAGGTAAGCTCTCCACCTCAGAAGTAGCAAAATGACAACCCTCCCCAACAAGGTAACTATATGACCCTAGTCTGGCCACTCTTTCCTCGAGGAGCGGGGTATTTGTTGGACATGCGAGCCCACGGCGAGCCATTATGCAATAAATGTTATTGCAATTCACTCCTTAATCTGAAATAAAGAGTACATAGTTTGCATAATAGGTCCCTTAGTGCAATTAGGGTTATGTACCATGGCCATCTTAATGATCATACAGCTGTTGATTCAAATATTGAATCATAGAGGCTGGTGCTTAGATGAATATCTATTGAGTTAGATTGAGGACTCATCAAGCACCGTCAAATGATTATTAAGAGATGATCTCCAGCCTGAGTAGGAGATGGCAATCCTTTCTCAGTTAGGATGATATCTGACCGACTTCTTGATGCAGGTCTCTGCATAGGAATAGAGATTCAGAGGTGTCAGATTAGTTAGGTCAAAGAGTTGACTTAACGAGATCGAGATAACCAAAGTCCTATATCATATGCTGTCATGATATAGGCACACATCCTCTGACCGGAGACAGATGTGTTACTATATGTCTGAGTATGTACATTTGGCAGACCAATAGGTTGATGGCCTAATCAAGGTCTATACACCGGCGCGCTGGTGTGCATATAAAGGCATATGAATAATACGATCTCTCAAAGGGATCATACATGTTCACTACTGAATCGGAAGACATGAGCTCACTCATGAGATATTGGGAATAATCAAATTCCGTGCGCACGGTCGTCTCGCTTTGGAAGCTTGACTGAATTTATTGGTTTGATATATACTTTTTGGAAAGTATATGATCAAGACCTAGGTATGATATATGCTTTTGGAAAGCATATGATCAATACTGACTCCCAATGATCGAACGAGAAACTTACTGATAAAACCATGAAGTAGACAGTATAAAGTTGATCCAATACTTCGGGTTTAATCTGAGTCTTCCAATATGCAGGATGTACAGGTATTAGGAATACCTGAGCGTGATGTGATCATAAACGATTGTATAACCATGACGCTTCCATTCCTAGGGAGTGATGAAACGGGTCTGGATTTTAGTGACTCCTCTCAGTAGAGAAGTAATTTTATCTTAGTGCAATTATTGGACATTGATCTGAATATGATTCAGATGCAATGAGAAGATTAGATTTACGGTCTTGATTTAATCAAGCATCTATGGGAGGCCCGCGATCTGGATTTGAGATATGATCTCAATATCCATGTCACTATACGTGGAACAATACAATCGCCCTGTCCTTATCTCCAAGTATCTGCGGAGAAAGCGCATTGTCATTGAAGGAGTTCATGGATAATTCTATTGTTGATTTATGTATCCGAGCATTGAGGAAATGGATAATTAAATGTGATTTAATTATCATGATTAATATGAATTCGATTAATACTATAAAGAGAGTTGTCTTAGATAATTAAATATGATTTGATTATCAAAGATGTAAATAATGTGAATATGATTCATGTTATTTGAGAACAAGAGAATAGAGATCCAAGATGATTAAATGTGATTTAATTATCATGGATATGAATAATGTGGATAACAATATCCATATTAGTCATATATATTATAAATGTGATTTATAATATATAAGAGAGAGCTATTTGTAATTTATATTTGTTAATTAAATGTTAATGTGAATTGGATTCACATTGGACATTGAATTGAAAATGTAATTTACATTTTGTTTTGGGGTTGTGAATATTATTCACAAATTTATTCAATGGCAAGATTGCAATGTCTACAAAATAATTGTGAATTATTTTTGTAGAATAATTTGCAACATATGTTGTTGCAAATAATGGAGATTACATAAAAGATGAAAAAGCCACCTTCCTAATGGAGGAGGGTGGACGGCCACCACTCCCATTAGGAAAGGGAGGCCGTCCCCCTCTCCACATGGAAGGAGGCTTTCTCTCCTTTCATTATCTCCATGTATTGATGATTTAATTTTGTGATTAAATTGTGTTGATTTATCAACATATATTTAATTTAAACTAAATTAATTGTTGTTGGTTTTACCAACACAAATCTTAGCCATTAAAAGAAACACAATCAATGCGAGCCATTGGATTTGTGTTGGCCCATGGATTGAGATCCATGGATCCCAAAATCTATAAATAGAGAGGCATACCCATGCTCTCTCTTTACACAGAATGCTTGAGAAGCATCTCTCTCTCTCTCTCTCTCTTTCTATCTAGACGTCAGCCCTCTCTATCCCTCTCATGGCCGTCCACCATGGATACCATGGAGAGGTTCTCCATCGCCGCAGCATCATCGTTATGCTGCCCGATCGTCTGCTCGTGGATCTCCGTCTCCTTCGGTGTGCCTCGCTCGTGAAGAAGACGACGGATCTCGTCTGTCGAGATCAGGAGATCCGCCGCTTGGATCATCAACATGGATTGCGAGAAGCACGTTGTTCATCCCCGCGCTCGCAAGCGTCTCCTCCGTCGGATCGGACTTGAGATAGGAGGTCTCTTCGTTTAGAGGCTCGATCGCAACCACGCTTCAAGAGGTAATCCTATTACTTGTTTGTGGTTTAGACGAAACGATCCGAGAAGTGTTCTTGGATCATGTGGTTTCGTCGTGAGAACATTTTTAAATTCCGCTGCATCGAGCAACTAGTACGACTAGTCGCTCCTCGTCGTATTCGATACGACGCTCACGCTTCCGTGATGCGCTTGAGGATCTAACTATATCCTTCAAGTGGTATCAGAGCCTTAGGTTGACGGTTTCGAATATGATTCGCTAACCGAGGACGACTTGGGTTCGTTATGGTCGCGAAAGTTTTTATCGCATTTGATTTCGCAGATCTGTTTAGTAAATAATTTCGGCCATATTTAAAATGTTTAAGTACAAATTATTTACTTGTATTTTGTTCCCCATTAAATAAGGAAACCATAGGATCTGAGTTTGCGTAAATCGGATTTCGTTTGCTCTAGATATGGTTGTTTTAATGAACATGTATTCACTGTTACGGGAACTGTGAATTTTAACGTAATTAAGAAGTTAATTACTGTTTAGAGACGCCTCGAAATGCGTGCAAATCACATATAATCTGTTGTAAATCAAGTTAGCAAACTATGGAAACTTACTTTGCTTAATTTGGATTTAAATTAATTGAGATATGCTAATTTTAGTAAGTAGGAGTCACTGCTGAAATTACTTTCCTAATCAAGAACCATATGATTGTCAATTAGTGAAATTAATTGTTAATTTCATGAAATAATTGTGGAAAATATTTGAGAGATATTGGAATATGATTATTTCCTTAATTGACTTGACCTCAACCAATTAATTGATTAGATTTGATCTAGATCATAATTGGAAACCCAATCATCAAACTCCTTGCTTGAATAGGATTGGGAATTTGTCTAGCAAATTTCCTTATAACCAAAATTGTTTTGATTACTATATGGTATAATTTCGGTTGAAGGACCGATGATCATCTCAAGTACAAATTAATCAATTTGGTATTATCCTTTCCCGAGGCGGATATGGTGTCTAGTCGGGGATCGCTGGGGTAGCGGGTTGCAACGTATGCGGTCCGTCCCACTCCCACCGGTACTGGCCATGACAACGGGTAGGGCCGGGATAATGTCCGAGGGATTAAGATGTATTTTTCTAATTATTAAAATACGAATTAATACGTACTTTGAGAATAATACCATATATATTCAAGTAAGACAATCAAGTTTGATTGATTGAATTGGATTGATAATTAATTTAATATGATTAAGTTAATTATGTCCAATAAAAATACTCTAATATGATTAGAGTTGATAATTCCCTTGGAAGAATTAATTATATGAATGTGATTCATAGAAATTAATTTAATTTGAATAAGATATGGAGGATCACATAAGTGACATCCATGGTCTCCCGTCAAGGCGAAGAGTTTCGTCGCCAGATATTATTTGTGGGAGACGCCTGCCCGAAGTGACAGCTCCTGCATATGATCCATTTGGATCGGGCTCGTCGCTTCTCGAAAGAGTAAGGATGTATGCGTATTGACCCCAATATCGGGTCCTCATATTATTGGGACGATATTGGATTGCGCATAGCGAGTTGTATTCCTGTTGACGGTTGGTTCAATTAATGACGGATCAACATCACCTTAGGGGTGGTGGGCCCGGGTATTAAAGACCGAATTGGGAGATGCAAGTTGGACTTGCAAGGCGGAATGTGTTCCCGCTTCTTTTTATCCGAGTTGCAGGTTCTCATATTATTGGGATGCAACAAAGATAAGGAAGGAGATCACAGATCTTGCTTGAGATATAATGGTAAGTATATCTCTTACATTGAAAGTGATTAAGGGAATGAACTTTCATTGTTGACATGGCAAGACAACTTTGATATAAAATTCCTAATTCAAAGTAAAACATGTATATATATAAATATATATCCTTATGCAAATTTCTTATTTCAAGATAATCCTTCATTAAACCCACTCAATGTTATACTCATTAATAACCAATAGAATATCATGGATTGGACCCTTGATCCAGATATTGTACTTGCGATTGGACACATAATGTATGTGGTTGCAATGTGCAAGTTTCCTCATAATAATGAGAAGTGATAATTAAATAAGACAATAGGACTAAAACCCTAGGGTTTGTATGTCTCTATAAGTCTTGATCTTATCGAATGTACTTTTGAAGTGACATGTCGATGATGATCGTAATTATCAAATTAATCCTTATAAAATCAATAAAGATATTCTGGCATACATATGTGCTCTTGACATTTAATCATGAATGACATGGTTCTCTACATCATGTAGAATGGTAGCTCTATTAGAGATAATGTATTCAAATTGTTTGAGTACCTACCTGAACCTATGCTTTAAGAGTTTAGATGGATGTAGGTGATGAGTGTCATCATTCTACTATCTTTACTTTAGTCATTCATGAAGCTTCATAATATTCATATTGTATGAATTTAATGAAGCATGTATAAGTGTTGAAATACTCTTATATTGAAATTTTTGATTTTAAGATAAGAGATCCTTTAGTCTTGAGCAATGGTTGTTTAGAGATAAAGGGAGCGCAGTGGAAGCATGGGTTGAACTCAAGTAAGAAGTATAGTCAAAGAGTTGATTGTACTTCTGTTGCTTCCATCCAAAGAGTTGGATGAATGCCAATACTGCAATAAGTTGATGTGTTGATAGTATGACTATCAAATCTATCTAGAATCCTTAGAAAAGGAATAAGATAACACATCAGAATAACCTACATATAATCATTGAAATTGACTTACTTATTTGATAAGGTAAAGTCTAATTATTGTATCTCAATCTTCTGATGACACTTGCAATTGGTTGCATATGTATTAGAATATTAGAAATTTGATCTTAAGGTTTAATGGTCATCCATGTTGGAATTGATGCAATTGTTGCAATAATTTCCACCGGATGAATAGACTTCATATTTTCAGTGGGAGCCCTTAGTCTTAGAGAATGCCTCTATGACCTAGATATTAGAATACACTCATTGTTTATTTCTAAATGTTGGGAATAAACATGAAATCTGGAATAGACCTATCATAAAGAGTTATGATGGAGATATTTCAGATAGTAATCTTACATCTAGTGGACTCCACTAAATTAGAAAATTAATGAATGGTTCATTAAGATTTCTAATACTGAAAATTAAACCTTTAAAGATCAATAGGAGGATAAAGATCATTTGACAATGATCTGGCATCATGTTTTGGACATTTGTTTGTTGATGTGATCAATAGACTGATAAGAGATGAACCTTTAGATTGTCTAAATGTTCAAATCTTACATACTTATGAATATTGTATTCAAGAGTAAAAATGTCCAATACACCCTTCTTTGGGAAAGGTGTAAGATGTTAAGGTATTCAAGATCTCATACATATTGATGTATGAGAATCATATGTATCATAGTAAACATTATGGATGTGTGATATCTATTGATGATTATGTATGATATGAAATTTCTTCTCTTCACCTTAGAAAACTTTGAAATGTTCAAAGATTTCACAATTTTGGTTTAGAACCAAAGTTTGAAGGAAGATGAAATGAATTTGATCTAACCAAGGTAGCTTGTACCTATTAGATGAATTCAAGGAATACCTTATAGAGATATGAATATCATTTCTATCTCACCCCTCCTAATGAACCTTAACTCAATAGAGTTGTAAGGAGATGCAATTATTCATGTGTGACATGATTAGATCAATGATTAATCTTAGCATAATTATCTCTTAGTTTCCAGGTATATGTATATGTGGTAGAGACTACATTATATATATTTAATAAGGTTCCAAGCTAGTAAGCTGGAATCTAGCACCAAAGAGTGCCACTTCATTAGGAAAATAAAGAATGGTATTGGATACCTACTTTATGACCTTGAGATTCTTAAAAGATCTCATCTTTGAGAATATGATTCTTATAGGATGACTCTCTTGAGAATCAAGATGAAAATGAAGTAAAGGAACTCATTTAATCTTGAAAAGATAATGAGGCTCCTGAAATCGGAAACTAAACTAGATAATTAAAGATGAAACATTAATACCTCTTCAAATAAGTTTGAGGATGGATTCCATGTGTCAGTTAAATTTGAAAATGATCGGACTTCATGTGATGAAGCTCCTGAAGATCATGACATGGAAAGATGGATGTTAGCAATAAAAGTCTAATGTAGACTTCATATACAAGTGTTGTATATGGACCCTCGAGGATCCACCTATATGGGTCAGACCCATTAAGGTGTAAATGGATCTTCAAGAGAAAGAGGGAACCTGATGAGAAGGTATAGACCTTCAAAGCACGGTTCGTAGCCATGAGCTACACACCGAAGAGAAGGCATCGCTTACGATAAGACTTGCTCTCCAGTGACCTTGCTTTAACCCATCAGAATATTGCTAACTATAGCTACACAACTTGTCTATGACATCTTCATGGTGTGAGTCAAGATTGCATTCCTCTATGAATACCTCTCTGAGGATATTCATATGAAGTAGCCCCAGGGCTTCATGGTTGAGGAAAGCAAGATGTGCTAGCTGAAGAACTCCATCTTTGGACTCCAATAAGTTTCTTGTAGTTGGAACATAAGATTTGATGAAATTATAAATGTTGTGATTTCAGATAAAATCTTGATGAACCATGTGAAGCTTAGTGGGAGTGCCATTGTGTTCATCGTGCTTAATGTAGATATTATTCCAATCATTTAGAATGATATAAGAATAAATAATAAGTGTTTGATAATTTGGTTGTTCCATACCTTGAGGTACGATCTCGAGGATACCTCTTAGATCTTAGTTCTGAAGTAGCTCAGAAGCAAAGAGAAGAGGATATTGGGACCGTCACATTAGTAATATACCTTGGACTTATTCCATTTTCTGGAAAATTCCAAGAGAGGCTTCCTTCCCTTAAGATGTGGTAGTGACCTGTCTAAACGGATAGCACCTCAAAGAGTTGAGGAAGTAAAAGCCAGAACTGCTTGCACTTATGCATCAGTTACGCGAAGCTGAAGTGTATACTAGATGTGTACAAAAGCCATATGTCTGCCATGCACTGGGAATAGTAAACTGTTACTAATCCTACTCTGGAAATAAAACACTTGGTTGCAGTAATAACAATATCTTCAAAGATGATGAAACTTAGAGATAGTGATCTCAAAGTCTTATCTTCAAAAGTTTAAGATCTTGTAGATAGTGATCTATAAGGGTCTTAACTGTAGATACCTTAGGAGATAGAGATCTCTAGGAATGAAGGTATTCTAATAAGGATTATGGGAATACTGGTTATGATAATTAATAAGATGTAGTGTCAAGGACACTATAACCAAGAAAATTGAGTATCGGTTGCATGAGATGCAACATTCGCATTGGATGCGAGCACTGTTACTAGGAGATATGCAAGTGCCGTAAAAGGACTTGGCGTAGTCTCTTGGGGACGGAGTGACTGATCAGCTTACCTAGCTATTTTCTAAATAGCCTATGATTGTCACATGAGTGTGGGTTTAAATGATTAGCCCATTAATGGCTCTTTGGACTAGTGGGAGATTGTTGGACATGCGAGCCCACGACGAGCCATTATGCAATAAATGTTATTGCAATTCACTCCTTAATCTGAAATAAAGAGTACAGAGTTTGCATAATAGGTCCCTTAGTGCAATTAGGGTTATGTACCATGGCCATCTTAATGATCATAAAGCTGTTGATTCAAATATTGAATCATAGAGGCTGGTGCTTAGATGAATATCTATTGAGTCAGATTGAGGACTCATCAAGCACCGTCAAATGATTATTAAGAGATGATCTCCAACCTGAGTAGGAGATGGCAATCCTTTCTCAGTTAGGCTGATATCTGACCGACTTCTTGATGCAGGTCCTCTGCATAGGAATAGAGATTAGGAGGTGTCAGATTAGTTAGGTCAAAGAGTTGACTTAACGAGATCGAGATAACCAAAGTCATATATCATATGCTGTCATGATATAGGCACACATCCTCTGACCGGAGACAGATGTGTTACTATATGTCTGAGTATGTACATTTGGCAGACCAATAGGTTGATGGCCTAATCAAGGTCTATACACCGGCGCGCTGGTGTGCATATAAGGGCATATGAATAATACGATCTCTCAAAGGGATCATACAGGTTCAATACTGAATCGGAAGACATGAGCTTACTCATGAGATATTGGGAAGAATCAAATTCCGTGCGCACGGTCGTCTCGCTTTGGAAGCTTGACTGAATTTGTTGGTTTGATATATACTTTTTGGAAAGTATATGATCAAGACCTAGGTATGATATATGCTTTTGGAAAGGATATGATCAATACTGACTCCCAATGATCGAATGAGAAACTTACTGATAAAACCATGAAGTAGACAGTATAAAGTTGACCCAATACTTCGGGTTTAATCTGAGTCTTCCAGTATGCAGGATGTACAGGTATTAGGAATACCTGAGGGTGATGTGATCATAAACGATTGTATAACCATGACGCTTCCATTCCTAGGGAGTGATGAAACGGGTCTGGATTTTAGTGACTCCTCTCATTAGAGAAGTAATCTTATCTTAGTCCAATTATTGGACATTGATCTGAATATGATTCAGATGCAATGAGAAGATTAGATTTACGATCTTGATTTAATCAAGCATCTATGGGAGGCCCGCGATCTGGATTTGAGATATGATCTCAATATCCATGTCACTATACGTGGAACAATACAATCGCCCTGTCCTTATCTCCAAGAATCTGCGGATAAAGCGCATTATCATTGAAGGAGTTCATGGATAATTCTATTGTTGATTTATGTATCCGAGCATTGAGGAAATGGATAATTAAATGTGATTTAATTATCATGATTAATATGAATTCGATTCATATTATAAAGAGAGTTGTCTTAGATAATTAAATATGATTTGATTATCAAAGATGTAAATAATGTGAATATGATTCATGTTTTTTGAGAACAAGAGAATAGAAATCCAAGATTATTAAATGTGATTTAATTATCATGGATATGAATAATGTGGATAGCAATATCCATATTAGTCATATATATTATAAATGTGATTTATAATATATAAGAGAGAGCTATTTGTAATTTATATTTGTTAATTAAATGTTAATGTGAATTGGATTCACATTGGACATTGATTTGAAAATGTAATTTACATTTTGTTTTGGGTTGTGAATATGATTCACAAATTTTTTCAATGGCAAGATTGCAATGTCTACAAAATAATTGTGAATTATTTTTGTAGAATAATTTGCAACATATGTTGTTGCAAATAATGGAGATTACATAAAAGATGAAAAAGCCACCTTCCTAATGGAGGAGGGTGGACGACCACCACTCCCATTAGGAAAGGGAGGCCGTCCCCCCTCTCCACATGGAAGGAGGCTTTCTCTCCTTTCATTATCTCCATGTATTGATGATTTAATTTTGTGATTAAATTGTGTTGATTTATCAACATATATTTAATTTAAATTAAATTAATTGTTGTTGGTTTTACCAACACAAATCTTAGCCATTAAAAGAAACACAATCAATGAGAGCCATTGGATTTGTGTTGGCCCATGGATTGAGATCCATGGATCCCAAAACCCTATAAATAGAGAGGCATACCCATGCTCTCTCTTTACACAAAATGCTTGAGAAGCATCTCTCTCTCTTTCTATCTAGACGTCAGCCCTCTCTATCCCTCTCATGGCCGTCCACCATGGATACCATGGAGAGGTTCTCCGTCGCCGCAGCATCGTCGTTATGCTGCCCGATCGTCTGCTCGTGGATCTCCGTCTCCTTCGGTGCGCCTCGCTCGTGAAGAAGATGACGGATCTCGTGTGTCGAGATCAGGAGATCCGCCGCTTGGATCATCAACATGGATTGCGAGAAGCACGCGGTTCATCCCCGCGCTCGCAAGCGTCTCCTCCGTCGGATCGGACTTGAGACAGGAGGTCTCTTCGTTTAGAGACTCGATCGCAACCACGCTTCAAGAGGTAATCCTATTACTTGTTTGTGGTTTAGACAAAACGATCCGAGAAGTGTTCTTGGATCATGTGGTTTCGTCGTGAGAAAATTTTTAAATTCCGTTGCATCGAGCAACTAGTACGACTAGTCGCTCCTTGTCGTATTCGATACGACGCACACGCTTCCGTGATGCACTTGAGGATCAAACCATATCCTTCAGTATTCCCTTCTAAGTTCAAGTTCAACCAGCTCAAGAAGAGGGGGAAGAAGAGAATGGACCATGGCCAATGTAGCCATGTATCCCTGGGAGCTCAACCAGTGTAGCTAAGTCTCCCTGCTGCAAGCTACATAAGATGGAACATGAGTCTCAGGCTTTGCTTGTTGCACTATATACACTCCGGTGGGATTATCATTTTCTATCAGAACCACCACTTTTTTGGAGTTCTTTTCTTTTTGCATTTTTTTATGTGCATCTGGACAACATATCTATTAAGTGCAGCATATACACATAAGGAGTTTTTCCTCTTGAGCCAGTAGACTATCCCTCTTTTGAAGCATTATTGCAACCCACAACTCCTGTCATTAGACCTCATGGCAACCAGACCAAGTTGAGACGCACTTCCTTCACTATAAGAAGAAGAGAGGTTCCGCCTAGAAGTACTACCCTCATATGCTACCCCAAGTCAAGAAAGACTGCCTCCTCACCACCTCATCCGTAGAGAGCTCGGTGTAAAGTGCAGGTCCAAGGAAAGCCATTGTCTATATGAGTCATGTGTGTGTTATTAAGTGCTCTACTTAGGCTCATCGAGATGACATATGATCATAGCCTAGTGGACTCAAAGAATTAAGTCACCATGGACCTGAAAAGTCTAAACCCTAAGCCTTATAAGGTTCCTCTTATAATTAGGTGGATTAAGATCTTAACCAAGCTCCATTTTTCAATTTTATTCTTGGCTAGTTTAAATGTCAACTATGATCCAGGAAAAACTATACAAATATTTACAAAGATGCAATTTACAAAATATTTACACATGTGCAAAAATTTTGAAAAATGTTTGAAACATGGATGTATGCATGAATGCAAGTTTTGCATAATATGTACACAAATTTACACAAGGTTTTTGCAAACTTTTGATTTTCAAAACATTTTGCAAAAATTTTATACTATATACATAATTTTGATATGAAAATATTTACAAGCTATTTACACAAAAGATTTTTACAAATATTTTTACAAAAATAATTTGTACAACTAGCTATGTATGTGCAATAAAAGAATTTTATTTACAATGAAAAATTTTAATTTTTATTGATTTTTGGGTTTTAGCCATTTTTATTTATTAACACACTCACACAAAGTACGAGTTACGGCTAAAGTATATATGGAATATATACACACCCCCTATACTTAGCTCGAACGATGTCCTCAGAGTCGAGAGCGATGAAGAAGACATAACTCGTGCATAGTATAGGGAAGTGAAAAGGAAGGCTATATACAGAGACGAATGAAAAGCAAGAGATCTTGGGGTCTCCCCCTATACTTAGGATCAAATCATCCTAAGTATAGCAGGATGTACACAAAGGGAAATCCGAGTGAGAATGTACAAGGTCTACCTTCCCTATACTTAGGGTAAAATATCCCTAAGTATAGGCAACAAAACAGGGGTAGAAAAACACGAAGAAAGTCAACAAATATAAACAGGATGGAAGGACATCACTCACCCTATACTTAAGGTGAATAATCCTTAAGTATAGGCAACGACAGAAGTGATGAAACGGAACAAAAGGAACAACTCGGTGTTTCCACCCCCTATACTTAGGATGAGGTATATCCTAAGTATAGCAAAGATATTCCTATACGAGACCTGGAGTGAAAACAAAAATGGAAGAAAGAAAAATCATGACAAAACACGTATATACAAAAGAGTACAATGTTGAGGTGCCTCTCAACAAGCACTAGGTTTTACGCCCCTAGCTGGGCACAAAGGCTAGGATAACGCTATGTCAAGGTTCATGATGACATCTGTAAGGCGAATGTCATACTGTCATCGCAGTCTCGGTATGACAACATCGTCGGAATCCAAAGTGTAAATAATGACACCCAGGTAGGCAATCAGGCGGGTGTCTGCTACCGACCATGGATATGGGAAGATGTGATCGGGATCCGGTAGCACAAAAGAAATCATTGGCTCAGAATCAGACCGGAGTGAAAGTGTAGAGACGAAGAAATCAAACGTGGATAAGGATGGATCAGTCATGGAATCCTTCACGTCGATCGGTGTCTCAAAGAGGTATGGAAAGTGAATATCAGGAGACTCTCTAAGAAAACTAATATCCGATGCATATAATAAAGGTAGATCGGGCAGATCATCGAATATCTCTAGGATGGGCTCATCCTCGCGAGGGTCGTCGAGGTGAGATGACGCAAAATCAGAAGGATTAGAAGACTTGGTTTCGTGATCCGACAGATCGGATACACTCTCATAAGGTGAAACTGAGCACACATCGTGCGTGGCATCCTCCCGCAAATAACCCTCGGGGAGGAATGCAAGATCAGAGGTGAAAAATAGAGGATCAATATCTATCAAGGCATCTGCGCTGCTGTCAAGCACCCATTCAGTGCACGAGGCTGCATCATCATCTGAAGTCTGGCTCTCGGCAATCTGAAGGTAGAAGAAGGTACTAGTCAACACTGCAGAGGCTAGCACTATGTCTGCGGCTGATCCTCACTCTGCGGCAATGCTGGCTGCCATCTGGTCCTCAGCAAGTGTATCTGTCTCATCAAAGTGGAGGACAAAAGGCTCAAATACGGGACTCTCGATGTTTGGTCTCTCAAAGTGGTGTCCCATATCGAGCTGTGGCTGCTGGGCTGAGCCATGGTGTCTGTCTGACTCCGAGAAGAGTCTCTATAGAAAAGGAGTTGAATCATCCTGGACTAGAATATTTAATGGCTAGGTCGATGGCTATAGTAATGGGGGCTCCTCCGTATCCTGGAGTATCACAAGATATGATATCCAAGAATCGTCAACTAAAAACTCTGGGGCTGACTCGAACTCTTGTCGGAAGACCAATGGGAACTCGAGTAGACTTTGGGTCAAAATCTCCACTGTAGCAGTCATCTTCTCTGTACTCTGTGGTACTGCAGAGTCCAAGTCCTCGGGCTGGTGTGTAGAAATTGTATCCTCATGTCATGCGGCACACCCTACTGGTACTGCAACCTTCTCATGTGTTGTCCCGACTATGGCATCTCGTGAAGATGGTCTCTGTGAAAGTAACCTCGAGATGGCATCCAGTAAGTCAATGTCGGAACTGCGGTGTGAACCACCACATGAGGTAATCACCAGTGCTGACTGCTCCGCGGTCATCCCCTGCATGGAGATCTCAATAAGGTCAGTCAGTGAAAGTCCGTGCTCGGAAAATCTCCTCAAGAGGTCAAGGAACCTCGACCATGCCTCGTGCAATGGCTCCTGGGGGTCTACTGAAAACCCTATGATCAAGGACCGCATCATCTCTGCTCTATGCTGGGGAAAGTATCTATGTAGAAACTCTCGACGTAAGTCTCCCCACGTATCTAATCTCCTTCCCAACCGTCGGTGCCATCTCATGGCTCTGTCCTGAAGAGTGAATGGGAAGGTCTTCAGCATCATCTCTTCCGCAGTGATATCTGAATATAACTGTGTCCTGCAAAACTCCTCACACTCCGACATGTGAAGATAGGTCTCCTCGTGCACCTCCCCTGAAAATATCGGCAGTCTCTGAATAAGATCCAAATCCAGGATGAATGGACCTAATGTAGAAGCTGACTGAGCTCCTTGTCCTATCTGCTCATCCACCATACTGGCATAAGAGACATCTGATACTCGTATCTGCTCTATCTGATCGCGTACGAGGTGCACTCTCAACTCAGCAATGGCATCGTCTGGGCCTCGCATCTGCTCCATCTGATCTTCGCGGACGTCTAGCACAACATGCCCAGAGTAATGAAAGGGATGGGAGGGAGGGAATGAGAGGTTGGTCAGAGATCCGACCTCCCTCGAAGGTGGACTGGACTGATGGTCAGAAGATGGAAAAGTCGCAAGAGTCGGCAAGAAATGAGGGGGGTCCATCATCCAGGGATACAGAAGAGAAAGGGAAATAGAAGGCTGAAGGGAGGGTGGGAGAAAGATAGATGAATAGATGGAGAAGATAGATGGAAAGAAGGCAGAAGGGATATGGAAACACACAAGATGAGAAAGCAAACCCCCGATTCACCTACTCAACACTGAGCTGAAGACCGTAAGAGATCGGTCAATTATCTTGTCAATTTTATTTAGGTGATCAAGTCTGTCTTTCAGAGCGATTACGTGAGCTGATAGGAATCCAATCCACCTACCATATTGTCCCATATAAAAGGCCGGTAGTCTGATGGGGGTTCGGATATGGCTCTAGCCTAGGATGCGGGTCACTCTTTCGCTCATCCAAACCAAACGAGGAGGGGGTTACTCTCCCAAGACAGATTTTAAATGATGTGTCTTTTAGGTCAAGTGTGATTAGCAGTCCCTATTTTATTGTTTTTCTTTTTATGTATTTTTCAAAAATCGTCTAACCAATTTTTCGATTTCCTTTTATTCCTAAGTCCAGAAAAATAGGGGGAGGAAAGTGGAAAAGCCGATGCGCGACAAAATCAATGATGCATGCACGAGATAGAAGGTGTACCTGACTCCAGCAGTCTACATGCAATTATGATCCGCACATAAATTTAAACTACCTATATGGATGCAATGCGGGAACCGTCCTAAGCAGAAATTTCTATTATCGTGAAGCACGAATTTATTTGTCTAGATCCAAGCACGTTCTAAGGGAACAGATATTCTATTAGGGCTTTGGACCTAATGCTACCTGGCTCAACGAAAATAAAAACCTAAGTCTAGGGGCTCATGCATAGAAATCCACGTGAAATCAAAGAAAAGAAAAGTGAGAAAAACAAAACCATGGTGGGGTTTCCGAGCACACCGGTGCTCGACGAAACAGACCCCGATATCACCAAAGTCCAAGTCTCTACCCCTATATTATTACAATTAATAATGATCTACAGAAAATAAATCTAAGCTACTCTACGGCTATCTACGCGACTATTCCATGGCTCCCGCACTCCTGCTTCATTCCTCGCGCTCTCCTATGGCTCCGTGCAGAAGGGAGCCGCCCCCGAATCTCGCGGTTGCGTCAACTCTTCGAGAAGAACCGCCTCGGTCCTCGGGCCCTCGTAAGAAAACAACAGAGGTGCCAGACACAGATTATTATAAAAATAAGTGAGATAAAATAAAATAACTAGATGCAAAAATAGAAAATAAACACACAAAACAATGGAAAACAAAAACCAAAATAAAATAAAATAAAATAAAAAGAAATAGAGAAAATCGAAAAGCTGCGAAAAGCCGAGGGCGAACGAAAAGCCACGGAAAAAGCCGCGAAAAACAAAACTGAACAAAAATGAAAAAGAAAGACTACTAAGTCGTGCTCCCTGGCAATGACGCCATTCTGATGAGCCGAAAATTCTGAGCGACTAAGGCAAGAAGGTGTCAAAGGTCGTTGCGACCTCAACCTCTTGGGCCAGACTCAATCAAGAAAATAAAGAACCACCAAAATCAAAGATACATCGATAAAACACGAGAGCGGTCCTCGCTATTTTATTTTACCTGGTATAGCTAACAGAGTCGAACACAAGGAGCACGAAATGGCCGAGATGGCCTACGAAGTAGTCAAAAATAAAAATAAAATAAACAAAGGTATTTTTGGTGAATTTTTAAATATTTTTAATTTTTTGTCTTTTAAATAATAAGGAAAATATAAAAAGCAAGGGAAAAAGCCAACAAACAAAGATTTATAAAACACTCTAAATAAAGTCAAAAAATCAAATAAAAATTGTTTTTGTGTTTTTTTATATTTTTAAGTGTTTTTAGTGATTTTATGGGAATTTCATCATTTTTAGTTGATTTTCTAAAAATCAAGAAATGGAAAAACAATGGATCAATGTGCAGCCAGACTAGAAAGGTCAATTAAAAATATATAATTAACTATAAAAATCTGAAGACAATTTTTATGAAAAATATATACACAAACTAAGCTACAGAAAAAGAGTTTGCATTTTTCTGAATTTTATAGAATTTTTAATGATTTTTATAAGATTTTTAGGCTTTTTTCATTTTTTTTGGGTTTCCTAAGTCCAAATGAGATAAAATTCGGATAGAAGCTTAAAAACAACACAACAATCAAATACAAATTTTTTTAGAATTTTTAGAAATTTTTTTTTTGATTTTCTATGTTAGACATTAGAAAAAATCAAGGTTTTTGATTTTTTAAAAATAACAAAATGCCACGAAAATGTACCAAAAAAATAGTGAAATTTTTACACAGTGGCAGGAGCCACATGTCCCAATTTCACTTGATTTGATATTTTATTTAATAGAAACAAGGCACACAACAAGCAAGGACCTATTTCCAAGAAAACATACTTCCAGGGCCAAACTGTAACAAATATAAAAAGCTCATGGCCTCGAATGCAAATAACCCACTACAACACGTGCGCAGCATGTGGTTCAAACACGGAAGGGCATAAGTGTAATTCTTATTTAAAAAGATGCACACAGTAACAACCAACAAGTTCAAGGATAAAAGTGCAATTAACCCACACCCTCACGTCTTGATGCACGTGTCTCACATAAACAAGGACTATTTTGCAAATACGAAAAACCTAAGATCCTAGATGCAAATGTTCCAAAATAAAAAGAACTATTAAAACTATTTACAGGACTAAACTACAAATACAAAAAGGAAAGGGGCCTAAGTGAAATTACCCCTTTATTAATGATTGATTGCTGAAGGAGTGCCACGTGGAGATCTGACGGTGGTGATGCGCTGGTACCTCTTCAGAGATGGACGTTCCTGATTAGATCCCAGATGGATCGGACGTCTATGAGCCTCCCTCGAACGGATGGTGGAGATCAGAACTAGTAGAGGGGCTCGATCGGACGGCGGAGGAGGGTCCTGGAAGAACACAACACCGGCGAACTTCGCCGGCCCAGTACGCGCAGTGGACGGCTCCTCCGGAGCTGCTGAGATGGGGAAAAGAACGCCTACGCTGGTCCGTAGCTGGTGGCGGTCTCCGATGAGGCCGGGAGCGACCAGAGTGCTCCGGCGACTTCGAGGACTTGGGGGTCCTGCGCCGAAGTGGTTCGACCTCCAGATGAGATTGCTTTGACCTGCAAGCTGCACAGAACAAACCCTGGGTTGAGGGCAAAATGCCTCGACCCGGTCACGAGCGGAATGGGTGCGTGTAGGAGGTGGGGCGGCGCCCTCCGGCAAGGCGACGACGGAGGAGGGCGATGAACCTGCTCCGGGGCGAGTCCGGGTGATTGAAAGGGTGGAGAAGGTGGAGGGAAGTCTTACGGAGGTGGTTGGGCGGTCGGAAGGATGAATGGGTGACCGGAGTGGCGTGAAATCGATGGTGGATGTCGGAGTTCAGAATCGGAAAAATCACAAATAAAGAGAAGCTAAAGAAAATCTAACCTAACGGATGGCTGTGTTCGTCTAGGCTGGAGGTCGGGGACCTCCGGGGTCGTCGCCTAGATGGCTCGACGGGGCCAGAGGCTCAGGCTCGGTTGGTGGAGGAGCACGGCGGCGAAGCCGCCGGATCAGTGGTTCCTGGCTTCCCGTGCCTCGCTACGACCCTCTCTCACACGGTTGTCACTCAGGTGAGGGAGAGGAGCTCACTGGCGATGAGGGGGAAGACCAAAGGTGGCGTGAAAGTGCGGTGGAGGTGATGTCTTATACTAGTAGGGGTCCGGCAAGATGGAGGTCGGGCGAGTGAATCGGAGCTCGGATCCCTAGGCAGATCCCCGGGCGAGGGTCTTGGATCAATCGGTGATCGGATCGATCCGAGAAAATTGGGAGAAATCGGGTAGGAATCGGATCCGGGCACAAAAATGGTCCAAGGGGGAGAGTTGACCGGGGGTCAACGATCCCCCGTGGACCAATGGAAAAATTCCATTGGAAATTATTTAAAAAATCAAAATAAAATAGATTTTGACCTTATTTCAAATATTTACAAAATGAAAAATATTTTTTTTTGATTTTCTAATTTTTATTTATTTTTTTGAAAAATAAATTAGGTATTTTCATTATATTATTATTATATATAGGTATATGTACATATGTATTTTTTTATTTTTATTTATTTATTTATGTATATTTATTCCAATTTTATATTTTATTTATTTACATTATAAAATATGGAATATAAATTAATTTTTATTGGATTTTTATTAATTATTTACAAGGGTAAAAAAATACTTCTTTTATTTATATATACATGGTATATTTACACTTATGAGAGAGAAAGTATTTATTTGTATTTTTATTTTATTTTCCCATTTTTATTTTATTTTTATAAATATATACACATTAATAAAAACCTATTTTTTTATTTTAATAAAATAAAATATGTACATAAAGGAGCATTTTATTGGGAATGGCCCTATCTCTCTCTACTTTGGTTCTTTTGCGGTCAGGCCAATGCTTGGCCCTCCCTTGGGTTTGGGTCACTCGATATTTATTCTAAATATCTCCTTCTTTTTCTTTGTCTCTTTATTCTTTTATTTTTGCACAAAAACATGCTAATTATTAATATTTACATAATGCATGCAATTTGCTAAATTATTCTTTTTACACATATATACATGGTGTTTTGCATAGGTTTTGTAGCTAAAATAAAAGAATAAAGAGTGATGAATGGGGATTCATCAAGGCCGTAAGAGTCTCTGTTTCGCATTAAATTTTAACAGCATAATATAAGGATATAATGATGAATATTCACGAAAGATTTTTTTCCAGAAAAAAATAGGAAAAATGGGGCGGAGGGAGCTAAGTTAGCTCCCCCTAGGGGGCAGCCCCATTTATCCCATATATATGGGTAAAATGTGTATGCCCCCTAGGGGGAGCTAACTTAGCTCCCCTGCCCCATGTTTCGTGTGTTTTTTATTTTTTTTTGAAAATAAAAATTATGTAAATTCATTATTATATCCCTATATTATGTCATTCCAATTTAATGCAAAACAGAGACTCCTACGACCTCCATCCAGACAGGGTCGATTTAAAAAATCCTGAGACCGTTAAAAAATGACTGTCTGGATGGAGGCCGTAGGAGTCTCTGTTCACACGAAATTTTTATGACATAATATAGGGATATAGTGATGAATATTCAAGGAAAAATATTCCAAAAAAAGATAAAAAAATTGAAGAAAATAGGATGGGGGGAGCTAAGTTAGCTCCCCCTAGGGGGCAGCCCCATTTTCCTATATATATATGGGTAAAATGTGGCTGCTCCTTGGGAGGAGCCAACGGGCTGCTCCCACCCCCATTTTTGTTGGACATGCGAGCCCACGGCGAGCCATTATGCAATAAATGTTATTGCAATTCACTCCTTGATCTGAAATAAAGAGTATAGAATTTGCATAATAGGTCCCTTAGTACAATTAGGGTTATGTACCATGGCCATCTTAATGATCATACAGCTGTTGATTCAATTATTGAATCATAGAGGCTGGTGCTTAGATGAATATCTAATGAGTTAGATTGAGGACTCGTCAAGCACCGTCAAATGATTATTAAGAGATGATCTCCAGCCTGAGTAGGAGATGGCAATCCTATCTCAGTTAGGCTGATATCTGACCGACCTCTTGATGCAGGTCCTCTGCATAGGAATAGAGATTCGGAGGTGTCAGATTAGTTAGGTCAAAGAGTTGACTTAACGAGATCGAGATAACCAAAGTCCTATATCGTATGCTGTCACGATACAGGCACACATCCTCTGACCGGAGACAGATGTGTTACTATATGTTTGAGTATGTACATTTGGCAGACCAATAGGTTGATGACCTAATCAAGGTCTATACACCGGCGCGCTGGTGTGCATATAAGGGCATATGAGTAATACGATCTCTCAAAGGGATCATACAGGTTCACTACTGAACCGGAAGACATGAGCTCACTCATGAGATATTTGGAAGAATCAAATTCCATGTGCATGGTCGTCTCGCTTTAGAAGCTTGACTGAATTTGTAGGTTTGATGTATACTTTTGGAAAGTATATGATCAAGACCTAGGTATGATATATGCTTTTGGAAAGTATATGATCGATACCGACTTCCAATGATCGAATGAGAAACTTACTAATAGAACCCTGAAGTAGGCAGTGTAAAGTTGATCTAATACTTCGGGTTTAATCTGAGTCTTCCAGTATGCAGGATGTACAGGTGTTGGGAATACCTGAGGGTGATGTGATCATAAACGATTGTATAACCATGACGCTTCCATTCCTAGGGAGTGATGAAACGGGTCTGGATTTTAGTGACTCCTCTCAGTAGAGAAGTAATCTGATCTTAGTCCAAATGTTGGACATTGATCTGAATGTGATTCAGATTCAATGAGAAGATTAGATTTGCGGTCTTGATTTAATCAAGCATCTATGGGAGGCCCGAGATCTGGATTTGAGATGTGATCTCATTATCCATGTCACTATACGTGGAACAATACAATCGCCCTGTCCTTATCTCCAAGTATTCGCGGAGAAAGCGCATTATCCTTGAAAGAGTTCATGGATAATTCTATTGTTGATATATGTATCCGAGCATTGAGAAAATGGATAATTAAATGTGATTTAATTATCATGAGTAATATGAATTTGATTCATATTATAAGGAGAATTATCTTAGATAATTAAATGTGATTTAATTATCAAAAGATGTAAATAATGTGAATGTGATTCATATTATTTGAGAACATGAGAATAAGTTATCCAATATAATTAAATATGATTTAATTATTATGGATAAGAATAATGTGGATAGTAATATCCAATTATTCATAATATATTATAAATGTGATTTATAATGTATTAGAGAGAGATAATTATAATTTATATGTGTTGATTAATTATTATGTGTATTAGATACACATTGTGTAATTAATTGACAATGTAAATTATATGTTGTTTTGGGTTGTGAATGTGATTCACAATATTCCAATGTCAAGATTGCAATATTCCCAAAATTAATTGAGAATTATTTTTTGGTGAAAATTGTTGGGAAAATAAGTAGAGAGAAATATTAGGAGATATGCAATCCCATGTAATCCATGGGATTGCCCTCCCCATATGGAAGAGGGGGGGCGGCACCAATTCCAATTAGGAGTTGGTGGCCGTCCACCTCTCCTAATGGGGAAGGAGGCTCCCAATTGATTTCTCACTCCTTATTTGATTGGTTTAATTTGGTATTAATATATATTTGATTTATCAAATATATTTAATCAAAATTAAATCACAAGTTGTTGGCTTTTACCAACAACAATCTTGACCATTGGATTATCATAAATCAATCTCAACCATTGATTTTATGAGACACATGGATTGAGATCCATGGATCCCAAAACCCTATAAATAGAGAGGCATACCCATGCTCTCTCTTTACACATAATGCTTGAGAAGCATCTCTCTCTCCCTCTCTCTTTCTCTCTAGAGGTCAGCCCTCTCTCTCCCTCTCATGGCCGTCCACCATGGATGCCATGGAGAGGTTCTCCATCGCCGCGGCATCGTCGTTATGCTGCCCGTTCTTCTGCTCGTGGATCTCCGTCCCCTTCGGTGCGCCTCGCTCGTGAAGAAGACGTCGGATCTCGTGTGTCGAGATCAGGAGATCCGCCGCTTGGATCATCAACATGGATTGCGAGAAGCACGCGGTTCATCCCCGCGCTCGCAAGCGTCTCCTCCGTCGGATCGGACTTGAGACAGGAGGTCTCTTCGTTTAGAGACTCGATCGCAACCACGCTTCAAGAGGTAATCCTATTACTTGTTTGTGGTTTAGACGAAACGATCCGAGAAGTGTTCTTGGATCATGTGGTTTCGTCGTATAAAATTTTTTTTAATTCCGCTGCATCGAGCAACTAGTGCGACTAGTCGCTCCACGTCGTATTCGATGCGACGTTCACGCTTCCGTGATGCGCTTGAGGATCTAACCATATCCTTCAAGTGGTATCAGTGCCTTAGGTCGACGGTTTCGAATATGATTCGGTGACCGATGACGACTTGGGTTTCGTTAAGGTCGCGAAAGTTTTATCGCATTTCATTTTCGCAGATCTGTTTAGTGTATTTTTTCGGCCCTGTTTAAATTGTTTAAACACGAAAATTGCACTTGGATTTTGTTCCCCATTAAATAAGGAAACCATAGGATCTGAGTTTGCGTAAATCGGATTTCGTATGCTCTAGATATGGTAGATTTAATGAACATGTATGCACTGTTGCGGGAACTGTGAATCTGAATGTGATTAAAGTGTTAATTACTGTTTAGACTTGCCTCGAAATGCGTGAAAAATCACTTAGGTTCTGTCCTAAATCAAATTAGCAAACTTTAGAAATTGACTTTGCTTAATTTGGATTTAATATGATTGAGATATGCCAATTTTAGTAAGTAGGGGTCACTGCTGAAATTGCTTTCCTAATCTAGAACCAAGTGATTGTCAATTAGTGAAATTAATTGTTAATTTCGTGAAATAATCTTGAAAAATATTTGTGAAATATTGAAACATGATTATTTGCCTAATTGACTTGGCCCCAACCAATTAGTTGATTAGATGATCTAAACTATAATTGGAATTACAATCATCAAACTTCTTGCTTGAATAGGACTTGGGAATTTGCCTAGCAAATTTCCTTAAAATCAAAATTGTTTTGATTACTATATGGTATAATTTCGGTTGAAGAACCGATGATCATCTCAAGTACAAAATAATCAATTTGGCATTATCCTTTCCCGAGGTGGATATGGTGTCTAGTCGGGGATCGCTGGGTCAGCGGGTTGCAACGTATGTGGTCCGCCCCACTCCCGTCGGTACTGGCCATGACAGCGGGTAGGGCCGGGATAATGTCCGAGGGATTATGATGTATTTTTCTAATTATTAAAATTCGAATTAATACGTACTTTGAGAATAATATCATATATGTATATTCAAGCATAAAATTTAAGTTTGATTGATTAAATTGGATTGATAATTAATTTAATATGATTAAGTTAATTATATCCAATTGAGAATACTCTAATATGATTAGAGTTAATAATTCCCTTGGAAGAATTAATTATATGAATGTGATTCATAGTAATTAATTAAATTTGAATAAGAGGTGGAGGATCACATAAGTGACATCCATGGTCTCCCGTCAAGGCGAAGGGTTTCGTCGCCAGATATTATATGTGGGAGACGCCTGTCCGAAGTGACAGCTCCTGCATATGATCCATTTGGATCGGGCTCGTCGCTTCTCGAAAGAGTAAGGACGTATGCGTAGTGACCCCAATATCGGGTCCTCATATTATTGGGGCGATATTGGATTGCGCATAGCGAGTTGTATTCCTGTTGACGGTTGGTTCAATTAATGATGGGTCAACATCACCTTAGGGGTGGTGGGCCCGGGTATTAAAGACCGAATTGGGAGATGCAAGTTGGACTTGCAAGGCGGAATGTGTTCCCGCTTCTTTTTATCCGAGTTGTAGGTTCTCATACTATTGGGATGCAACAAAGATAAGGAAGGAGATCCCAGATCTTGCTTGAGATATAATGGTAAGTATATCTCTTACATTGAAAGTGATTAAGGGAATGAACTTTCATTGTTGACATGGCAAGACAACTTTGATATAAAAATTCCTAATTCAAAGTAAAACATGTATATATAAATATATACACTCATGCAAATTACTTATTTCAGATAATCCTTCATTAAACCCACTCAATATTATACTCAATAATAACCAGTAAAATATCGTGGATTGGACCCTATAATCCAGATATTGTACTTGCAGTTGGACACATAATGTATGTGGTTGCAATATGCAAGTTTCCTCATAATAATGAGGATTGACAATTGAATAGATAATAGGACTTCAAACCTAGGGTTTGGATGTTTCTATGATCTTGATATCATCAAATGTACTTTGGAAGTGACATGTTGATGAAGATCGCAATTGTCAAATTAATCCTTATAAAAACAATAAAGATATTCTGGCATACATATGTGCTCTCAACATTCAATCATGAATGACATGGTTCTCTGCATCATGCAGAATGGTGGCTCTATAAGAGATGATGTATTCAGATTGTTTGAATGCCTGCCTAAACCTATGTTTTAAGAGTTTAGATGGATGTAAATGATGAGTGTCATCATTCTACTGTCTATACTCTAGTCATTCATGAAGCTTCATAATATTCATATTGTATGAACTTAATGAAGTTTGTATAAATGTTGAAATACTCTTATATTGAAATTTTTGATTTTAACATAAGAAGTCCTTAGTCTTAAGCAATGGTTGCTTATAGATAAAGGGAGCGCAGTGGAAGCATGGGTTGGACCCAAGTAAGAAATATAGTCAAAAGGTTGACTGTATTTCTGTAACTTCCATATGACATTCAAAGAGTTGGATGAATGCCAATGCTGCAATAAGTTGATGTGTTGATAGTATGACTATCAAGTCTGTCTAGAATCCTCAGAAAAGGACTCGGATGGAGCATCAGTATAATCTACATATGATCATTGATATTGACTTACTTATTTGATAAGATAAAGTCTAATAATTGTATCTCAAATTTTCTAATGACACTTGCAATTGGTTGCATATGTATTAGAAATTTGATCTTAAGGTTTATTGGTCATCCATGTTGAAAGTGATGCAAGTGTTGCAACAATTTCAATGAGATCAATAGACTTCATATTTTCAGTGGGAGCCCTTAGTCTTAGAGAATGTCTCTATGAACTAGATATTAGAATACACTCATTGTTTATTTCTAATTGTTGGATATAAACATGAATTCTGTAATAAATCTATCATAAAGAGTTATGATGGAAATATTTCAGATAGTAATCTAAAATCAAGTGGACTCTATTAAATTAGAAAATTATTGAATGATTCATTAAGATTTCTAATACTGAAAATTAAACCTTTAAAAGATCAATAGGAGGATAAAGATCATTTGACAATGATCTGGCATCAAATTTTGGACATATGTCTGTTGATGAAATCAATGGACTGGTAAGACATGAAACTTTAGATTGTCTAAAGATTCAAATCTCACATACTTATGAATATTGTATTCAAAGTAAAATGTCCAATAAACCCTTCCTTGGGAAAGGTGTAAGGTGTCAAGGTATTAAGGATCTCATACATATTGATGTATGCAGATCATCTATATCATAGTAAACATTATGGATATGTGATATCTGTTAATGATTATGTATGATATGAGATTTCTTCTCTTCACCTAAGAAACCTTTGAAATGTTCAAAGATTTCACAATTTTGGTTTAGAACCAAAGTTTGAAGGAAGATGAAATGAATTTGATCTAATCAAGGTAGCTTGTACCTATTAGATAAATTCAAGAAATACCTTATGGAGATATGAATATCATTTCCTATCTCAATCCTCCTAATTAACCTTAACTCAATGGAGTTGTAGGGAGATACAATTGATCATGTGTGACATGATTTGATCAATGATTAATCCTAGCATAATTATCTCTTAGTTTCCAAAGTATATATATGTAGTAGAGACTACATTATATACTTAATAAGGTTCCATGCTTGAAAGCTGGAATCTAGCACTAGAGAGTGCTACTTCATTAAGAAAATAAAGGATGGTATTGTATACCTACTTTATGACCTTGAGATTCTTAAAGGATCTCTTCTCTGAGAATGTGATTCTTAGAGGATGACTCTCTTGAGAATCAAGATGAAAATGAAGTAAAGGAACTCATTTAATCTTGAAAAGATAATGAGGCTCCTGAAATCGGAAACTAAAATAGATTATTAAAGATGAAACATTAATACCTCTTCAAATAAGTTTGAAGATGAATTCCATGTGTCAGTTAAATCTGAAAATGATCGGACTTCATGTGATGAAGCTCCTGAGGATCATGACATGGAAAGATGGATGTTAGCAATAAAAAGTCTAATGAAGACTTCATATACAAGTGTTGTATATGGACCCTCGAGGATCCACCTATATGGGTCAGACCCATTAAGGTGTAAATGGATCTTCAAGAGAAAGAGGGAACCTGATGAGAAGGTATATACCTTCAAAGCACGGTTCGTAGCCATGAGCTACACACCGAAGAGAAGGCATCGCATGCGATAAGACTTGCTCTCCAGTGACATTGCTTTAACCCATCAGAATATCGCTAACTATAGCTACACAACTTGTCTATGACATCTTCATGGTGTGATTCAAGATTGCATTTCTCTATGAATACCTCTCTGAGGATATTCATATGAAGTAGCCCCAGGGCTTCATGGTTGAGGAAAGCAAGGTGTGCTAGCTGAAAAACTCCATCTTTGGACTCCAATAAGTTTCTTGTAGTTGGAACATAAGATTTGATGAAATCATAAATGTTGTGATTTCAGATAAAATTTGATGAACCATGTGAAGCTTAGTGGGAGTGCCATTGTGTTCATCGTGCTAAATGTAGATATTATTCTAATCATTTGGAATGACATAAGAATAAATGATAAGTGTTTTATAATTTGGTTGTTCCATACCTTGAGATACGATTTCAAGGATACCTCTTAGATCTTAATTCTGAAGTCATTCAGAAGCAAAGAGAAGAGGGTATTGGGACTGTCGCATTAGTAGTACACCTTGGACTTATTCCATTTTCTGGACAATTCCAAGAAAAGCTTCCTTCCCTTAAGATGTGGTAGTGACCTGTCTAGAGGGATATCACCTCAAAGAGTTGAGGAAGTGAATGCTAGAACTGCTTGCACTTGTGCATCAGTTATGAGAAGCTGGGTATATGCTAGATGTGTACAAGAGCCAGATGTCTGCCATGCAGTGGGAGTAGTAAACTGTTACTAATCCTACTATGGAGATAAAACACTTGATTGCAGTAATAATAATATCTTCAAAGATGATAAAACTTAGAGATAGTGATCTCAAAGTCTTATCTTCAAAAGTTTAAGATCTTGTAGATAGTGATCTATAAGGGTCTTGACTGTAGATACCTTAGGAGATAGAGATCTCCAGGAATGAAGGTATTCTAATAAGGATTATGGGAATACTGGTTATGATAATTAATAAGATGTAGTGTCAAGGACACTATAACCAACAAAAATTGAGTATCGGTTGCATGAGATGAAACATTCGCATTGGATGCGAGCATTGTTACTAAGAGATATGCAAGTGCCGTAAAAGGACTTGGCGTAGTCTCTTGGGAACAGAGTGATTGATCAGCTTACCTAGCTATTTTCTAAATAGCCTATGATTGTCACATGAGTGTGGGTTTAAATGATTAGCCCATTAATGGCTCTTTGGGCTAGTGGGAGATTGTTGGACATGCGAGCCCACGGCGAGCCATTATGCAATAAATGTTATTGCAATTCACTCCTTGATCTGAAATAAAGAGTATAGAATTTGCATAATAGGTCCCTTAGTACAATTAGGGTTATGTACCATGGCCATCTTAATGATCATACAGCTGTTGATTCAATTATTGAATCATAGAGGCTGGTGCTTAGATGAATATCTAATGAGTTAGATTGAGGACTCGTCAAGCACCGTCAAATGATTATTAAGAGATGATCTCCAGCCTGAGTAGGAGATGGCAATCCTATCTCAGTTAGGCTGATATCTGACCGACCTCTTGATGCAGGTCCTCTGCATAGGAATAGAGATTCGGAGGTGTCAGATTAGTTAGGTCAAAGAGTTGACTTAACGAGATCGAGATAACCAAAGTCCTATATCGTATGCTGTCACGATACAGGCACACATCCTCTGACCGGAGACAGATGTGTTACTATATGTTTGAGTATGTACATTTGGCAGACCAATAGGTTGATGACCTAATCAAGGTCTATACACCGGCGCGCTGGTGTGCATATAAGGGCATATGAGTAATACGATCTCTCAAAGGGATCATACAGGTTCACTACTGAACCGGAAGACATGAGCTCACTCATGAGATATTTGGAAGAATCAAATTCCATGTGCATGGTCGTCTCGCTTTAGAAGCTTGACTGAATTTGTAGGTTTGATGTATACTTTTGGAAAGTATATGATCAAGACCTAGGTATGATATATGCTTTTGGAAAGTATATGATCGATACCGACTTCCAATGATCGAATGAGAAACTTATTAATAGAACCCTGAAGTAGGCAGTGTAAAGTTGATCTAATACTTCGGGTTTAATCTGAGTCTTCCAGTATGCAGGATGTACAGGTGTTGGGAATACCTGAGGGTGATGTGATCATAAACGATTGTATAACCATGACGCTTCCATTCCTAGGGAGTGATGAAACGGGTCTGGATTTTAGTGACTCCTCTCAGTAGAGAAGTAATCTGATCTTAGTCCAAATGTTGGACATTGATCTGAATGTGATTCAGATTCAATGAGAAGATTAGATTTGCGGTCTTGATTTAATCAAGCATCTATGGGAGGCCCGAGATCTGGATTTGAGATGTGATCTCATTATCCATGTCACTATACGTGGAACAATACAATCGCCCTGTCCTTATCTCCAAGTATTCGCGGAGAAAGCGCATTATCCTTGAAAGAGTTCATGGATAATTCTATTGTTGATATATGTATCCGAGCATTGAGAAAATGGATAATTAAATGTGATTTAATTATCATGAGTAATATGAATTTGATTCATATTATAAGGAGAATTATCTTAGATAATTAAATATGATTTAATTATCAAAAGATGTAAATAATGTGAATGTGATTCATATTATTTGAGAACATGAGGATAAGTTATCCAATATAATTAAATATGATTTAATTATTATGGATAAGAATAATGTGGATAGTAATATCCAATTATTCATAATATATTATAAATGTGATTTATAATGTATTAGAGAGAGATAATTATAATTTATATGTGTTGATTAATTATTATGTGTATTAGATACACATTGTGTAATTAATTGACAATGTAAATTATATGTTGTTTTGGGTTGTGAATGTGATTCACAATATTCCAATGTCAAGATTGCAATATTCCCAAAATTAATTGAGAATTATTTTTTGGTGAAAATTGTTGGGAAAATAAGTAGAGAGAAATATTAGGAGATATGCAATCCCATGTAATCCATGGGATTGCCCTCCCCATATGGAAGAGGGGGGGCGGCACCAATTCCAATTAGGAGTTGGTGGCCGTCCACCTCTCCTAATGGGGAAGGAGGCTCCCAATTGATTTCTCACTCCTTATTTGATTGGTTTAATTTGGTATTAATATATATTTGATTTATCAAATATATTTAATCAAAATTAAATCACAAGTTGTTGGCTTTTACCAACAACAATCTTGACCATTGGATTATCATAAATCAATCTCAACCATTGATTTTATGAGACACATGGATTGAGATCCATGGATCCCAAAACCCTATAAATAGAGAGGCATACCCATGCTCTCTCTTTACACATAATGCTTGAGAAGCATCTCTCTCTCCCTCTCTCTTTCTCTCTAGAGGTCAGCCCTCTCTCTCCCTCTCATGGCCGTCCACCATGGATGCCATGGAGAGGTTCTCCATCGCCGCGGCATCGTCGTTATGCTGCCCGTTCTTCTGCTCGTGGATCTCCGTCCCCTTCGGTGCGCCTCGCTCGTGAAGAAGACGTCGGATCTCGTGTGTCGAGATCAGGAGATCCGCCGCTTGGATCATCAACATGGATTGCGAGAAGCACGCGGTTCATCCCCGCGCTCGCAAGCGTCTCCTCCGTCGGATCGGACTTGAGACAGGAGGTCTCTTCGTTTAGAGACTCGATCGCAACCACGCTTCAAGAGGTAATCCTATTACTTGTTTGTGGTTTAGACGAAACGATCCGAGAAGTGTTCTTGGATCATGTGGTTTCGTCGTATAAAATTTTTTTTAATTCCGCTGCATCGAGCAACTAGTGCGACTAGTCGCTCCACGTCGTATTCGATGCGACGTTCACGCTTCCGTGATGCGCTTGAGGATCTAACCATATCCTTCAATTTTCCCCTCAATTTTTTATTTTTTTGGAGAACAAAAATTTTTATATTCATCATTATATCCCTCTATATAAAATTTTGTCAGAAACAAAGACTCCTACGGCCTCCATCCAAACATGGTCGATTTAAAAAATCCTACGACCGTTAAAAAATGATGTCTTGATGGAGGGCCTAGGTGCCTCTGTTTCTGACGAAATTTGAATAGAATGTTAGAGAGATTTAGTGATGAATATAGAAATTTTTATTTTCCAAAAAAAATAAAAAATTTGGAAAAAAAATAAGGGTGGGAGTAGCTCCGTTGGCTCCTCCCAGGGAGCAGCCACATTTTTCCCTATATATGTAGGGTTAAAGGAGGCTACTTCTTAGGAGTAGCCAATTGGCTACTCCCACCCCTATTTTTTCTCTATTTTTTATTTTTTTGAAATAAAAAATATGTATATTCATCACTCACTACAAGAATTTATAGTTTTCAGGACAACAACTAGTGACGGTTCCCCGATGACCGTCTCTATTGACTGTTTTTAGGGACGGTCATACGAAAATCGTCCTCAATACCCACATTCTGGAAGTCGATCTTTGGGTTATCGTCTCCTTTTATAATAAAGTAATAGGGATGGTCGTTAATGACCGTCCCCTATGCCTTGACCAAGCCACTGGTCCACTTTCGCCCACCGAAGGGGCCTTTGGGGACGGTTATGACCATCCCTGTTGCGCTTCTGTTGGCGTCGCAAGCGGCCCAAGGGCCCAAGTGGTCCACCAGAGGGGACGGTCATTAGTGACCATCCCCTATGCCTTGACCAAGCCACTGGCCCAGTTGCACCCACCGCAAGGGCCTTTGGGGACGGTTATGACCGTCCCCATTGCGCTTCTTTTGGCGTCGCGAGCGGCCCAGGGGCCTAAGTGGTCCACCAGAGGGGACGGTCGTTAGTGGTCGTCCTCTTTGCCTTGACCAAGCCACTGGCCCAGTTTCACCCACCGAAGGGGCCTTTGGGGACGGTTATGACCGTCCCCATTGCGCTTCTGTTGGCTTCGCGAGCAGCCCAGGGGCCTAAGTGGTCCACCAGAGGGGACGGTCGTTAGTGACCGTCCCCTATGCCTTAAACAAGCCACTGGCCCAGTTCCACCCACCGAAGGGGCCTTTGGGGACGGTTATGACCGTCCCCATTGCGCTTATGTTGGCGTCGCGAGCGGGCCAGGGGCCTCACCAGAGGGGATGGTCGTGAATGACCGTCCCTTTTACGAGCCAAAGGGGACAATTTCAGTGGACTGTCGCCAATTCTCACCAAAGGGGATAGTCTCGACGACCGTCCCCGATGGTCAGATCGAAAAAAATCCCTTCGACCTGCGTTCTTTCCCATTTAGCCTCAATCCCTCATCCTTGCTGCATGCAGCCGCCCGTCATCCCCGTCGCCACCTCGGATCCTCTCGTGCTTGTCGGACTCTTCCATCTTAGTTTCTGGTGATTATCAACACTCCTTTGTGTTTATTGTTCTTTATTTTGCTCGGTGAACTATGTTTGGGCATTTTCCCCCATATCAAAGCAAAATGCTTGATATTCTTTTTCTATTAGTTCTCAGCCATCTCCTCATAGATGGCCTTGACCTGGTCGTGATCCTTGGTGAAGTAAGACCCGCCACAATAAGCATTCACCAAGCCCTGAAGCTCTGGTGTCAGCCCGCTAAAAAAGGTCTGCACGAGGTTCGGCTTGGAAATGTCATGGTGCGGGCATCTGTCAGTCAGCTCTCTGAACCTCTCCCATGCCTCGTGGAACTGCTTGTTGGGGAGCATGGAGAAGTTGCTGATCAGGGCTCTCGTGGCATTCGTCCGCCCGAGTGGATAGTACTTATGCAAGTACTTGGTGCGGAGCTGCTCCCACGTGTAGACAAACTTCCCCAGATGTTTCAGCCAGGTGGCTGCTCTGTCTTCCAAAGAGAAGGGGAAGGCAATCATCTGTATCGTGTCCTGGTCCACCTGACGGTCGTGGACAGTACTGCGAATCATAAGGAACTCCTGGAGGTGGAGATGGGGCTCCTCGATGGCGAGCCCATGGAAACGGGGGAGGAGTTGCACGGTGTTCGGGGGAAACTTGAAGTCCCCCACGATGGCTGGTAAAACAACCCAGTGATGCATCAGGGTCGATCCGGTGTTGTGCAACTCCCGCATCGGTCTCGGTGGATCTCCTGCTCCTGCCGCGGTGGCTGCCGCTGCGGCTGCTGCTGCTGCATCATCTAGAACTCTCGGCCCGTCTCTACGCTGCTCCATCTCTCTCCTCATATCCAACATAAACGCTCCTTGATCCCTCAACTGCTACTGCACTGTCTTGAGGGAGGCAATTAGGGTGGAGTTGATCGCACCCTGGTGCAGAACAAAATGCTCGGGTTGTGGACCTCTACTGCGATCATCAGAACTGCCGGCCATGGTCTCTGCAAAATCAAACGATCCAAACTCAGGTGCCGATAAATCTGAAAGTCTCTCCTCTGGCACTGGCCTCTCGGAACAGAAAGAAAGGGGGTCGAGGGGGAACAGGGTGGAATCATACTCGGGTTCGGAGAGCGGGTCTCGGCTCTTGCGAACCAACCTAGATGAATGGATAGACGCGCCCGAAAGCGGTGCAGCCAGAGGCTGCCTAAGAGATCGTCTGCCCATCATCTTGATGTGGCGAGTACGGCGGATGAGATCTGGAAAAACTATGATCACAAGCAAACCCCCAGTTCACCAACGCAATACGAGCTGAAGACCGTGAAGGCTCGGTCAATTATCTTGTCAATTTTTATTTTGGTGAACAATCAAGATATCAGAGCGATTACGTGACCTGCTGGGATACCCGATACTTTCCCAACCGACTGTCCCGCACAGAAGTAGTCGGTAATCAGTCGAGAATAGTACCGGAGGGCTCTACCTAGTGTTCGGGTCACTCTCTCGCACAATCAAACCAAACAATGAGGGGGTTGCTCTCCCCAAGACAAGTTTTAAAATGAGGTGTCTTTTAGGCTCAATAGTTTTAGCAGTCCCAATTTTATTGTTTTTCTTTTTAGGTCTTTTTCAATAAAAGCAAAAACGCCTAACAAATTTTTCGGTTCTCCTGGTTATTAAGTCAAAAACAGAGGGAGAAGATGAAAAAGCCGATGCGTGATGAAATCAATGATGCATGCAAAGTAAGAAAGGCGTACCTGACTCCAGCACTCTACATGCAATATGATCCACGCAGAATTGAAAGACAGAAAGTAAACTACCTATATGGTGCAGCGGAAAAAGCCGAGTCCCTAAGTAGGCAAATTCTACTCGAAAGAACCGTCTAGCTGGTCACCAGCCTTCGATTCAAAGAGTCCGATCTCGGTCTACCCCTCCTCCTCCCGACAAATCGGGTTCAGGAGCAGCACTTGGCAGGGCAGGCTGCGACACGTAGGCTCGAAGGAAGTGAGTCAGCTATTTTTATTAATCTTTTATTAGTAGGTCCAATTAACGATCTATAGGCACAAGCAGTCTATTAGGGGTTTGGATCCTACTCAGTACGGCACAGTCAAACAGAAAGTCCTAAGGCTAGGGGCTCGAGAAAAACCGCGTGAAACCGTAAAAGGTAGCGAAAAACAAAAATCGCGAAGAAAGCCGCGAAAAACCGAACTAACTACTGGGTCCCCCGAGCACACCGGTGCTCGGTGAAACAGACCCAAGAAAGAGTCCAAGTCCAAGTCTGTTGTCCCTGTATTATTACCATAATTCAAATGAATAAAAGTCTAAGCTAATCTAAACCTCTCCCACTCAGCTACTCTCTCACGCTCTCCTGCGGCTCCGTGCATAAGGGAGCCACCTCCGAATCCCACGGTTGCGCCGGCTTCTCGAGAGTCGCCGCCTCGGTCCTCGGGCCCTCGCAAGAAAGAAACAGAGTGTCACAAATCAAATAAAATAATCAAATAAAGGCAGGAAACTAAACATGGATATAAGTGCAAAAATGGCAAACAAAATAAACAAGCAAAATTAAACAAAAACAAAAATAAAAGAAAAGAAAATAAAATAAAATAAAACAAAAATAAGAGAAAAATAAAATCCACGAAAAGCCGCAAACTCAGAAAAAGCCACGGAAAGCCGCGAAAAAGAAAATGAAAAAGAAAATGAAAAAGAAAAGACTACTAAGCCGTGCTCCCTGGCAACGGTGCCATTCTGATGACACGGCTGACGACTCGGGTAAAGGTAATCAGGGGTCGTTGCGACCCAAGTCACCAAGCGGTGTCAATCGAGAAAAAATCAGACCACCAAAATCAGATAGAAATCAAAGAAACTCAAGTAGCGGTCTCGCTATTATATTATCCTGGTATAGAGACCAGGGTCGAACACAAGGAGCACGTAATGGCCCCGCGGCCTACGAAGTAGTCTAAAATAAGAATAAAATAAAATAAAGGTATTTTTGGTGGATTTTTAGTCTTTTTATATTTTTTGGATTTTTTAATTAATAAAGAAAATAAGAAAGCAAATAAACAAGCAACTTGGGTGAATTATTTAACTACTCAAAATACACCCAAAAATTCAAACAAAAATGTTTATGTTTTTATATTTTTTTACTGTTTTTGGTTAATGTTTGGTAATTTTCTGATTTTTATTGAATTTTATAAAAATAAAACAAGGCAGAAAAGTCAAGGTACTGTCCAGTCAGACTTGGAGGGCCGATTTAAAATGCAAAATGGCCCTATCTAGGTCTGAAGTAATTTTCCTGTAAAGAAGAAAATACAAGGAAAATTTAGGCACCAGAATTATTAATTTTTGATTTTTCTTTTAATTATTAGAATTTTTATAGGGTTTTTAATGTTTTTCATTATACGTTGCACAAAGCCAAAAATGACCAAAATTGGTCAGAAAATCAAACAAGGCAAAACAAACACTACCTAATTGTTTTGTAATTTTTAGAGGTGTTTTAAAATTTTTTGTGATTTTTAAAGTTAGACAATAAGAAAAATGTGTGTTTTTTAATTTTTAAAAATAACAAAAATAATCAAAAATGTCTCCAAAAATTAGAGAAAATTTTACACTATGGCAGGAGCCACGTAACCAATTTTCATCGAATTTGGAGTTGGTTTGCTATTTTATTAAAAATAAAAATAAGGGTACAGTGCATAGGGACCTGTATGCAAATACAACAAATTCCAGGGGTCCGGTGCAAATTTTCTAAGAAACCACACGCGAGGCACGTAACCTGGGCACACAGGGACCTAATTGCAAGAAAACTAAAGTTCCTGGACTATTTAGTAACACATACTAAAAGTCTAGGGGCTTCAGTGTAAATAACCCACTAAATAAAGCACATGCATAATTAAACCACGCACAGGGGTATTTCTGCAATTAATAAAAAAAGAAAATCCATTCATTAACACCCTGAAACATAAAGGTCTTACATGCAATTAACCCAGACAATCACGTGTCGAAGCACGTGTTCCACTACAAATAGGGGTATAAAAGCAAATCCCAGGAATAACATGATCCTCTATGCAAATTACCAAACTAAAATAAAATATCTAAAATATTTACAGGTTTACAAATTAACAGCTAGAAATCTAAGGGCCTAAGAGATATTTACCCTTTATTAAGTCGAGGGTCAGATGGGCGCCACGTGGAGATCCAACGGTCGGGGGAGGTGGCGCCTTAACGAAGGAGCCCTCGGTGCGATCGAACGGCAGGGGTCGTGCCACGTGGGGAATTGAACGGCTATGAGGCGCTGTGGCTAAGCCTCGCTGAGTCGACGGTCAGGATCATTCCTCCAAGGATCGAACGGTCGGGGCTGCTCCTGGCGTGAACGGCTATGATCTGAACTGGAGCTGGAGGATGATCGGACGGCTGCGGAGGATGCTCGATGAACAGGCGGCCGACGAACTTCACCGGGCTCGTGCGCATACGGGGGAGCTCCTCGGAGGCTGCTGAAGATCGTAGGTGCTACGCCTTGGCCTCCCGCGTCGAATGGTTCCCTCCGATGGTGGCGAGGAGCTCTGGAGAGCTCCGGCGGCGCTGGCGGAGCAGGAGCTGCTGCTCCAAAGAGTCGAAGCCCTCAGATGGGCTCCTCTGGACCTGCAAAGCACCGCAACGAGCTCCTGGGTTGAGGGCAAAGTGCCTCGACCCGGTTAGGAGTGGTGAAGGTGATCTGTGCGTCGAGGAGGAGAGGTTCCGACGAGGCGACGGCAGAGGAACCTCAATCCCAGCTCCTATGCGAGCTGGGTTGGATGAAGGGGTGGAGCAGGTGCGCGGAGGAAAGGCGGAGGTGATGAGCTATTCCGATGATCAGGACGAAGGCAAGGGTGGTCAGAATTGAAGCTCGATGGTGACGGAGCGATTTGGGGGAAACTGAAAATTCGGGATAGAGAAAGGGAAGGGCCTACCTACTGGATGATGTCGACTGTGGAGGAGCTGGGGGTGCTCCAGGTCCTTGCCTCAAGGGCCGTCGGTGCCTGAGGCTCGAGCGTCACCTCCAGGCGGCGCACAGCGGCGAACGGATGAGCCAAAGATGGAATGAAATGGAGGCAGAGCTCGGCTTATATGCGAGTGCAGGTCCGAGAAGAAGGGATCGGGCAGGGTTCCACGAAGCGCGGATCCCCACGCGGAAGATCGGGCGAGGATCTCGGATGCACAAGGAATAAGGAGAGCCCGAGATTTGCGGGTATGGGCATCGGATCGAGCGTAGAGAAATTCGAGAAGTCAGGTCGCGGGCTCAGATCCAGGGCTCAGTGGTCCTGGGGGGGGAGTTGACCAGGGGTCAACGTCCTGTGTGGACCAATCAGGATAAGCCATGTAGTAAATATTTAGAAATTCAAAATAAAATAATAAATGGCCGAATTATTAAAAACTCAAAACATAAAAAAATGTTTGTTTTATTTTTTTCTATTTTTTGTGATTTTTAGTTAATTTTATGAAATAAAAATAAGGTATTTACACTATAGTGCTATATATAGGTATATATACAATATGGATTTTTGATTTTTGATTTTTTAATTAGTTATTTTTATACATTTTTATTCCCATCTTATATTTTATTTATTTATATCATAAAATTAGGAATAAAAAGGTATTTTTATTTTATTTTTCTTATTTATATACAAGGGTTAAATAAATAGATAGATAGATATATATACATGGTATATGTACAATGTTCTTTTTATTTTATTGTTGTTTTTATGGTTTTTATTTTATTTATTTATACCATAGAATATATACAAATTTTATGGAAATTAATTTATTTATTTACAGGGCTAGAATAAATATAGATAAGTGTTCTATGTACAAGGTGAATCTATATATAAGTGAATATTTTTATTTTCTTTTTAATTTTTTTTATTTTTTTTTGATTTTGTATTTACAAATATTTACAAATATATACAAGCCCTTTTTATTTTATTTTTGGAGGAAAATTTTTTATTATATTTACAGGTATATTTACACACATGAGCTCCCTATCTCTCCCTACTTTGGCTTTTATGCGGTCAGGCCCATGCTGAGCCCTCCCTTGGGATTAGGTTGCTCAATATTTATTCTAAATATTTCCCTCTTTTTCTTTTTATTCTTTATTCTTTTATTTTTGCACAAAAACATGCTACTTATTAGTTTTTACATTATGCATGCCTTTTGTTACTTATTTGTATTTACACATATCTACATGTATTTGCAAAGGTTTTTGTAGCTAAAATATAAGAATAAAGAGTGATGAATGAGTATTCATCACCCCCCTATACTTAACTTTGCTAGTCCCTTAGCAAACACTTATTTGAAAAAGAAGTGCAAAAGAGAAAGAAAAAGAAAAAGAGGAGAATGTACATGGATCAAGGTTGAATATCAAACTTGCCTTCATTAAATTGAATTCTGGAGCTCGATCAGATCTTTGGATTATTAATGTGTCAGATGCTTATCTAGACTTAAGTTTAAAACTCAACAGCCTCTCAGTTCCACCAATCTATAATCAAGACTCCTCAACAATCCAGATCAGAACAAGTCATCAAACACTAACCCTGAAGACCATGAATCTTTCCTTGTACTGTGGATGTGAAGTATAAGCTCTCCACTTCAGAAATGGCAACTTGACAACCCTCCCCAACAAGGTAACTCTATGACCTCAATCTGGCCACTCTTTCCTCGAGGAGCGGGGTATTCCCTTTTAAGTTCAAGTTCAACCGGCTCAAGAAGAGGGGGAAGAAGAGAGTGGACCATGGCCAGTGTAGCCATGTATCCTTGGGAGCTCGACCAGTGTAGCCAAGTCTCCCTGCTGCAAGCTACATAAGGTGGGACATGAATCTCAAGCTTGCTTATTGCACTATATACATACTCCGGTGGGATTATCATTTTCTCTCAGACCCACCACTTTTTTGGAGTTATTTTCTTTTTGCATTTTTTTTCAAGTGCATCTATACAACATATACATGTGCAGCATATGTACAAGGAGTTTTTCCTCTTGAGCAAGTAGACTATCCCTCTTTTGAAGCATTATTGCAACCCACAACTCCTGTCGTTAGACCTCATGGCAACCAGACCAAGTTGAGACGCACTTCCTTCACTAAAAGAAGAAGAGAGGTTCCTCCTAGAAGTACTACCCTCATATGCTACCCCAAGTCAAGGAAGACTGCCTCCTCACCATCTCATTCGTAGAGAGCTCGGTGCAAAGTGCGGTGTCCAAGTAAAGCCATTGTCCCTATGAGTCATGTGTGTGTTGTTAAGTGCTCTACTTAGGCTCATTGAGATGACATGTGATCATAGCCTAGTGGACTCAAAGAATTAAGTCACCAAGGACCGGAAAAGCCTTAACCCTAAGCCCTATAAGGTTCCTCTTAGAAATTTGGTGGATTAAGATCTTAATCAAGCTCCATTTCCCAATTTAATTCCAGGCTAGTTTAAATGTCAACTATAATCCGGAAAAACTATATACATATATACAAAGATGCTATTTACACAATTTTTACAAACATGCAAAATTTTTGAAAAATGTTTTGAAATCATGGATGGATGAATGCATGAATGCAAGTTTTGCAAAAGTATTTACACACATTTACACAAGATTTTTGCAAACTTTTGATTTTCAAAACATTTTGGAAAAATTTTATACTATATACATAATTTTGATAAGAAAATATTTACACAAACTTTACACCAAAATATTTTTGAAAACATTTTTACAAAAATAATTTGTACACTAGCTATGTATGTGCAATAAAAGAATGATTATTTACAGGAAAAAAATTTAATTTTTTTTGTGATTTTTAGGGTTTTTAGCCAATTTTATTTATTAACACACTCACACAAAGTACGAGTTATGGCTAAAGTATATATAAAATATATACACACCCCCCTATACTTAGCTCGAACGATGTCCTCAGAGTCAAGAGCGATGAAGAAGGCATAACTCGTGTTTAGTATAGGGAAGTGAAAAGGAAGGCTATATACAAAGACGAATGAATGAATAGAAAATCAAGAAGATCTCAGCTTTCCCCCCTATACTTAGGATCAAATAATCCTAAGTATAGCAGGTTGTACACAAAGGGAAAACTGAGTGGAGAATGTACATGGTCTACCCCCCCTATACTTAGGGTAATCCCCAAGTATAGGCCGAAAAACAGGGATAGAAAGAATCAAAAGAAATACCCAAAGGTCCTACATCCCCCCTATACTTAGGGTAAAGTACACCCTAAGTATAGCATAATCAAAAGATGAAGAAAGGGATGTGGGACTAAAGAATGTGATGATATGGACATCTGGATCTATACAGGTCGGAAGAACAGTGATAATCAGGCGTGAGATGCAATAGATGTGAGTCAACAGACCACATCTCACGCAAAATGAATAGGGGCAACATCAACGACCCGCGGCTCATGATCTAGAAATGGCTTGAGCCGCTGGCCGTTCACTCGAAAGGTACTCTCAGAAGACAACTCAGATATGTCAATGCTACCGTTGTCGTGTACCTTTCTCACCAAGTAAGGTCCCTTCCATTTGCTCTGTAGCTTCCCTGGAAATAGACGAAGCCTCGCATCAAACAGCCATACTCTCTGTCCAGGCTCAAAATGCTTGTGGCTGATATGAGAATCATGCCACTCCTTCACTCTCTCCTTGTACTGTAGGCTGTTTGAGAAGGTGGTATCTCTAAGCTCCTCCAAGGCTGCTAACTCTGCCCTCCTCTGGTCTCCTACACTATCTAGATCAACAAGTATCTCAGTGACTGCCCAAAGTGACATGTGTCTCAGCTCAACAGGTAAATGGCACGGCTTGCCATATACGAGGCGAAAGGGAGATGTGCCCAATGGTGTCGTGAAAGACGTCCTATATGCCCACAAGACCGAATCCAAAAGCTGTGAACAATCCTTTCGGCCAGGGCGGACGACTTTCTGCAAAATAGTCTTGATCTCCCTGTTCGACACCTCAGCTAGACCATTCGTCTGTGGATGGTATGGAGTGGCAACTCGATGGTCTATGTCGAACTCGCTATCAAGGGCCTTTACCTGGTCGTTGATGAAATGAGGCCCCCATCTGAAATCAATACTCGAGGTACCCCGAACCGCGTGATGATGTGCTTCCTCAAAAATCTGCAAACTGTCCTGGCATCAGTGGTTCGGGCGGGGATAGCCTCAACCCAACGACTAACATAGTCAACGGCCAACAGAATGAACTCGAATCCCTGACTCTTAGGGAATGGACCCATGAAATCATTGCCCCGTGCGTCAAAAACCTCACAGATGTGAATGGGTTGCATCGACATCATATCACACTGTCCACAAGTGCCCATTCTGTGACAGTCAGTACACCTCTTCACGAACTCATCAGAGTCCTTGAAGAGTGTAGGCCACCACAAGCCGGATTGGAGCACTTTCTGTGCCGTTCTCCTCCCAGAATGATGTCCTCCTGCCTCAATCTTGTGGCAGTAAGTGAGGACGCTATGGTGCTCCTCCTGAGGAATGCACCTACGCCAGACACTATCCCCTCCTTCGTGGTTAAGGATGGGATCCTCCTAGTGGTAGGACTTGGCCTTCGCAAGGAAGGTCTCAAGCCTCTGCCTGGGCCAATCTTGTGGAACTTTCTTAGCAACAAGAAAGTTCTCAATATCGGCATACCACGGGAGTGAGGCGATCGCAAGGATCACCTCATCTGGGAAGGTCTCACAAATAGGGTCAATCTGCTCTGCATCCTCAAGGTGCTCTAATCGGGAGAGATGATCCGCCACCACATTCTTGACTCCAGGCTTATCCTTGATCTCAATGTCGAACTCCTGGAGTAGAAGGATCCATCTAGTCAGTCTGGCCTTGGCATCCTTCTTTGCCATGAGGTATCGGATGGTGGTGTGGTCAGTAAACAGAGTCACTCTAGATCCAATAATGTACGATCTGAACTTATCTAGGGCGAATACTACGGCTAGCATCTCCTTCTCTGTGACTTTATAATTCCGCTACGCGGAATCCAATGTGCGGCTAGCGTAGTGGATAGCGAATGGGACTCCATCCCTCCTCTGTCCCAGCACGACCCCTACGGCAAAATCGGAGGCATCCGTCATGATCTCGAATGGGAGAGACCAATCAGGCGGCTGGAGAACAGAAGCCTCAATAACACTCTGCTTGAGAGCCTCAAACGACGAAAGACACTTGTCATCGACAAGGAACTCGGTGTCTTTCGTCAGTAGGTCAGTCAACGGCCGGGCAATCCTACTGAAATCATGAATGAATCGTCGGTAGAAACCGACGTGCCCCAGGAATGACCGTAACTGCCTCAAATTGGACAGTGGTGCGAGTTTTCTTATGACATCTACCTTGGCCGGATCAACCTCCATGCCCCTATTGGAGATGATGTGGCCAAGCACCGTCCCTTGAGTCACCATGAAGTGACTCTTCTCCCAAGACAACACCAAATGAACCTCTATACATCGCTGAAGTACTCGGTCTAAGCAGTCAAGACAGGAGTCGAATCTGTCGCCGTAAACCGAGAAATCATCCATGAAGACCTCCAAGCACTCCCCTACCATGTCCGAAAAGATCGACAGCATGCATCTCTGAAAGGTCGCAGGGGCGTTGCATAGCCCAAATGGCATGCGTCGGAAGGCGTATGTGCCGAAGGGATAGGTAAAGGTGGTCTTGTCCTGGTCCTCAGGAGCGATGGCTACCTGGTTGTAGCCCGAGTACCCATCCAGAAAACTGGAGATCTGGGCCTCATCCTCGAGACAGATATGGTGGGAGCACAGGGCCGGACTTATCCCCTGGAGATCTGCTACGCTCCATCCAATCGCCTTGCGGTTCTTTTCAACAACCCCCATCAGACGGGATTCTTGCTCTCCAGTCAGATCAGCGGAGATGATGACTGGGTACATTTAAGGCTCATCCGCAAGGAATCTGTACTTCAGCGAAGTAGGGAGCGGCTTCAGCTCTGGACAGCTGGGTGCTGGTGGATCTGGCCTCTGAAAAGTCTGTGTAAACACTGCCAAATCTGCATCGGAGAACTGAAACTCTCTGTCAATCTCAGAAACTGGAGAAGGCTGCCCTGATGGACTGTCTCTGCTCTGCTCGGCATCTACCTCCTCCTTAGCTGTAGGCTCAGTGGAAATCAGATCTGGTATGTAATCCTCACAATCAGGCCAATCAGATTCTGACTCCAAGGGATCTGTATCCTCCAAGGTGGCATCAGCACGACCATCATCACAAAAATCAGTGTCGCGGTTGAGAACTGGCTCTGTTGCCTCAGAAGTATCATGGACCAGGAATGTGCTCTCCAAGCTCTCCTCTGCTGTCGTCTCTGCCTCAACTGAATCTGAAAATGAGAGGATGGCCTGTGCTGCTGGGTCTGCCCAAACTGCCTCATTGTCTGTGCTCATAAAGTCACAGTCCTGGTGGATGTCTAGCCCGGCAGTCATCTGCTCTGTGTCTGAAGTGGTCTCTGAGCATGATCTGTCTCTGGCTCAGCTGTCCTCGACCGTCTCTATTTGTACACTTTCGCCCTCGACGCGAAAGTATACCTTCCCGCTATCATGGTCAGTCACCGCCTTGGATGTGGCCAAGAACGGACGACCGAGAATGATGGGGGTATCGGTCACTGAATCAGGGATCTCCGTGTCCAACACTATGAAGTCCACGGGGAATTGCAGGCCCTAAATCGTGACGACAACGTCTCGCAACAACCCCTTTGGCCTCTTGACAGATCGATCAGCAAACTGAAGGATTGTCCTGCTCTGTCTAAGAGTGCCCAACTCGAAGCGGTCGAGAAGGGCTGCCGGAAGTAGGTTGATCGACGATCCACTATCTAATAGAGTACGGTCGAACCTCTACTCTCTGATGTGGCATCTGACATATGGGGCTCCGGAATCTGGCCTCTTGGCCGGCAATCGGTTCTGGATCATGAAACACGTGGCTTTCATCAGCACATGGATCTCTGAGTGGTGGTTCCTCCTCTTCCTCCTGACTGCGGTCCTGTCTCTCAGTGAACGCTGAAGAAGGGGGATGTGCTGCAAAGCCTCCTGAAGAGTCAGTTGTATGTGAAACTGATCTATCATCTGCTGGCTGAACTCTTCCTGCTCTCTCTTTTTGGGATTTTCTTTTTTCTTCCCCTTCCCCATCTGAAGGGCTCTAGGGAAGGGGATCACAGGGTCCTTCTCAGATGAAGGACTAGGAAAAGGTCTAGACGGCTCAACGGCCGGATCCACACATACATCATGCACCATAATGGGACCAGAAGAAACCAAACCTTTTCCTTTATTCACAACAGAGTTCCGAGATACATCAGAAGTAGGAAAAACTACAGGTCTCTCAACATAAGCATGGGTGGCTTCAGTACCACCATCGGCTGGATCAACTGGAAGACTCGTGACCTCAGTACCGCGCTCTGGCTCGGCATCAGGGGTGGCCTCAGTACCACCTCCTCCAACTGGTGAAACGACAGCCTCAGCACCGCCGGTGGAATCAACATCCTTGGTGGCATCAGTATCACCGTCATCATCTCCAGCGGCCTCAGTACCGCTCTCCTCCTCCTCGTCGGGTGCTCTGGGTGTATCCTCATGATGTAGCTCAGACGAGGCGCCACTGATGAATACTCATTCATCACTCTTTATTCTTATATTTTAGCTACAAAAACCTTTGCAAATGCATGTACATGTTTGTAAATACAAATAAATACCAAAAGAATGCATTGTGTAAACAGTAATAATTAGCATGTTTTTGTGCAAAAATAAAAGAATAAAGATTAAAAAGAAAAGGAGGGAAATATTTAGAATAAATATTGAGCAACCTAATCCCAAGGGAGGGCTTAGCATGTGCCTGACCGCATAAAAGCCAAAGTAGAGAGAGATAGGGAGGTCATGTGTGTAAATATACCTGTAAATACAATAAATATATTTTCCTCTAAAAATAGAATAAAAGGTACTTGTACATATTTGTATATATTTATAAGTACAAATTCAAAATAAAAATTGAAAAAATTAAAAAGAAAATAAAAATTACATTTCTTATACATATTCCCCATGTATATAAACCCACTGTTATATTTATTTCACCTTATAAATAAATTAATTAATTCCCATAAAATTTGTACATATGCTATCCTTCATGGTGTAAATAAATAAAATAAAAACCATTAAAACAAAAATAAAATAAAAAGAACAAAATTAAAAATAAAAAGATCATTGTACATATACCTTGTATATAGATGTACATATCTATTTATTTCACCCTTGTATATAAATAATAAAAATAAAATAAAAATACCTTTTTATTCCTAATTTTATGCTATAAAAAATAAAATATAAAATGGGAATAAAAATGCATAAAAATAATTAATTCAAAATCAAAAATAAAAACTCAATATTGTATATATACCTATGTATAGCACTATAGTGTAAATACCTTATTTTTATTTTGAACAATTAATTAAAAATCACCAAAAAATAGAAAAAAATAAAGTAAACATTTTCTATGTTTTAATTTTTTCATGATTCAGCCATTTATTATTTCTTTTTGAATTTCCAAATCTTTTCCAAATGGATGATTCTCATTGGTCCACAGGGGACGACCCCCCGGTCAACTCCCCCCTGTGGACCACTTCCCACGGGTCGTGACGCCCAACCCGACTTCCCCGATTTTTCGCGTCACGACCCGACCTCCAAATCCGCAACCCCCAAGCTCCGATCGATCACCTTGCATCCGAGATCCTCGCCGACGTATCCGTGTGGGGATCCGCGCCTCGCGGAACCCTGCCCGATCCATTCTTCTCGGACCTGCACCCATATTTAACCCGAGCTCCGCCTCCATTCCTCGCATCTTTGGCTCATCATTTCTCCACCCAGTGACCTCCATCATCTTTGCGAGAGTGACAGCTCGCCTCCGGTGGTGTAGCAGCGAGGAGGGAGCATGACGACCACTGATCTGGCGAGCTTGCTCCGCCGTGCGCCGCCTGGAGGTAGCGCTAGAGCCTCGGACACCGACGATCCTCGAGGCAAAGACCAGGAGCACCCCCTGCTCCTCCACAATCGACTGCGCCCAGTAGGTAGTCCATGTTCTTTCTCTTTTTCCCGAATTTCTAGTTTCGCCCAAATTCCCTCGTCACCTTCGAGCTTCGATTCCGTCCACAATCGCCACCTATTCGATCATCGAAGCACCCCATCACGATCGCCTTCTCCCCGCGCATCTTCTCCGCCCCTTCATCCAACCCAGCTAGCACATGAGCTAGGATTGGGGCTCCTCTACCGTCACCTCGTCGGAGCCCCTTCGCACCACCGCACCGACCACCTTCACCCCCGCTCACAGGGTCGAGGCACTTTGCCCTCGACCCTCGAGTCTGCTGACGTGCTTTTCAGGTACATCCGAGCCATCTGGGGGTCTCGACCATCTGGTGCAGTAGCTCGAGCTCCGCCGACCTCGCCTGAGTTCCCAGGACCTCCGGCGAGCCATCGGAGGATTCCAGCAGACGCGGAAGGCCCCCACGCATCTTCTCCGATCATTCGTGGCCTCCGAGGAGGACTCCAGTGCCAGCACGAGCCCAGCGAAGTTCGTCGGCGATCAGTTCGTCCTCCATCCTCTGTAGCCGTCCGATTGACCTTCGGCTCCAGTTCAGATCCTAGCCGTCCATTTGAGGAGCAGCTCTGACCGTCCGATCATTGGGAGGCTTGATCGTGACCGTCGATCGTTGAGGGTTAGCCCCAGCGCATCTGAGCCGATGGATCTCCACGTGGCGCTCATCCGACGACCGACGTAATAAAGGGTAAATTTCACTTTAGACCCTTAGTTTATTAGTAGTTCTGCTGTAGTCCTGTAAATATTTTAGGTATTTTATTTGCATTGGGTAAATTGCATTGTGGACCCTGTAGTGTTTGGTAATTGCTTTTATACCCCTGCCTGTAGTGGATCACGTGCGTCGACACGTGTTTGTTTGGGTTAATTGCATGTATAGGCATATTGTTTTAGGGTGTTACTGAATGGAATGAACTTTTAGTATTTGCAGATATACCCCTGTGCGTGGTTTTATTGTGCATGCGTGTTTATTAGTGGGTATTTTACACTGAGGCCCTTGGACTTTTAATACTTGTTATTAAATAGTCCAGAAACCTTAGTTTCTTTGCAAATAGGTCCCTGAGTGCCCAGGTCACACGCCTCGTGCATGTTTTCTTGGAAAAATTGCACCGGACCCCCTGGAACTCTAACTATTTGCGTACAGGTCCCTATGCACTGTACCTTGGTTTTGATTTTTAATAAAATAGCAAACCAACTCCAAATGTGATGAAAATTGGACATATGGCTCATGCCATAGTGTAAAATTTTCTCCTATTTTTGGAGACATTTTTTATTTCATTTACTATTTTTAAAAATTCAAAAACAAGCTTTTTCTTTACTGTCTAAGTTTAAAAATCACAAAAAAATATTAAAACACCTCTAAAAATTACAAAAAATTAGGTAGTGTTTATTTTGTCCTGTTTGATTTTCTGACCAATTTCGGTCATTTTTGACTATATAAAACCCATAAAAATTGAAAAACACTAAAAACCCTATAAAAATTCTAATAATTAATTAAAAAACCCAAAAATAATAATTTTGGTGCCTAAATTTTCTTTGTAGTTTCTATTATACAGGAAAATTACCTTCAGGTGTTAATAGGGCCATTTTGCATTTTAAATTGGCCCTTGACACCTGACTGGACAATACCTTCATTTGTCTGCCTTGTTTGATTTTTAGAAAATTCAATAAAAATCAGAAAAATACCAGAAATTAACCAAAAACAGTAAAAAATATAAAAAAACATAAAAAATATTTTTATTTTAATTTTTGGGTGATTTTTGAGTGATTAAATAATTGGTTGTATTGGCTTGTTTACTTGTTTTCTTTATTTTCTGTATTAATTAAAAATCCAATAAAAAATTAAAAACATTAGAAGTCCACCAAAAATACTTTTATTTCATTTTATTTCTTTTTAGACTACTTCGTAGGCCGCAAGGCCATTACGTGCTCCTTGTGTTCGACCATGGTCGCTATACCAGGTTAATATAATAGCGAGACCGCTACTTGAGTTTCAGTTGATTTTTGCCTTCGTTTGGTGGTCTAATTTTTCTCGATTGACACCGCTTGGTGACTTGGGTCGCAACGACCCTTGATTACCTTTACCCGAGCCCTCAAGTGTGTCATTAGAATGGCACCGTTGTCGGGGAGCACAGCTTAATAGTCATTTTCTTTATTTTTCATTTCCTTTTTATTTTCTTTTTCGCGGCTTTCCGCGGCTCTTTCTGAGTCCACGGCTTTTCGCAGCTTTTTCTTTTTCTCTTATTTTTGTTTTATTTTATTTTATTTTCTTTTCTTTGTTTTTTGTTTTTGTTTGAATTTGTGTGATTATTTTATTTGTCATTTCTGCACATATACCCCTGTTTATATTTTCTATCTTTATTTGATTATTTTTGGTCTGTGACACTTGTCTTCTTTCTTGCGAGGGCCCGAGGACCGAGGCGGCGACTTTCGAGAAGCCGGCGCAACCGCGGGATTTGGAGGCGGCTCCCTTCTGCATGGAGCCGCATGAGAGAGCGAGAAAGTAGCTGAGTGGGCGAGGAGTAGACTTTACTTTTAGCACATTTGATTTGAATTGTAATAATACAGGGACATCAGTAGGACTTGGACTGAGACTTTTCTCGGGTCTGTTTCACCGAGCACCGGTGTGCTCGGGGACCCTTAGCTTTTTCACGGTTTTTCTTCGCAGCTTTTGTTTTTTGCTGCCTTTTACGGTTTTACGCGGTTTTTCTCGAGCCCCTAGCTTAGGACTTTCTGCTTGACTGTGCCGTACTGAGTAGGATCCACACACCTAATAGATTGCTTGTGCCTATAGATCGTTAATTGGACCTACTAATAAAAAGTTAATAAAAATAGCTGACTCATTTCTTTCGAGCCTACGTACCGCAGCCTGCCCTGCCAAGCGCTGCTCCTGAACCCGATTTATCGGGAGGAGGGGTAGACCGGACTCTCTGGATCGAAGGCTGGTGACCATCTAGACAGTTCTATCGAGTAGAAGTTGCTTGCTTAGGACTCGGCTTTTCCCGCTGCACCATATAGATAGTTTCTTTTCTGTCTTTTAATTTTGCGTGGATCATATTGCATGTAGAGTGCTGGAGATAGGTACGCCTTTCTTACTTTGCATGCATCATTGATTTCATCGTGCATCGGTTTTTTCATCTTCTCCCTCTGTTTTTTACTTAATAACCAGGAGAACCGAAAAATTCGTTAGGCGTTTTCGTTTGTATTGAAAAAGACCTAAAAAGAAAAACCATAAAATTGGGACTGTTAAAACTATTGATCACTAAAAGACATTTGATCTAAAAAAATGTCTTGGGGAGAGCAACCCCCTCATTGCTTGGTTTGATTGTGCGAGAGAGTGACCCGAACACTAGGTAGAGCCCTCTGGTACTCTTCTCGACGGATTACCGACTCTTCTGTGCAGGACAGTTGGTTGGAAAAGTATCGGGTATCCCAGCAGGTCACGTAATCGCTCTGATATTTTGATTGTTCACCAAAATAAAATTTGACAAGATAATTTAACCGAGCCTTTACGGTCTTCAGCTCGCGTTGCGTTGGTGAACTTGGGGTTTGCTTATATCATAGTTTCTCCAGATCTCATCCGCCTTACTCGCCACATCAAGATGATGGGCAGACGATCTCTTAGGCAGCCTCTGGCTGCACCGCTTTCGGGCGCGTCTACCCGTTCATCTAGGTTGGTTCGCGGGAGCCGAGACCCACTCTCCGAACCCGAGTATGATTCCACCATGTTCCCCCTCGACCCCCTTTCTTTCGGTTCCGAGAGACCAGTGCCAGAGGAGAGATTAGCAGATTTATTGGCACCTGAATTTGGATCATTTGATTTTGCAGAGACCATGGCCGACAGTTCTGACGATCGCTCTAGAGGTCCACAGCCCGAGCACTTTGTTCTGGACCAGGGTGCGATCAACTCCACCCTGATCGCCTCTCTCAAGACGGTGCAGCAGCAGTTGAGGGATCAGGGAGCGTTTATGTTGGATATGAGGAGAGAGATGGAGCAGATGAGAGCAGAGCGAGAGCAGCATAGAGACGGGCCGAGGATCCCAGATGATGCAGCAGCAGCAGCCGTAGCGGCCGCCGCCGCAGCGGCAGCCGCTGCGGCAGGAGCAGGAGACCCACCGAGACCGATGCGGGAGTTGCACAACCCCGGATCGACACTGATGCATCACTGGGTTGTGCTATCAGCTATCGTGGGGGACTTCAAGTTCCCCCCCGAACACCTTGCAGCTTCTCCCCTGCTTCCACGGGCTCGCCACCGAGGAGCCCCATCTCCACCTCCAGGAGTTTCTCATGATTTGCAGTACTGTCCACGACCGTCAGGTGGACCAGGACACCATCCAGATGATTGCCTTCCCCTTCTCTTTGGCAGACAGAGCAGCCACCTGGTTGAAACATCTGGGGAAGTTCGTCTACACTTGGGAGCAGCTCCGCACCGAGTACTTGCATAGGTACTATCCACTCGGGCGGACCAATGCCACGAGAGCCCTGATCAGCAACTTCTCTATGCTCCCCAACGAGCAGTTCCATGAGGCATGGGAGAGGTTCAGAGAGCTGACTGATAGATGCCCGCACCACGACATTTCCAAGCCGAACCTCGTGCAGAGCTTTTTCAGCGGGCTGACACCAGAGCTTTAGGGCTTGGTGAACGCTTCTTGTGGCGGGTCTTACTTCGCCAAGGATCACGACCAGGTCTGGGCCATCTACGAGGAGATGGCTGAGAACTATATGGTGATGTCCCAGACCCGGTTGTACACTCAGGGCAGACCCCAGCAGCGACAACCCGTGCAGTACCATAGGATCGCACGGGTCGACGCCGGTCCTTCCAGTTCGTCCGCAGTAGCAGCAGCACAGGCAGAGTCATCAACTGTGGACATGGGCATCATTAGCGAGAAGTTGGATCAGATGGAGCTGATTGAGAAGAAGCAGTTCAAGGGCATCACTCAGATGGAGCAGAATGGCACAGACTCTGAGCGACATGAAGACCCAGCTCATGTGTCTCCAAGAGGCACAGACGTCTTCCCAACCCTGTCTTCAATCGCGAGGCGATTCCGGCAGCAGCAGCAGCTCGTCCCAGCGCTCCAGCTCACACCAGCAACCTAGACAGGTTCACCTTGTACAGGCGGAGCCGTACCAGCAGCAGCAGCAGCCCACCTACCAGTCACCACCATCTCCAGACTTGCAGATGGTGGTATACCAGCCGGATCAGCCTCTGGCAGTACTCCCATCACCCCAGTACGATGCAGAGTTGTTGATGGATGTCAACGGGATTTGGTATGACCGTCCTCAGCCCGGTATCCGACGAGACCATCCCAGATTCCGTTGGGGGATAAGAGGTACCCAGCCCCAGCAGCAGCCATCAGGTCAGGGAGTCCAGTACGACCATCAGAGAGATCACCAGCCGCAGCAGCAGCCCCCAGTGTACCCATCGTAGCAGCAGCAGCAGTCGTCCTATGGTCCTCGTCCCTATCAGCAGGGACAGTCTTGGAGGCGAGATCAGCCTCACCACCAGCAGCAGCAGTATCACCCATACCCCTCTCAGCAGCAGCAACACCAGTTCCAGCACCCTCACTACCAGAGAGGCTACCTGTCGGGCTCCCATGAGAGCCCCGCCTTAGATGATATAGCCCGCCTCCTCACGGATCAACAGGCTACCTTTCGACGGGAGATGGACGAGTTCCGCCAGAAGATGCGGGACATTGTGAGAGGGAAGGCCGCCATCCCTGCCCAGATTGAGCCGAATCCCAACAGCCTGAAGAGGAAATCTGAGCAGGTAGCTTGTACTGAGTATACCACTCCTAGTGATGCATTTAGTGATATGACTGGATATCTTTTTGATACTGATTTTGTCACACTTAGGAGCGGTAGGATGCCAGCAGGCGGCACCTCGTCTGAGCGACACCACGATGACACACCTAGAGCGCCTGACGAGGAGGAGTAGAGCGGTACTGAGGCCGCTGGAGATGATGACGGTGGTACTGATGCCACCATGGATGCTGATTCTACCGGCGGTGCTGAGGCCGCCGTTTCACCAGTTCGAGGAGGTGGTACTGATGCCACCAAGGATGCCGAGCCAGAGCGTGGTACTGAGGCCACGAGTCTTCCAGTTGATCCAGCCGATGGTGGTGCTGAGGCCACCCATGCTTTTGCTGAGAGACCTGTTGTTTTTCCCACTTCTGATGTATCTCGGAACTCTGTTGTGAATAAAAGAAAAGGTTTGGTTTTTTCTGGTCCCACTGTGGTGCGTGATGTATGTGCGGATCCGGCCGTCGAGCCGTCTAGACCTTTTCCTAGTCCTTCATATGAGAAGGACCCAGTGATCCCCTTCCCTAGAGCCCTTCAGATGGGGAAGGGGAAGAAAAAAGAAAATCCAAAAAAGAGAGATCAGGAAGAGTTCAGCCAGTAGATGATAGATCGGTTTCACATGCAGCTGACTCTTCAGGAGGCTTTGCAGCACATTCCCCTTCTTCAGCGTTCACTGAGAGACAGGACCACATCCATGAGGAAGAGGAGGAACCACCATTCAGAGATCCATGTGCTGACGAAAGCCACATGTTTTGCGATCCAGAACCGTCTGCCGGTCAAGAGGCCAGATTCAGGAGCCCCTTATATCATATGTCATATTAGAGCAGAGGTTCGACCGTACTCTATTAGATAGCGGATCATCGATCAACCTCCTCCCGGTAGCCCTTTTCGATCATTTTGAGTTGGGCACTCTTAGACAGAGCAGGACGGTCCTTCAGTTCGGTGATCGATCTGTCAAGAGGCCAAAGGGGTTGTTGCGAGACATTGTCGTCAATATTCAGGGCCTGAAATTCCCCGTGGACTTCGTAGTGTTGGACATGGAGATCCCTGATTCAGTGACTGATACCCCCATCATTCTCGGTCGTCCGTTCTTGGCCACGGCCAAGGCAGTGACTGACCATGATAGCGGGAAGGTATACTTTCGCGTCGAGGGTGAAAGTGTACAAATAGAGACGGTCGAGGACAGCCGAGCCAGAGAGAGCATGCTCAGAGACAACTTCAGACACAGAGCAGATGACAGATGCCGAGCTAGACATCCACCAGGACCGTGACTTTGTGATCACAGATGATGAGGTAGTTTGGGCAGACCCAGCAGCATAGGCCATCCTCTCATTTCCAGATTCAGCTGATGCAGAGATGATAGCAGAGGAGAGCTTGGAGAGCACATTCCTGGTCCAGGATACTTCTGAGGCAGCAGAGCCGGTTCTCGACCGCGAGACAGATTCTTGTGATGATGGTGGTACTAATGCCACCGCAGATGATGCAGATCCCTCAGATTCAGAGTCTGATTGGGAAGATTGTGAGGATCACATGCTAGAACTGAGTTCCACTGAGCCTACAGCTGAGGAGGAGGTAGATGCCGAGCAGAGCAGAGACAATCCATCAGGGCAGCCTTCTCCAGTTTCTGAGATTGAGAGAGAGTTTCAGTTCTCCCATGCAGATTTGGCAGCATTCACGTAGACTTTCCAGAGGCCAGATCCACCAGCACCCAGCTGTCCAGAGCTGAAGCCGCTCCCTACTTCGCTGAAGTATCGATTCCTTGCGGGTGAGCCTGAGATGTACCCAGTCATCATCTCTGCCGATCTGACTGGAGAGCAAGAATCTCGTTTGATGGGGGTCCTTGAAAAGAACCGCAAGGGCAATCGGATGGAGCGTAGCCGATCTCCAGGGGATAAGTCTGGCCCTGTGCTCCCACCATATCTATCTCGAGGATGAGGCGAAGCCGTCGCGTGAGTTCCAGTGAAGGCTGAACCCGAATCTGAGAGAGGTTGTCATGAAGGAAATATCGAAATGGTGGAGCGCCGATTTTATCTACCCCATCTCCGACTCCAAGTGGGTCAGCCCTTTGCATGTGGTGCCCAAGAAGACGGCATCACTACAGTGATTAGCGAGTCTGGAGAGGAGATTGCTACACGAGTACCCACTTCTTGGCGGGTCTGCGTTAACTACAGGAGACTCAACCAGGCCACCAAGAAGGATCATTTCCCCCTGCCCTTTATAGATCAGATCATTGAGAGACTGGCAGGGAAGAGCCACTACTGTTTCTTGGATGGGTACTCGGGCTACAACCAGGTGGCCATCGCTCCTGAGGACCAGGAGAAGACCACCTTTACCTGTCCCTTCGGCACATACGCCTTCCGACGCATGCCATTTGGGCTATGCAATGCCCCTGCGACCTTTCAGAGATGCATGCTGTCGATCTTTTCGGACATGGTAGGGGAGTGTTTGGAGGTCTTCATGGATGATTTCTCGGTTTACGGCGACGGATTCGACTCCTGTCTTGACTGCCTAGACCGAGTACTCCAGCGATGTATAGAGGTTCACTTGGTGCTATCTTGGGAGAAGAGTCACTTCATGGTGACTCAAGGGACGGTGCTTGGCCATATCATCTCCAACAGGGGCATGGAGGTTGATCCGGCCAAGGTAGATGTCATTAGAAAACATGCACCGCCGTCCAATTTGCGGCAGTTACGGTCATTCCCTGGGCACGTCGGTTTCTACCGATGATTCATTCATGATTTCAGTAGGATCGCCCGGCCGTTGACTGACCTACTGACGAAAGACACCGAGTTCCTTGTCGATGACAAGTGTCTTTCGTCCTTCGAGACTCTCAAGCAGTGTGTTATAGAGGCTCCTGTTCTCCAGCCGCTTGATTGGTCTCTCCCATTCGAGATCATGATGGATGCCTCCAATTTTGTCGTGGGGGCCGTGCTGGGACAGAGGAGGGATGGAGTCCCATTTGCTATCCACTACGCTAGCCGCACATTGGATTCCGCCCAGCGGAACTACACGGTCACAGAGAAGGAGATGCTAGCCGTAGTGTTCGCCCTAGATAAGTTCAGATCTTATATCATTAGATCTAGAGTGACCTTGGATACTGATCACACCGCCATCCGATACCTCATGGCAAAGAAGGATGCTAAGGCCAGACTGACTAGATGGATCCTTCTACTCTAGGAGTTCGACATTGAGATCAAGGATAAGCCTGGAGTCAAGAATGTGGTGGCGGATCATCTCTCCCATTTAGAGCAGCCCGAGGATACTGAGAAGATCGATCCCATTTGTGAGACCTTCCCAGATGAGGCGATCCTTGCTATCGCCTCCCCCCCATGGTATGCTGACATTGTGAACTTTCTTGTTGCTAAGAAAGTCCCACAAGGTTGGCCCAGGCAGAGGCTTGAGACCTTCCTCGCGAAGGCCAAGTCCTACCACTGGGAGGATCCCATCCTTTACCACGAAGGAGGGGATAGCGTCTGGCGTAGGTGCATTCCTCAGGAGGAGCACCATAGCGTCCTCACTTACTGCCACAAGCTTGAGGCAGGAGGACATCATTCTGGGAGGAGAACGGCACAGAAAGTGCTCCAATTCGGCTTGTGGTGGCCTACCCTCTTCAAGGACTCTGATGAGTTCGTGAAGAGGTGTACTGACTGTCAGAGGATGGGCACTTGTGGACAGCGTGATATGATGCCGATGCAGCCCATTCACTTCTGTGAGGTTTTTGACGCATGGGGCATCGATTTCATGGGTCCATTCCCTAAGAGTCAGGGATTTGAGTACATTCTGTTGGCCGTAGACTATGTTAGTCGTTGGATTGAGGCCATCCCCGCCCGAGCTGCTGATGCCATGACAGTTTGCAGATTTTTGAGGAAGCACATCATCACGCGGTTTGGGGTACCTCGAGTATTGATTTCAGATGGGGGGTCTCATTTCATCAACGACCAGGTAAAGGCCCTTGCTAGCGAGTTTGGTATAGACCATCGAGTTGCCACTCCATACCATCCACAGACGAATGGTATAGCCGAGGTGTCGAACAGGGAGATCAAGACTATATTGCAGAAAGTCGTCCGCCCTGACCGAAAGATTGGTCACAGATTTTGGACTCGGTCTTGTGGGCATATAGGACGTCTTTCAAGACACCATTGGGCACATCTCCCTTTCGCCTCGTATATGGCAAGCTGTGCCATTTACCTGTTGAGCTGAGACACATGTCACTTTGGGCAGTCACTGATATTATTATGGATCCAGATAGTGTAGGAGACCAGAGGAGGGCAGAGTTAGCAGCCTTGGAGGAGCTTAGAGATACAACCTTCTCAAACAGCCTACATTACAAGGAGAGAGTGAAGGAGTGGCATGATTCTCACATCAGCCCACAAACTTTTTGAGCCTGGACAGAGAGTATGGCTGTTTGATGCGAGACTTCGTCTATTTCCAGGGAAGCTACAGAGAAAATGGAAGGGACCCTACTTGGTGAGAAAGGTACACGACAACAGTAGCATTGATATATCCGAGTTGTCTTCTGAGAGTACCTTTCGAGTGAATGGCCAGTGGCTCAAGCCATTTCTAGATCATGAGCCGCGGGTCGTTGATGTTGCCCCGATTCATTTTGCGTGAGATGTGGTCTCTTGACTCACATCTATTGCATCTCATGCCTGATTATCACTGATCCTCCGACCTGTATAGATCCAGATGTCCATATCATCACATTCTTTAGTCCCACATCCCTTTCTTCATCTTTTGATTATGCTATACTTAGGGTGTACTTTACCCTAAGTATAGGGGGGATGTAGACCTTCGGGTATTTATTTTGATTCCTTTCTACTCCTGTTTTGCTGCCTATACTTAGGGATATTTTACCCTAAGTATAGGGGGGGTAGACCCTGTACATTCGCCACTCGGTTTTCCCTTTGTGTACAACCTGCTATACTTAGGATTACTTGATCCTAAGTATAGGGGGAAAAGCCGAGATCTTCTTGACTTTCTATTCATTCATTCGTCTTTGTATATAGCCTTCCTTTTCATTTCCCCTATTACCTAAGCACGATGCCTCATTCATCGCTCTTGACTCTGAGGACATCGTTCGTGCTAAGTATAGGGGGGGTGTATATATTTCATATATACGTTAGCCATAACTCGTACTTTGTGTGAGTGTGTTAATAAATAAAAATGGCTAAAAACCCTAAAAACCACAAAAATTAAATTTTTTTTGTAAATAATCATTCTTTTATTGCACATACATAGCTAGTGTACAAATTATTTTTGTAAAAATGTTTTCGAAAATCTTTTGTGTAATGTTTGTGTAAATATTTTCTTATCAAAATTATGTATAAAGTACAAAATTTTTCCAAAATATTTTGAAAATCAAAAGTTTGCGAAAATCTTGTGTAAATATGTGTAAATACTTTTGCAAAACTTGCATTTCATGCATTCATCCATTCATGATTTCAAAACATTTTTCAAATATTTTGCATGTTTGTAAAAATTGTGTAAATAGCATCTTTGTATATATGTATATAGTTTTTCCTGGATTATAGTTGACATTTAAATTAGCCTGGAATTAAATTGGGAAATGGAGCTTGATTAAGATCTTAATCCACCTAATTTCTAAAAGGAACCTTATAGGGCTTAGGGTTAAGGCTTTTCTGATGACTTAATTCTTTAAGTCCACTAGGCTATGATCACATGTCATCTCAATGAGCCTAAGTAGAGCACTTAACAACAACACATGACTCATAGGGACAATGGCTTTACTTGGACACATCACTTAGCACCGAGCTCTCTACGGATGAGGTGGTGAGGAGGCAGTCTTCTTTGACTTGGGGTAGCATATGAGGGTAGTACTTCTAGGCGAACCTCTCTTCTTCTTTTAGTGAAGGAAGTGCGTCTCAACTTGCTCTGGTTGCCATGAGGTCTAACGACAGGAGTTGTGGGTTGCAATACAGCTTCAAAAGAGGGATAGTCTACTGGCTCAAGAGAAAAACTCCTTGTATATATGCTGCACATGTATATGTTGTACAGATGCACTTGAAAAAAATGCAAAAAGAAAATAACTCCAAAAAAGTGGTGGGTCTGATAGAAAATGGTAATCCCACCGGAGTATGTATATAGTGCAATAAGCAAAGCTTGAGATTCATGTCCCACCTTATGTAGCTTGCAGCAGGGAGACTTGGCTACACTGGTCGAGCTTCCCAAAGATACATGGCTACGTTGGCCATGGTCCATTCTCTTCTTCCCCCTCTTCTTGAGCCGGTTGAACTTGAACATAGAAGGGAATACCCTGCTCCTCGAGGAAAGAGTGGCCAGATTGGGGTCATAGAGTTACCTTGTTGGGGAGGGTTGTCAAGTTGCCATTTCTGAGGTGGAGAGCTTATACCTCACATTCACAGTACAAGGAAAGATTCATGGTCTTCAGGGTTTGTGTTTGATGACTTGTTCTGATCTGGATTGTTGAGGAGTCTTGATTATAGATTAGTGGAACTTAGAGGCTGTTGAGTTTTAAGCTTAAGTCCAAATAAGGTTCCGACACATTAATAATCCAAAGACCTGATTGAGCTCCATAATTCAATTTAATGAAGGCAAGTTTAACATTCATGTGCATTCTCCTCTTTCTCTTTTTCTTTCTTTCTTTTGCACTTCTTTTTCAAATAAGTGTTTGCTAAGGGACTAGAAAAGTTAAGTATAGGGGGGGACCCGGGTCACCTGCGTGACAGGCGGGTATACTCACCACTATACTACAAAATCAGTATCAAAAAGATATCCAGTCATATCACCAATGCATCACTAGGAGTGGTATACTCAGTACAAGCTACCTGCTCAGATTTCCTCTTCAGGCTGTTGGGGTTCAGCTCAATCTGGGCAGGGATGGCAGCCTTCCCTCTCACAATGTCCCGCATCTCCTGGCGGAACTCGTCCATCTCCCGTCGAAAGGTAGCCTGCTGATCTATGAGAAGGCGGGCTATGTCATCCAAGGCGGGGCTCTCATGAGAGCCCGACGGGTAGCCTCTCTGGTAGTGAGGTTGCTGGAACTGCTGCTGTGGTTGAGAGGGGTACGGGTGTGGCTGATGCTGCTGCTAGTGAGGCTGATCTCGCCTCCAAGACCGTCCCTGCTGATAGGGACGAGGACCATACTGTGACTGCTGCTGCTGTGCTGTTGGGTACACTGGGGGTTGCTGCTGCTGCTGATGCTCTCTCTGATGGATGTACTGGCCACCCTGTCCTAATGGCTGCTGCTGGGGCTGGGGTACCTCCGGTCCCCCAACGGAATCCGGGATGGTCTCGTCGGATACCGGGCTGGGGGCGGTCATACCAAATCCCGTTGACATCCATCAACGGCTCTGCATCGTACTGGGGTGGCAGGAGCACTGCCAGAGGATGATCCGACTGGTATACCACCATCTGCAAGTCTGGAGATGGTGGTGACTGGTAGGTGGGCTGCGGCTGCTGGTACGGCTTCGCTTGTACAAGGTGAACTTGTCTAGGCCTGCTGGTGAGAGCTGGAGCGCTGGGACGAGCTGCTGCTGCTGCCGTGATCGCCTCGTGACTGAAGATGGGGCTGGGAAGCCGTCTGTGCCTCCTGGAGACACATGAGCTGTGTCTTCAAGTCACTCAATGTCTGTGCCATCTACTCCATCTGAGTGATGCCCTGACACTGCTTCTTCTCGATAATCTCCATCCAGTCCAGCTTCTCACTGATGATCCCCATGTCCGCGGCTGATGACTCGGCCTGTGCTGCTTCTACCGCGAATGAACTGGAAGGACATGCGTCTACCCGTGCTATCCTCTGGTACTGCACGGGTTGTGGCTGCTGGGGTCTGCCCTGAGTGTATAACCGGGTCTGGGACATCACCATGTAGTTCTCAGCCATCTCCTCGTAGATGGCCCAGACCTGGTCGTGATCCTTGGCGAAGTAAGACCCGCCACAAGAAGCATTCACCAAGCCCTGAAGCTCTGGTGTCAGCCCACTGAAAAAGCTCTGCACGAGGTTCGGCTTGGAAATGTCATGGTACGGGCATCTGTCAGTCAGCTCTCTGAACCTCTCCCATGCCTCGTGGAACTGCTCGTTGGGGAGCATGGAGAAGTTGCTGATCAGGGCTCTCGCGGCATTCGTCCGCCCGAGTATATAGTACTTATGCAAGTACTCGGTGCGGAGCTGCTCCCACGTGTAGACAAACTTCCCCAGATGTTTCAGCCAGGTGGCTGCTCTGTCTGCCAAAGAGAAGGGGAAGGCAATCATCCGTATCGTGTCCTGGTCCACCTGACGATCGTGGACAGTACTGCAAATCATAAGGAACTCTTGGAGGTGGAGATGGGGCTCCTCGGTGGCGAGCCCATAGAAACGGGGGAGGAGCTGCAAGGTGTTCAGGGGGAACTTGAAGTCCCCCACGATGGCTGGTAAAAGAACCCAGTGATGCATTAGGGTCGATCCGGGGTTGTGCAACTCCCGCATCGGTCTCAGTGGATCTCCTGCTCCTGCTGCAGCGGCTGCCGCTACGGCGGCGTCCGTTGCGGCTGTTGCGGCTGCAGCTGCTGCATCATCTGGAACTCTCGGCCCGTCTCTACGCTGATCCATCTCTCTCCTCATATCCAACATAAACGCTCCCTGATCCCTCAACTGCTGCTGCACTATCTCGAGGGAGGCAATCAGGGTGGAGTTGATCGCACCCTGGTCCAGAACAAAATGCTCGGGCTGTGGATCTCTACTGCGATCATCAGAACTGCCGGCCATGGTCTCTGCAAAATCAAACGATCCAAACTCAGGTGCCGATAAATCTGAAAGTCTCTCCTCTAGCACTGGCCTCTCGGAACCGGAAAGAAAGGGGGTCGAGGGGGAACAGGGTGGAATCATACTCGGGTTCGAAGAGCGGGTATCGGCTCTCGCGAACCAACCTAGATGAACGGGTAGACGCGCCTGATGAATCTGTGATTCATCACATTAAAAGTCAAAAATAGAGCCTTGTTCCCGAGAAAATAGAGGCATATTTCCTTTTATCTTGCATAAATAACACTCATGCATGCATCCATAATTCATGCATTTTAGCAGCTCATCTGCATTTAAATAAGAAGCCAAAAATCCCCTGTAAAATACCTCTTCGTCAAAATAACTTCTTCTCTATACTATATATATATATTCCTTAATAATATAGGGAAGAATGCCAAAACTCACCCTTGTAAAATAGCCCAAATATCCTGAGAACCCTTGTACATTAAAACACACATAAAGCCCTCATACAAACTCCTAATTAGGTCTACTCACTCTTAGATTACTACATATTAAAAGACCTTCAAAATGAGACTAATTTCATTGAAATTGGAGCTTGTATGAGAGACTTGGGTTTTTGGGTCATTTTGTATACTACACATGTATATTTATGTATCCTTGTATTTATGTATCATATTTGACCTCATCTCCGTCTTTGGCCAACATGAAACTTGTAGATCTCATTAAGATCTACAACTTTCATGTTTTGAGTTTTTCCAAATTCGGCTTCCTCTTCTCTCTACACGTGTTTCTTCCTCCAGCCATTCACAGCAGGCCACGTGGCGCCCTCTGGTTGCGCCACGCGGCCCGCTGCCCCTCGCCTCATCCGCCCGCGCCTTCCACCGTTGGATCTTGCTTCAGATCCAATGGCCCAGGCCTTTCCACGTACATGACCATCTCCCAGCCATCAGATCCGCCCCCACACTTCATCTCCACCGTCCCTTAGCGCCGCGCTCTCAGCCTTCCACGTGGAAGCATCTGCGCCGCCTGATCAGGTCCCCGATCCTCTCATCGCAGCCGCCCTCTTCCAGCGAGTCTCGACCCTCAGATCAACTCCACCCTCTCATCTGAACCATCCGCTCGCGCCTCGCCACAATGCGTCACGTGGCTCCCTCATAACCCATCATCTTGGCACCCCAGATCTAATCATACCCGCTCACCACGCTCTGATCTCCACCGTTGGATCACAAGATCCAACGGTGGAGACCTCGTCTCCTACCTCCAGGCGCCCCTCTCCCCCACGTCCCTTGCCTTGCGGGAGGGGCGCCCCCTTTCCTTTTCTGGACACACGTCAGCCATCTCCTCCGGCCGCTGACCCCCCCACGACGTCAACCACTCATCCCTCTCCCTCGCCGTCCCCCTCAAGCTCCAGTACCTCCACCATACTCGCCCCACGACGACCACCAACCTCGCCACTCCACCAGCTAGACCACCTCCTTCTCCTTATAAATACCCAGCCACCGGCACCGTTCACCCCCCTCCGCCACTCCAGAGAGGTTCCTCGAGCTCCAAGCTACCTATTGGTGACAGCAATTTGTTGAGTTGTCGAGCGAAGACAGGGATCCAACTCCGGCGAGATCCACGGCCGCCACCGCCGTGCTGCAGCCTCCCTCGAGCAGCTGCCCGAGCTCAGGACCCTACCGATCCCTTGAGCGACGACCTGGAGCTCAAAGCTGAGCCCCATTCCCCAGGTAACTCCCTCCATTCATCCTCCGATCTTCTTCTCCATTTTCTTGATTCTTCTCCGTTTTTATTCGCCGTAACTGACCACCCTCACGCCTCCCAATCACCTCGACGAGCTTCGCGTCGAAGCTCTGATCCTCGCGGTACCTTCCGCACACTCCGACGACGCATACCCCATTCCTCCGACCAACAGCTCGCCATTTGGCTGGAGCCCACTCGCCGGATCACCACACTCCTTTTCAGGCCTCGCCGATCGCGCCACTCTTCTCCACGAATACTTGCACGCCTCGGCTATACATCTAACCCTTTGCAGGTCATCATTCTTCATTGGCCGGAGCTTCACCGGAGGTCTCTTCGAGCTTCGTCTCCAGCGAGCTCCAGCGAGCCTCCGCAGCCCCTGAGCCCATCGGAAGCTTCGCCGTACGCCCCCGCTTCTTCCGAGGCACTTGGGAGCCGACGACGTTCTTCATCGACGCCTGGCGACCGAGGCGGAGCAAGCCCAGCCCCACCGGAGCTCCGCCTTCTCCTCCGCAGGTGGCGGAGGACCGTTCGAGACGAAGAAGCAGCAGTCGTTCGATCATCCGATCGAACGGCCCTCGTCCCGCCACGTATTCCATCACCGCGACCGTCCTCGTCCGATAATCGCGCCTCAGATCCGACGGCCCTCGTCCCGCCACGCGCCTTCATCGACATCCCTTGGATCATCTTGATCCGAGGGCCTTCAGGCCGCCACGTCTACGCATCCGAGCCTCGGCCTCCAAGCCTAGGCTCGGGCTACCCGAGGCTGCATCGAGCCGTCGTCCGAACCTCCCGAGGACCCGAGCCTCGCTCCGAGCCTCCGACGCCCTCCGAACCTAGGTCGCCCACGTGAGGAGCACGTGCGGCCTGGGTTATTTGCACAGACGCCCCTGAAGCTTTCGGAAATTCCAAAAAGGTCCCTGTGAAGCAGACCCCACGTGAGGAGCACGTGTCTCGTGGAGAAATTGCATACAAGTCCTACATGTTATCGGTAATTGCATTTTAGTCCCTGTCAGCATATTTATTTATTGAAGTTTCAATTTCCAGTATTGCATTTACACCCTTGTGTTTGCACGTGTCCCTAGAGTGCATTTTTCATCATTTTGAGATTCTAAAAATTGCATGTTGTTGGAAATTTTGTCCTCCATCTGTTAGTACACGCGTCTGATTTTTGTAGGCTTATTTGAATTCTTAATGAATTAATTGGTTCATTGTTGACATATTTTGCCCAGTGATGCCTTTTGATTTTTAATTAATTATCTGTGCCTTCAAAAATTATGAAAATATCACAGTAGTCTAAGGACATCATTTCTAACACACCATAAAAATTTCATAGCATTTGCACGCATATCGAGGCCTAAATGAATAGTTTAGTGATTTTCTCAAATTAATTTTAATTAATTCATTTCACAGTAAATTTAAGTCCTGCTAATTTTCCTAGGTCCCTTATCATTAGACCCACCTAGGATAATTTTAGTTCTTGAAAAAAGTGTGATTTGATATTTATTAAAAATTAAATACTGAAAATTACTCTGTCTGCTTATTTAATTCACAGAAAATTTATTTTGAGTCGAAAATTCCAAAAAAATTAGTGTAGGTCATTTTCATCATAAATAATCATCTGGCCAATTTTCATTATTTTTGGACTTCATTTGATACATCAATTAAATTAAACGCTAAATTGGCTCACCTTGTTTGCATATGTCTGCATAAAAATTAAAAAGACCAAAAAAATTGATCCTCGAACATCAACACTTGAAAAATTGCTGTAATTCACCTAAGGAGACAGTTGCCTCCCTGAGATCGACCTTGGACTCCACCAAGTAAAAAAATATCATCACTTAACATTAATCGATAAGTGGTTTTTGATCAACCTCTCGTATCCGACTGTAACGAATTATTAACATTAATTTGGACATTAATTTGACCGAATTAACAAAGGGTGCGGGAGCGTTATCAAAATGGCGCCGTTGCCGGGGAGGCACGGCTTAGGTTAATTGTAGCATATTTTTGAGTGTTTGATTTCCAATCCCCGGGTAGTCTGACCCCCGGTTTTTCTTGTAATTATTTCTCTTATTTATTTTCTTTTTGCATTATTTTTGTGTCGCACTCTGACCTCCATTTAATTTTTGTGCGAGGACCGCGAGGAGTCGGCGACGCTTCGAGGACTTAGCATTTACATTTTTGAGTGACAGAGAGGCATTGTATATTTTTATTATTTTATTTCTTTTTTTCTTTTGCATCATTTCCAGCGGTTCCCGTTTGGGATCTCGCGCGTGTAAAGATAGTGGAAACTGTGTCCCGTGTGCTGTGTGGGTGAATTTTAGATTAGGCTTGCACTAGCGGCTCCTCGAGCCACTCTAGGATTTGCTTGTGCTCGTAAATTATTAGGACCACACAATACACTTAAAAGACACACCTAGGCTGCAGATTTAGTCAAATCAACCTGTGCTTCACTCGCTAATAGAACTGCCTGTCTAGGAGCGGCTTTTCTCGTTTGCATTTGCATATAGTGTAAAATTTCAATTCAGTACTGCATCCTGCATTGTAGAGAGCTGGAGGCACTGTAAGTCTTCTTACCCAAGCATTCATCATCGTTTTCTCGATCGCATCGGCTTTTTCCGATTCTCTCTCTCTCTCGGTTTTCTAACCTAGGATAAAGGAATTGGGACTGGACGGTAGACGTGATTGCTTGTGTGGATTAATATCAGTGATAACTAATCTCTAAAATCGAGGCTGCTAATTGAATTGGACCCCAAAAAAATTAACTAAAATTAACCCTTGTTTGCGAGAGAGTAACCCCGTCCTTGTTTTCAGGCTGAGTGAGGGTACTTGAGTGTGTGTGAACACCTTAAGGCAGAGCCCAAATCCCCGCCTTCCATATCACGTTCTGACTGATCCTAGCAAATATCACAAGTCGAATAATTTCAGATTCATTGACTAGTATCAAGTAGCCTCCGCTTGTCTCAGGTAGATAGGGGCGAAATTGCGGTACTCTGCGACAAGCTGCCAGTAACCCCCAGGGGTGAAGTTCCGGCCTTGTCAGCCTCCGCCTGCTTGCAGGTAGATAGGGGTGTGGTCATTGAATCCATCGACTTGGGATAGGAGCGAAGAAAGGAAGGAGCGGCGGTATCTTAGGCGACAGGTTAAACAGGGAAGACGCATCCGGCTCTAAGCCGACTTCCCTTTAGGCCGCGTAATCCTTGCTATCTTGCTTGAAAACCACACTTAAAATTTACAAGATTAATTGGACTCGGTTTCGGGTCCTTCACCGTGTTGAGTGTGAACTCGGGGTTTGCTCTTGCGTTTGTCTTTGTGTCTGTCCGTGTGCGTTATCCTGTGTAGTTGCGCATTTTCTACCTCAATCTTCTTCCTTTCCTCTTCAAGATGTCGGGATATTGGTCCCCATACCCCGTGACCTCTGGTCACTCCTCCTCGACCATATACCGTTCATCTTCGCTTTCTCCTCCGCCATCCACGGGAGATCCTTACCCGTGGTCGGCTCCTCCTCAACCCGATCATGAAGTCAGAACTCCGACTGACTTCTCCACTTCTTCGCATTTCTCACCTACTCCATATTCTGACATTCCGGATCCACTTCCATCTTGGGCTGACTGTACTTATTCTCGCGAGCTTGCAGGAATTAAAGAATCAAATGCAGAGCAAGCCACTACTGAGACAGATGATTGGCAGAATTATATGCCCCCGTATACTTCATTCTCACCTCAAGTAGGGACCAGACATCAATTCACATATACACATCCCGACTTGGTCATAGGGCATAACATGGTCGATCAAACAACCCGAATAGAGAGGCTTGTACACCAGGATTTCCCAGACTTGATTGACTTTAGTGATCAAGCCTCCATTAACCAGCCTTCATTCGAAAAGCCTATACAATCACAAGATTGGACTCATGACCTAGACTTATCAGTCCCTGTTTCATTGACTCCATCATATGAGGCTCCGACCAGTATTTGCCATTTGAATGATCCATACTCGACCCAGCATTACATGCCAGAGTCTAGGTATGTTGAGTATGAGACCTCAACATCTCAGCAGTCTCCTCCAATTGAGCAGAACTCTCCCATGAATTGTCATGGGAATTTTGTGGAGGATGACATTTCCAGACTTATTGAGAAAAGTGAATCATTCGGTAATGAGTTGAGAAATGTCATGGAAATATTGAACTCAATTTCTACCAGCTTGAGAATGAAAGTGGAAAAGGATATGAATAATTTTGAGGTTGAAAGCCAAGCAAACATTAGAGAACCCACACCGTCTGTACAGCTGGAGCCCATTCTATCTCCCGCTTCTACTAACCACTTGCCCTCCAATCCAGAGTCTGATCATTCATCCATCAAAAATACCAAAAAAATTGATAAACCAAAAACCCATATAAAAATTGAAAATGAAAATCACTTAAAAAAATTGGATCCTGCCCTAAGGGAAGCACTCGATGAAGAATTGATTTTCACACTTCCCTTAATAAAGGCCATAGATCACTTCCCCGACCTCAAACGATTTGTGAGAAGTAAATTGATGCCCAAGAGGTCGGGCAATAAGAGAACAAGGACTGAAAGACATATAGTGTCTATGGCCACATCCTTGGTAATAGGGAGAAAGACCAAGAGCCGCAGAGTGAAGCGGTTGCCCCGAGTTGAGTGTGAAATCAAAGACACCATCTTCACCCATGCGAGAATCGATGATGACTCACCGATAAATATCCTCCCGACCTCTGTGTTTGACAAGCTCAAACTCAAACCAATCAGAAAGTCAAGAGAGATCGTTCAGTTGGCTGATCGATCTATCAAACGGTCTAGAGGAAATATTTCAGTCATCATTACTTTCCAAGGTGCTCTACTCCAGGTGGACTTCACGATCATTGATATCGAGCACCGAGGAGAGTTTTCCCAGTCTCTGATTATTCTCGGGAAGCCGTTCTTAGCCTTGGCTAAAGCGACTATAGATTGCGAGACTCGGGAAATCGATTTTTCAGCATTGGGAGCGCTTCGACCTCATCCATTCTTTGATAAACTTTACTCTAAGGTGACCCACACATCCGCTGACAGTCATGACCATCGAGAGGTAGATGAGTCCCACCTCTCTGCTATACCTGAGAAACCGACTGTTCAGACGACTGTTGGATCAGAAACTCCCCACACCCCCACCTCATCAACTGCTTGCACCACCACCGTGACAACTTCTAAGGAGGACTCACGATCAAAAGCTATCATTGAGTCGGACACAACATTTGTGGATTGCCTTGATCATTTCAGTGATCCGACACAAGAGCCCAATAATGCCAAGCCAACTGAGATCACTAGCTCCTTCCCGAGACGCGTGCTGACCCTTCAGGAATATTACAATCTTTATGGTGACTCGTCTGATGAGGAACCTATAGTCAGCACCACACCACGACCCGGACCTTCTAAGGAAACAACCCAGATAAAATTGACTCCACATAAAAACACGGTTGCTCCCTCTTCTAATCGGTTATCTAGTGAGAGGAAGTTGAGAATTGATTCCTCGAGGTGTTCCCCCGAACCTCTCAAGGCGCGTCGCTCTCATCTCCCTCTCAATGATTCAGGTTTTAGAAAATCGACTAAGAAAGTCTCCTTCACCACTCCGGAGAAGGAAGCTTCAGAGGAATCCTCATCTGGTCCGGATAAGGTGATTTATATGAGTGAGCTCAGTTCGGTTGTTCTTAAGCCTTATCTAAGCAAGCAACCATGTGTCGACCCTCGTTGGACGATCCCTACACCTCACTATTATTCATCTGAGGACGATTCCGACAGCGACACATATGTATATTATCCACCTCCTCGCGTCCGCAAGAAGGTTCGTCACAAACCTTCTTAATCCTTGTATATTCTAACTCTTTCTTGTACATAAATTCTCTCCCTCCCTCCCCAGTGATTCGAATCACTCGCCCCGGTTACATATCATCTCATGACTATACTTAAGATAACCACATCCTAAGTATAGGGGGAGAGTGACCCGCATCTATTCATTGTACATCCTCCAGATCACATCGGTTCTCATACTCACTCCTGTCCTATACTTAGGCTGAGCAGAGCCTAAGTATAGGGGGAACCGATGCCCGCCGTGTATATATTCATCCATTTCCCATCTTTCCCTTGTCCGCCCCATTTTCGATCATCTTCTACACTTAGGCTGCCAGAGCCTAAGTATAGGGGGGCGAGACGACTTCTATACTTTTGTAATTTTAGCTCTCCTACGCTTAGCCCGAGCTATGTCTTTTTAGTCGCTTTCGTGCTCTGAGGACATAGCACACGCTAAGTATAGGGGGGCGTGTATATATTACATATATACTTTACCCATAGCTCGTACTTTCGCGTATTTTTGTATATATTTACAATAATTACGGGTGGGTAAAAGTGTTGAAAAAAATAATAAATAAATAAATATATATATAGATATATTTGAAAAATATAGGCTTCTTATTTACTCTTGCATATCATCTCTGGAAAAAAAATATAATAATAATAAAAAAAAAGAGTCTTGCATTTTCATAGCATGACATCTCATCTCATCTGCATATCTTTGCATATGCAAAGTGAAAAGCTAGTGGGTTCTGAACCAAGTTATGAGTAGATATTGAGGATGGACTTGATTTGACCTTAATCCACCTAATTTCAGAGGAACCTTATAGGAACTGGAGTTAAGATTTCTCAGGTCAAGTGACTTAATTCTTTGAGTCCGCAAGTCTATGTTCACATGTCATCTTGATTAGTCTAAGTAGAATATCTCGTGCACACGCATGATTCTTATAAACAGTGACCTAACTTGGACAAGCACAATGCACGTAGCTCTTCATTGATGAGGTGGTGAGGAGGTAGAATCCTTTAGCTTGGAGTAGCACACGGGTGGAAACATCCGTCCTCCTCTAGGGAGGGTAGTGCATCTCAACCTAGTCTGGTGGTGTTGACGTCTAAGGACGGGATGCTGTGGGTTGCAATAATGCTTCAAAAGAGGGATAGTCTACTGGCTCAAGAGGAAAAACTCCTGATGTACATGCTGCACCTTGTATATAGTTCCAAAAAAAAGAAAAAAAAAGAAAAAAATGCAAGAAAGAACTCCAAAAAAATCAGACAGGTCCAAGAAAAAAATAATACCTGTCGGAGTATGTATATTAGCAAAGAAAATGCAGCTGGATGACTTGGCTACACTGGTCAGGCATCCCGGGATAGGTAGCTACACTGGCTACCATCCATTCTTTTCTCTACCCCCTCCTCTTGAGTTGGTCGCACTTGAACTTAGAAGGGAATACCCCGCTCCTCGAGGAAAGAGTTACTGGACCGGGTTATTGAGTTACCTTGTTAGAGGAGGCTGGTTCCGAGTCATTTCTGATGTGGAGAGCTATATCTCACTTACACAGTACAAGTAAGAATCATAGTCATCAGAAATTTGCATTTGAGGATTTGTTCTGACCTGACTATTGAGGCGTCTTGAATAGAAGACTTGTGGAACTTGAAGTCTGTTAGGTCTTAAGTCCAGGTCCAAATAAGGTTCCGCCACACAATTAATCCAAAGTTCGAGTCAGGCTCCATTTTTCAGCTTTTGTTCATGACCTTGGTATGGAACCCAAAATCATTTCACTCTTGCATTTCATTTTAGTTGCTCGGGGACGAGCAAGGTTTAAGTATAGGGGGTTGATGAATCTGTGATTCATCACATCAAAAGTCAAAAATAGAGCATTGTTCCCGAGAAAATAGAGGCATATTTCCTTTTATCTTGCATAAATAACACTCATGCATGCATCCATAATTCATGCATTTTAGCAGCTCATCTGCATTTAAATAAGAAGCCAAAAATCCCCTGTAAAATACCTCTTCGTCAAAATAACTTCTTCTCTATACTATATATATATTCCTTAATAATATAGGGAAGAATGCCAAAAATCACCCTTGTAAAATAGCCCAAATATCCTGAGAACCCTTGTACATTAAAACACACATAAAGCCCTCATACAAACTCCTAATTAGGTCTACTCACTCTTAGATTACAACATATTAAAAGACCTTCAAAATGAGACTAATTTCATTGAAATTGGAGCTTGTATGAGAGACTTGGGTTTTTGGGTCATTTTGTATACTACACATGTATATTTATGTATCCTTGTATTTATGTATCATATTTGACCTCATCTCCGTCTTTGGCCAACATGAAACTTGTAGATCTCATTAAGATCTACAACTTTCATGTTTTGAGTTTTTCCAAATTCGGCTTCCTCTTCTCTCTACATGTGTTTCTTCCTCCAGCCATTCACAGCAGGCCACGTGGCGCCCTCTGGTTGCGCCACGCGGCCCGCTGCCCCTCGCCTCATCCGCCCGCGCCTTCCACCGTTGGATCTCGCTTCAGATCCAATGGCCCAGGCCTTTCCACGTACATGACCATCTCCCAGCCATCAGATCCGCCCCACACTTCATCTCCACCGTCCCTTAGCGCCGCGCTCTCAGCCTTCCACGTGGAAGCATCTGCGCCGCCTGATCAGGTCCCCGATCCTCTCATCGCAGCCGCCCTCTTCCAGCGAGTCTCGACCCTCAGATCAACTCCACCCTCTCATCTGAACCATCCGCTCGCGCCTCGCCACAATGCGCCACGTGGCTCCCTCATAACCCATCATCTTGGCACCCCAGATCTAATCATACCCGCTCACCACGCTCTGATCTCCACCGTTGGATCACAAGATCCAACGGTGGAGACCTCGTCTCCTACCTCCAGGCGCCCCTCTCCCCCACGTCCCTTGCCTTGCGGGAGGGGCGCCCCCTTTCCTTTTCTGGACACACGTCAGCCATCTCCTCCGGCCGCTGACCCCCCCACGACGTCAACCACTCATCCCTCTCCCTCGCCGTCCCCCTCAAGCTCCAGTACCTCCACCATACTCGCCCCACGACGACCACCAACCTCGCCAATCCACCAGCTAGACCACCTCCTTCTCCTTATAAATACCCAGCCACCGGCACCGTTCACCCCCATCCGCCACTCCAGAGAGGTTCCTCGAGCTCCAAGCTACCTATTGGTGACAGCAATTTGTTGAGTTGTCGAGCGAAGACAGGGATCCAACTCCGGCGAGATCTACGGCCGCCACCGCCGTGCTGCAGCCTCCCTCGAGCAGCTGCCCGAGCTCGGGACCCTACCGATCCCTTGAGCGACGACCTGGAGCTCAAAGCTGAGCCCCATTCCCCAGGTAACTCCTCCATTCATCCTCCGATCTTCTTCTCCATTTTCTTGATTCTTCTCCGTTTTTATTCGCCGTAACTGACCACCCTCGCGCCTCCCAATCACCTCGACGAGCTTCGCGTCGAAGCTCTGATCCTCGCGGTACCTTCCGCACACTCCGACGACGCATACCCCATTCCTCCGACCAACAGCTCCGCCATTTGGCTGGAGCCCACTCGCCGGATCACCACACTCCATTTCAGCCTCGCCGATCGTGCCACTCTTCTCCACGAATACTTGCACGCCTCGGCTATACATCTAACCATTTGCAGGTCCTCAATTCTTCATTGGGCCGGAGCTTCACCGGAGGTCTCTTAGAGCTCGTCTCCAGCGAGCTCCAACGAGCCTCCGCAGCCCCTGAGCCCATCGGAAGCTTCGCCATACGCCCCCGCTTCTTCCGAGGCACTTGGGAGCCGATGACGTTCTTCATCGACGCCTGGCGACCGAGGCGGAGCAAGCCCAGCCCCTCCGGAGCTCCGCCTTCTCCTCCGCAGGTGGCGGAGGACCGTTCGAGACGAAGAAGCAGCAGTCGTTCGATCATCCCGATCGAACGGCCCTCGTCCCGCCCACGTATTCCATCACCGCGACCGTCCTCGTCCGATAATCGCGCCTCAGATCCGACGGCCCTCGTCCCGCCACGCGCCTTCATCGACATCCCTTGGATCATCTTGATCCGAGGGCCTTCAGGCCGCCACGTCTACGCATCCGAGCCTCGGCCTCCAAGCCTAGGCTCGGGCTACCCGAGGCTGCATCGAGCCGTCGTCCGAACCTCCCGAGGACCCGAGCCTCGCTCCGAGCCTCCGACGCCCTCCGAACCTAGGTCGCCCACGTGAGGAGCACGTGCGGCCTGGGTTATTTGCCAACAGACGCCCCTGAAGCTTTCGGAAATTCCAAAAAGGTCCCTGTGAAGCAGACCCCACGTGAGGAGCACGTGTCTCGTGGAGAAATTGCATACAAGTCCTGCATGTTATCGGTAATTGCATTTTAGTCCCTGTCAGCATATTTATTTATTGAAGTTTCAATTTCCAGTATTGCATTTACACCCCTTGTGTTTGCACGTGTCCCTAGAGTGCATTTTTCATCATTTTGAGATTCTAAAAATTGCATGTTGTTGGAAATTTTGTCCTCCATCTGTTAGTACACGTGTATGATTTTTGTAGGCTTATTTGAAATTCTTATGAATTAATTGGTTCATTGTTGACATATTTTACCCAGTGATGCCTTTTGATTTTTAATTAATTATCTGTGCTTCAAAAATTATGAAAAAATCACAGTAGTCTAAGGACATCATTTCTATCCCACCATAAAAATTTCATAGCATTGGCACGCATATCGAGGCCTAAATGAATAGTTTAGTGATTTTCTCAAATTAATTTTAATTAATTCATTTCACAGTAAATTTAAGTCCTGTTAATTTTCCTAGGTCCCTTATCATTAGACCCACCTAGGATAATTTTAGTTCTTGAAAAAAAGTGTGATTTGATATTTATTAAAAATTAAATACTGAAAATTACTCTGTCTGCTTATTTAATTCACAGAAAATTTATTTTGAGTCGAAAAATTCCAAAAAAATTAGTGTAGGTCATTTTCATCATAAATAATCATCTGGCCAATTTTCATTATTTTTGGACTTCATTTGATACATCAATTAAATTAAACGCTAAATTGGCTCACCTTGTTTGCATATGTCTGCATAAAAATTAAAAAGACCAAAAAAATTGATCCTCGAACATCAACACTTGAAAAATGCTGTAATTCACCTAAGGAGACAGTTGCCTCCCTGAGATCGACCTTGGACTCCACCAAGTAAAAAAATATCATCACTTAACATTAATCGATAAGTGGTTTTTGATCAACCTCTCGTATCCGACTGCAACGAATTATTAACATTAATTTGGACATTAATTTGACCGAATTAACAAAGGGTGCGGGAGCGTTATCAGCGCCCAAAAGCAATACTGCCAGAGGCTGCCTGAGAGATCGTCTGCCCATCATCTTGATGTGGCGAGTAAGGCGGATGAGATCTGGAAAAACTATGATCACAAGCAAACCCCCAGTTCACCAACGCAACACGAGCTGAAGACCGTGAAGGCTCGGTCAATTATCTTGTCAATTTTTATTTTGGTGAACAATCAAGATATCAGAGCGATTATGTGACCTGCTGGGATACCCGATACTTTCCCAACCGACTGTCCCGCACAGAAGTAGTCGGTAATTAGTCGAGAATAGTACCGAAGGGCTCTACCTAGTGTTCGGGTCACTCTCTCGCACAATCAAACCAAACAATGAGGGGGTTGCTCTCCCCAAGACAAGTTTTAAAATGAGGTGTCTTTTAGGGTCAATAGTTTTAGCAGTCCCAATTTTATTGTTTTTCTTTTTAGGTCTTTTTCAATAAAAGCAAAAACGCCTAATGAATTTTTTGATTCTCCTTGTTGTTAAGTCAAAAACAGAGGGAGAAAACGAAAAAGCTGATACGCGATGAAATCAATGATGCACGCAAAGTAAGAAAGGCATACCTGACTCCAACACTCTACATGCAATATGATTCGCGCAGAATTGAAAGACAGAAAGTAAACTACCTATATGGTGCAGCGGAAAAAGCCGAGTCCCTAAGCAGGCAACTTCTACTCGAAAGAACCGTCTACCTGGTCACCAGCCTTCGATCCAAAGAGTCCGGTCTCGGTCTACCCCTCCTCCTCCCGACAAATCGGGTTCAGGAGCAGCGCTTGGTAGGGCAGGCTGCGACACGTAGGCTCGAAGGAAGTGAGTTATCTATTTTTATTGATCTTTTATTAGTAGGTCCAATTAACGATCTATAGGCACAAGCAGTCTATTAGGGGTTTGGATCCTACTCAGTACGGCACAGTCAAACATAAATCCTAAGGCTAGGGGCTCGAGAAAAACCGCGTGAAACCGTAAAAGGCAGCGAAAAACAAAAACCACAAAGAAAGCCGCGAAAAACCGAACTAACTACTGGGTCCCCCGAGCACACCGGTGCTCGGCGAAACAGACCCAAGAAAGAGTCCAAGTCCAAGTCTGTTGTCCCTGTATTATTACAATAATTCAAATGAATAAAAGTCTAAACTAATCTAAACCTCTCCCACTCAGCTACTCTCTCACGCTCTCCTGCGGCTCCATGCAGAAGGGAGCTGCCTCCGAATCCCGCGGTTGCACCGGCTTCTCGAGAGTCACCGCCTCGGTCCTCGGGCCCTCGCAAGAAAGAAACAGAGTGTCACAGACCAAATAAAATAATCAAATAAAGGCAGGAAACTAAACAGGGATAAAGTGTAAAAATGGTAAACAAAATAAACAAGCAAAATCAAACAAAAACAAAAATAAAATAAAATAAAATAAAATAAAATAAAAATAAGAGAAAAATAAAAAGCTGCAAAAAGTCGCAGACTCAGAAAAAGCCGTGGAAAGCCGCGAAAAAGAAAATGAAAAGAAATTGAAAAAGAAAAGACTACTAAGCCGTGCTTCCCAGCAACGACGCCATTCTGATGACACGGCTGATGACTCGGGTAAAGGTAATCAGGGGTCGTTGCGACCCAAGTCACCAAGCGGTGTCAATCGAGAAAAAATCAGACCACCAAAATCAGATAGAAATTAAAGAAACTCAAGTAGCGGTCTCGCTATTATATTATCCTGGTATAGCGACCAGGGTCGAACACAAGGAGCACGTAATGGCCTCGCGGCCTACGAAGTAGTCTAAAATAAGAATAAAATAAAATAAAGGTATTTTTGGTGGATTTTTAATCTTTTTATAATTTTTTGGATTTTTTAATTAATAAAGAAAATAAGAAAGCAAATAAACAAGCAACTTGGGTGAATTATTTAACTACTCAAAATACACCCAAAAATTCAAACAAAAATGTTTTTATGTTTTTATATTTTTTACTGTTTTTGGTTAATTTTTGGTAATTTTCTGATTTTTATTAAATTTTATAAAAATAAAACAAGGCAGAAAAGTCAAGGTACTGTCTAGTCAGACTTGGAGGGCCAATTTAAAATGCAAAATGGCCCTATCAAGATCTGAAGGTAATTTTCCTGTAAAGAAGAAAATACAAGGAAAATTTATGCACCAGAATTATTAATTTTTGATTGTTCTTTTAATTATTAGAATTTTTATAAGGTTTTTAGTGTTTTTCAATTTTTATAAGTTTTATAAAGCCAAAAATGATCAAAATTGGTCAGAAAATCAAACAAAGAAAAACAGAGATACCTATTTTTTGCAATTTTTAGAGGTGTTTTAATATTTTTTTGTGATTTTTAAAGTTAGACAGTAACAAAAATGTGTATTTTTGAATTTTTAAAAATAACAAAAATAATAAAAAATATCTCCAAAAACTAGAGAAAATTTTACACTATGGCAGGAGCCATGTGTCCAATTTTCATCGAATTTGGAGTTGGTTTGCTATTTTATTAAAAATAAAAATAAGGGTACAGTGTATAGGGACCTGTAAGCAAATACAACAAATTACAGGGGGTCCGGTGCAAATTTTCCAAGAAACCACGTGCAAGGCGCGTGACCTGGGCACACAGGGACCTAATTGCAAGAAAACTGAAGTTCCTGGACTATTTAGTTATACGTACTAAAAGTCCAGGGGCTTCAGTGTAAATAACCCACTAAATAAAGCACATGCACAATTAAACCACGCACATGGGTATTTATGCAATTAATAAAAACTTAAATCCATTCATTAACACCCTGAAACATGAAGGTCTTACATGCAATTAACCCAGACAATCACGTGTCGAAGCACGTGTTCCACTACAAACAGGGGTATAAAAGCAAATCCCAGGAATAACAGGGTCCTCTACGCAAATTAACAAACTAAAATAAAATGTCTAAAATATTTACAGGACTACAAATTAATAACTAGAAATCTAAGGGCCTAAGAGATATTTACCCTTTATTGAGTCGAGGGTCCGATGGGCGCCACGTGGAGATCCAACTGTCGGGGGAGGTGGCGCCTCAACGAAGGATCCCTCGGTGCGATCGAACGGCAGAGGACGTGCCACGTGGGGAATCGGACGGCTATGAGGCGTTGTGGCTAAGCCTCGCTGAGTCGACGGTCAGGATCACTCCACCAAGGATCGAACGGTCGGGGCTGCTCCTGGCGTGAAAGACTATGATCTGAACTGCAGCTGGAGGATGATCGGACGGCTGCGAAGGATGCTCGATGAACAAGCGGCCGGCGAACTTCGTCGGGCTCGTACGCGTATGGGGGAGCTCCTCGGAGGCTGTTGAAGATCGGAGGTGCTACGCCTTGGCCTCCCGGGTCGAATGGTTCCCTCCGATGGTGGCGAGGAGCTGTGGAGAGCTCCGCCGGCGCTGGCGGAGGAGGAGCTGCTGCTCCAAAGAGTCGAAGCCCTCAGATGAGCTCCTCTGGACCTGCAAAGCACCGCAACGAGCTCCTGGGTCGAGGGCAAAGTGCCTCGACCCGGTTAGGAGTGGTGAAGGTGATCTGTGCGTCGGGGCGGAGAGGTTCCAGTGGGGCGACGGCGGAGGAACCTCAATCCCAGCTCCTGTGCGAGCTGGGTTGGATGAAGGGGTGGAGCAGGTGCGCGGAGGAAAGGCGGAGGTGATGAGCTATTCCGATGATCGGGATGAAGGCGAGGGTGGTCGGAATTCAAGCTCGACGGAGACGGAGCGATTTGGGGGAAACTGAAAATTCGGGAAATAGAGAAAGGGAAGGGGCTACCTACTGGATGTTGTAGACTGTGGAGGAGATGAGGGTGCTCCAGGTCCTTGCCTCAAGGGCCGTCGGTGCCCGAGGCTCGAGAGTCACCTCCAGGCGGTGCACGACGGCGCAACATCGTCGGATCGATGGTCTACACGCTCCCTCCTCGCTGCAACACCACTGGAAGCGAGCTATCACTCTCGCGGAGGCGATGGAGGTCCTTGGGTGGAGAACGGATGAGCCAAAAATGGAATGAAATGGAGGCGGAGCTCGGCTTATATGCGAGTGCAGGTCCGAGAAGAAGTGATCGGGCAGGGTTCCACGAAGCGCGGATCCCCACGCGGAAGATCGGGCGAGGATCTCGGATGCACAAGGAAGAAGGAGAGCCCGGGATTTGCGGGTATGGGCGTCGGATCGAGCGTAGAGAAATTCGAGAAGTCAGGTCGCGGGCTCGGATCCGGGGCTCAGTGGTCTTGGGGGGGGGAGTTGACCGGGGGTCAACGTCCCCCGTGGACCAATCAGGATCAACCATGTAATAAATATTTAGAAATTCAAAATAAAATAATAAATGGCCGAATTATTAAAAACTCAAAACATAAAAAATGTTTGTTTTATTTTTTCTATTTTTTTTGTGATTTTTAATTAATTTTATGAGATAAAAATAAGGTATTTACACTATAGTGCTATATATAGGTATATATACAATATGGATTTTTTATTTTTGATTTTTTTATTAGTTATTTTTATACATTTTTATTCACATCTTATATTTTATTTATTTATATCATAAAATTAGGTATAAAAGGAATTTTTATTTTATTTTTCTTATTTATATACAAGGGTTAAATAAATAGATATATATACATGGTATATGTACAATGTTATTTTTGATTTTTAATTTTGTTCTTTTTATTTTATTGTTGTTTTTATGGTTTTTATTTTATTTATTTATACCATAGAATATATACAAATTTTATGGAAATTAATTTATTTATTTACAGTGCTAGAATAAATATAGATAAGTGTTCTATGTACAAGGTGAATCTATATATAAGTGAATATTTTTATTTTCTTTTTAATTTTTTATTTTTGTTTTGATTTTGTATTTACAAATATTTACAAATATATACAAGCCCTTTTTATTTTATTTTTGGAGGAAAATATTTTTATTATATTTACAGTTATATTTACACACATGAGCTCCCTATCTCTCCTTACTTTGGCTTTTATGCGGTCAGGCCCATGCTGAGCCCTCCCTTGGGATTAGGTTGCTCAATATTTATTCTAAATATTTCCCTCTTTTTCTTTTTATTCTTTATTCTTTTATTTTTGCACAAAAACATGCTAATTATTAGTTTTTACATTATGCATGCCTTTTGTTACTTATTTGTATTTACACATATCTACATGTATTTGCAAAGGTTTTTGTAGCTAAAATATAAGAATAAAAAGTGATGAATGAGTATCCATCACCCCTATACTTAACTTTGCTAGTCCCTTAGCAAACACTTATTTGAAAAAGAAGTGCAAAAGAGAAAGAAATAGAAAAAGAGGAGAATGTACATGTATCAAGGTTGAATATTAAACTTGCCTTCATTAAATTGAATTCTGGAGCTCGATCAGATCTTTGGATTATTAATGTGTCGGAACCTTATCTGGACTTAAGTTTAAAACTCAACAGCCTCTCAGTTCCACCAATCTATAATCAAGACTCCTCAACAATCCAGATCAGAACAAGTCATCAAACACTAACCCTGAAGACCATGAGTCTTTCCTTGTACTGTGGATGTGAAGTATAAGCTCTCCACTTCAGAAATGGAAACTTGACAACCCTCCCCAACAAGGTAACTCTATGACCTCAATCTGGCCACTCTTTCCTCGAGGAGCGGGGTATTCCCTTCTAAGTTCAAGTTCAACCGGCTCAAGAAGAGGGGGAAGAAGAGAGTGGACCATGGCCAGTGTAGCCATGTATCCTTGGGAGCTCGACCAGTGTAGCCAAGTCTCCCTGCTGCAAGCTACATAAGGTGGGACATGAATCTCAAGCTTTGCTTATTGCACTATATACATACTCCGGTGGGATTATCATTTTCTCTCAGACCCACCACATTTTTGGAGTTATTTTCTTTTTGCATTTTTTTTCAAGTGCATCTATACAACATATACATGTGCAGCATATGTACAAGGAGTTTTTCCTCTTGATCAAGTAGACTATCCATCTTTTGAAGCATTATTGCAACCCACAACTCCCGTCGTTATACCTCATGGCAACCAGACCAAGTTGAGACGCACTTCCTTCACTAAAAGAAGAAGAGAGATTCCGCCTAGAAGTACTACCCTCATATGCTACCCCAAGTCAAGGAAGACTGCCTCCTCACCACCTCATCCGTAGAGAGCTCGGTGCAAAGTGCGGTGTCCAAGTAAAGCCATTGTCCCTATGAGTCATGTGTGTGTTGTTAAGTGCTCTACTTAGGCTCATTGAGATGACATGTGATCATAGCCTAGTGGACTCAAAGAATTAAGTCACCAAGGACCTGAAAAGCCTTAACCCTAAGCCATATAAGGTTCCTCTTAGAAATTAGGTGGATTAAGATCTTAATCAAGCTCCATTTCCTAATTTAATTCCAGGATAGTTTAAATGTCAACTATAATCCGGAAAAACTATATACATATATACAAAGATGTTATTTACACAATTTTACAAACATGTAAAATTTTTGAAAAATGTTTTGAAATCATGGATGGATGAATGCATGAATGCAAGTTTTGCAAAAGTATTTACACATATTTACACAAGATCTTTGCAAACTTTTGATTTTCAAAACATTTGGAAACATTTTGTACTATATACATAATTTTGATAAGAAAATATTTACACAAACTTTACACCAAAAGATTTTTGAAAACATTTTTACAAAAATAATTTGTACACTAGCTATGTATTGCAATAAAAGAATGATTATTTACAGGAAAAAAATTTTAATTTTTTTGTGATTTTTAGGGTTTTTAGCCAATTTTATTTATTAACACACTCACACAAAGTACGAGTTATGGCTAAAGTATATATGAAATATATACACCCCCCTCCCTATACATAGCTCGAACGATGTCCTCAGAGTCAAGAGCGATGAAGAAGGCATAACTCGTTCTTAGTATAGGGAAGTGAAAAGAAAGGCTATATACAAAGACGAATGAATGAATAGAAAATCAAGAAGATCTCGACTTTTCCCCCTATACTTAGGATCAAACAATCCTAAGTATAGAAGGCTATACACAAAGGGAAAACCGAGTGGAGAATGTACAGGGTCTACCCCCCTATACTTAGGGTAAAATATCCCTAAGTATAGGCAGCAAAACAGGGATAGAAAGAATCAAAAGAAATACCCAAAGGTCCTACATCCCCCCTATACTTAGGGTAAAGTACACCCTAAGTATAGCATAATCAAAAGATGAAGAAAGGGATGTGGGACTAAAGAATGTGATGATATGGACATCTGGATCTATACAGGTCGGAAGAACAGTGATAATCAGGCGTGAGATGCAATAGATGTGAGTCAACAGACCACATCTCATGCAAAATGAATAGGGGCAACATCAACGACCCGCGGCTCATGATCTAGAAATGGCTTGAGCCGCTGGCCGTTCACTCGAAAGGTACTCTCAGAAGACAACTCGGATATGTCAATGCTACCGTTGTCGGGTACCTTTCTCACCAAGTAAGGTCCCTTCCATTTGCTCTGTAGCTTCCCTGGAAATAGACGAAGCCTCGCATCAAACAGCCATACTCTCTGTCCAGGCTCAAAGTGCTTGTGGCTGATATGAGAATCATGCCACTCCTTCACTCTCTCCTTGTAATGTAGGCTGTTTAAGAAGGCGGTCTCTCTAAGCTCCTCTAAGGCTGCTAACTCTGCCCTCCTCTGGTCTCCTACACTATCTGGATCAACAAGTATCTCAGTGACTGCCCAAAGTGACCTGTGTCTCAGCTCAACAGTTAAATGGCACGGCTTGCCATATACGAGGCGAAAGGGAGATGTGCCCAATGGTGTCTTGAAAGACGTCCTATATGCCCACAAGACCGAATCCAAAAGCTGTGACCAATCCTTTCGGTTAGGGCGGACGACTTTCTGCAAAATAGTCTTGATCTCCCTGTTTGACACCTCGGCTAGACCATTCGTCTGTGGATGGTATGGAGTGGCAACTCGATGGTCTATGCCGAACTCGCTAGCAAGGGCCTTTACCTGGCCGTTGATGAAATGAGACCCCCCATCTGAAATCAATACTCGAGGTACCCCGAACCACGTGATGATGTGCTTCCTCAAAAATCTGCAAACTGTCCTGGCATCAGCGGTTCAAGCGGGGATAGCCTCAACCCAACGACTAACATAGTCAACGGCCAACAGAATGTACTCGAATCCCTGACTTTTAGGGAATGGACCCATGAAATCGATGCCCCATGCGTCAAAAATCTCACAGAAGTGAATGGGCTGCATCGGCATTATATCATGCTGTCCACAAGTGCCCATCCTCTGACAGTCAGTACACCTCTTCACGAACTCATTAGAGTCCTTGAAGAGTGTAGGCCACCACAAGCCGGATTGGAGCACTTTCTGTGCTATTATCCTCCCAGAATGATGTCCTCCTGCCTCAAGCTTGTGGCAGTAGGTGAGGACGCTATGGTGCTCCTCCTGAGGAATGCACCTACGCCAGACACTATCCCCTCCTTCGTGGAAAAGGATGGGATCCTCCTAGTGGTAGGAGTTGGCCTTCGCAAGGAAGGTCTCAAGCCTCTGCCTGGGCCAATCTTGTGGAACTTTCTTAGCAACAAGAAAGTTCACAATATCGACATACCACGGGAGTGAGGTGATCGCAAGGATCGCCTCATCTGGGAAGATCTCACAAATAGGGTCAATCTGCTCTGCATCCTCAAGGTGCTCTAATCGGGAGAGATGATCCGCCACCACATTCTTGACTCCAGGCTTATCCTTGATCTCAATGTCGAATTCCTGGAGTAGAAGGATCCATCTAGTCAGTCTGGCCTTGGCATCCTTCTTTGCCATGAGGTATCGGATGGCGGTATGGTCAGTAAACAGAGTCACTCTAGATCCAATAATGTACGATCTGAACTTATCTAGGGCGAATACTACGGCTAGCATCTTCTTCTCTGTGACTGTATAATTCCGCTGCGCGGAATCTTATGTGTGGCTAGCGTAGTGGATAGCAAATGGGACTCCATCCCTCCTCTGTCCCAGCACGGCCCCTACGGCAAAATCAGAGGCATCCGTCATGATCTCGAATGGGAGAGACCAATCAGGCGGCTGGAGAACAGGAGCCTCAATAACACTCTGCTTGAGAGCCTCAAACGACGAATGACACTTGTCATCGACAAGGAACTCGGTGTCTTTCGTCAGTAGGTCAGTCAACAGCTGGGCAATCCTACTGAAATCATGAATGAATCGTCGGTAGAAACCGACGTGCCCCAGGAATGACCGTAACTGCCTCAAATTGGACGGCGGTGCGAGTTTTCTAATGACATCTACCTTGGCCGGATCAACCTCCATGCCCCTGTTGGAGATGATGTGGCCAAGCACCATCCCTTGAGTCACCATGAAGTGACTCTTCTCCCAAGATAACACCAAATGAACCTCTATACATCGCTGAAGTACTCGGTCTAGGCAGTCAAGACAGGAGTCGAATCTGTCGCCGTAAACCGAGAAATCATCCATGGAGACCTCCAAGAACTCCCCTACCATGTCCGAAAAGATCGACGGCATGCATCTCTGAAAGGTCGCAAAGGCGTTGCATAGCCCAAATGGCATGCGTCGGAAGGCGTATGTGCCGAAGGGACAGGTAAAGGTGGTCTTGTCCTGGTCCTCAGGAGCGATGGCCACCTGGTTGTAGCCCGAGTACCCATCCAGAAAACAATAGTGGCTCTTCCCCGCCAGTCTCTCAATGATCTGATCAATAAAGGGCAGGGGGAAATGATCCTTCTTGGTGGCATGGTTGAGTCTCCTGTAGTCAACACAGACCCGCCATGAAGTGGGTACTCGTGTAGCAATCTCCTCTCCAGACTCACTGATCACAGTAGTGATGCCCGTCTTCTTAGGCACCACATGCAAGGGGCTGACCCACTTGGAGTCGGAGATGGGGTAGATAAAATCGGCGCTCCACCATTTTGAAATCTCCTTCATGACAACTTCTCTCAGATTCGGGTTCAGCCGCCGCTGGAACTCACGCGATGGCTTCGCCTCATCCTCGAGATAGATATGGTGGGAGCACAGGGCCGGACTTATCCCCTGGAGATCTGCTACGCTCCATCCAATCGCCTTGCGGTTCTTTTCAAGAACCCCCATCAGACGAGATTCTTGCTCTCCAGTCAGATCAGCGGAGATGATGACTGGGTACATTTCAGGCTCATCCGCAAGGAATCTGTACTTCAGCGAAGTAGGGAGCGGCTTCAGCTCTGGACAGCTGGGTGCTGGTGGATCTGGCCTCTGAAAAGTCTGCGTAAACACTGCCAAATCTGCATCGGAGAACTGAAACTCTCTGTCAATCTCAGAAACTGGAGAAGGCTGCCCTGATGGACTATCTCTGCTCTGCTCGGCATCTACCTCCTCCTCAGCTGTAGGCTCAGTGGAAATCAGATCTGGTATGTAATCCTCACAATCTGCCCAATCAGACTCTGACTCCTAGGGATCTGTATCCTCCAAGGTGGCATCAGCACCACCATCATCACAAAAATCAGTGTCACGGTTGAGAACCGGCTCTGCTGCCTCAGAAGTATCCTGGACCAGGAATGTGCTCTCCAAGCTCTCCTCTGTTGTCGTCTCTGCATCAGCTGAATCTAAAAATGAGAGGATGGCCTGTGCTGCTGGGTCTGCCCAAACTGCCTCATCGTCTGTGATCATAAAGTCACAGTCCTGGTGGATGTCTAGCCCGGCATCTGTCATCTGCTCTGTGTCTGAAGTGGTCTCTGAGCATGATCTGTCTCTGGCTCGGTTGTCCTCGACCGTCTCTATTTGTACACTTTCACCCTCGACGCGAAAGTATACCTTCCCGCTATCATGGTCAGTCACCGCCTTGGCTGTGGCCAAGAACAGATGATCGAGAATGATGGGGGTATCGGTCACTGAATCAAGGATCTCCATGTCCAACACTACGAAGTCCACGGGGAATTGCAGGCCCTGAATCGTGACGACAACGTCTCGCAACAACCCCTTCGGCCTCTTGACAGATCGATCAACAATTTGAAGGACTGTCCTGCTCTGTCTAAGAGTGCCCAACTTGAAGCGGTCGAGAAGGGCTGCCGGAAGTAGGTTGATCGACGATCCGCTATCTAATAGAGTACGGTTCGAGCATCCTTGGTGGCATCAGTACCACCGTCATCATCTCCAGCGGCCTCAGTACCGCTCTCCTCCTCCTCCTCGGGCGTTCTGGGTGTATCCTCATGATGTAGCTCAGACGAGGCGCCGCCTGCTGGCATCCTACCGCTCCTAAGTGTGACAAAATCAGTATCAAAAAGATATCCAGTCATATCACCAAATGCATCACTAGGAGTGGTATACTCAGTACAAGCTACATGCTCAGATTTCCTCTTCAGGATGTTGGGGTTCGGCTAAATCTGGGAAGGGATGGCGGCCTTCCCTCTCACAATGTCCTGCATCTCCTGGAGGAACTCGTCCATCTCCCGTCGAAAGGTAGCCTGCTGATCTGTGAGAAGGCGGGCTATGTCATCCAAGGCGGGGCTCTCACGAGAGCCCGACGGGTAGCCTCTCTGGTAGTGAGGTTGCTGGAACAACTGTTGTGGCTGAGAGGGGTACGAGTGTGGCTGCTGCTGCTGCTGGTGAGGCTGATCTCGCCTCCAAGACTGTCCCTGCTGATAGGGACGAGGACCATACTGTGACTGCTGTTGCTGTGGCGGTGGGTACACTGGGGGCTGCTGCTGCTGGTGCTCTCTCTGATAGTTGTACTGGCCACCCTGTCCTGACGGCTGCTGCTGGGGCTGGGTACCTCCGGTCCCCCAACGGAATCTGGGATGGTCTCGTCGGATACCGGGCTAGGGCGGTCATACCAAATCCCGTTGACATCCATCAACGGCTCTGCATCGTACTGGGGTGGCGGGAGCACTGCCAGAGGCTGATCCGGCTGGTATACCACCATCTACAAGTCTGGAGATGGTGGTGACTGGTAGGTGGGCTGCGGTTGCTGGTACGGCTCCGCCTGTACAAGATGAACCTGTCTTGGCTGCTGGTTAGAGCTGGAGAGCTAGGACGAGCTGCTGCTGCTGCTGTGATCGCCTCGTGACTGAAGACGGGGCTGGGAAGCCGTCTGTGCCTCCTGGAGACACAAGAGCTGTGTCTTCAAGTCACTCAAAATCTGTGCAATCTGCTCCATCTGAGTGATGCCCTGGCACTGCTTCTTCTCGATAATCTCCATCCAGTCCAGCTTCTCGCTGATGATCTCCATGTCCGCGGCTGATGACTCGGCCTGTGCTGCTGCTACTGCGGACGAACTGGAAGGACCGGCATCTACCCGTGCTATCCTCTGGTACTGCATGGGTTGTGGCTGCTGGGTCTGCCCTGAGTGTATAACCGGGTCTGGGACATCAACATGTAGTTCTCAGCCATCTCCTCGTAGATGACCCAGACTTGGTCGTGATCCTTGGCGAAGTAAGACCTGCCACAAGAAGCATTCACCAAGCCCTGAAGCTCTGGTGTCAGCCCACTGAAAAAGCTCTGCACGAGGTTCGGCTTGGAAATGTCATGGTGCGGGCATCTGTCAGTAATCTCTCTGAACCTCTCCCATGCCTCATGGAACTGCTCGTTGGGGAGCATGGAGAAGTTGCTGATCAGGGCTCTCGCGGCATTCGTCCGCCCGAGTGGATAGTACTTATGCAAGTACTCGGTGCGGAGCTGCTCCCACGTGTAGACAAACTTCCCCAGATGTTTCAGCCAGGTGGCTGCTCTGTCTGCCAAAGAGAAGGAGAAGGCAATCATCTGTATCGTGTCCTGGTCCACCTGACGGTCGTGGACGGTACTGCAAATCAAAAGGAACTCCTGGAGGTGGAGATGGGGCTCCTCGGTGGCGAGCCCATGGAAACAGGGGAGGAGCTGCACGGTGTTCGGGGGGAACTTGAAGTCCCCCACGATGGCTGGTAAAACAACCCAGTGATGCATCAGGGCCAATCTGGGGTTGTGCAACTCCCGCATCGGTCTCGGTGGATCTCCTGCTCCTGCCGCGGCGGCTGCCGCTGTGGCGGCGGCCGTTACGGCTGCTGCGGCTGCTGCTGCTGCATCATCTGGAACTCTCAGCCCGTCTCTACGCTGCTCCATCTCTCTCCTCATATCCAACATAAACGCTCCCTGATCCCTCAACTGCTGCTGCACTGTCTCGAGGGAGGCGATCAGGGTGGAGTTGATCGCACCCTGGTCCAGAACAAAATGCTCGGGTTGTGGACCTCTACTGCGATCATCAGAACTGCCGGCCATGGTCTCTGCAAAATCAAACGATCCAAACTCAGGTGCCAATAAATCTGAAAGTCTCTCCTCTAGCACTGGCCTCTCGGAACCGAAAGAAAAGGGGTCGAGGGGGAACAGGGTGGAATCATACTCAGGTTCGGAGAACGGGTCTCGGCTCTCGCGAACCAACCTAGATGAACGGGTAGACGCGCCCGAAAGCGGTGCAGCCAGAGGCTGCCTAAGAGATCGTCTGCCCATCATCTTGATGCAACACGAGCTGAAGACCGTGAAGGCTCGGTCAATTATATTGTCAATTTTTATTTTGGTGAACAATCAAGATATCAGAGTGATTACGTGACATGCTGGGATACCCGATACTTTTCCAACCGACTGTCCTGCACAGAAGTAGTCGGTAATCAGTCGAGAATAGTACCGGAGGGCTCTACCTTGTGTTCGGGTCACTCTCTCGCACAATCAAACCAAACAATGAGGGGGTTGCTCTCCCCAAGACAAGTTTTAAAATGAGGTGTCTTTTAGGGTCAATAGTTTTAGCAGTCCCAATTTTATTGTTTTTCTTTTTAGGTCTTTTTCAATAAAAGCAAAAATGCCTAATGAATTTTTCGGTTCTCCTAGTTATTAAGTCAAAAATAGAGGGAGAAGACGAAAAAGCTGATTCGCGATGAAATCAATGACGCATGCAAAGTAAGAAAGGCGTACCAGACTCCAGCACTCTACATGCAATATGATCTGCACAGAATTGAAAGACAGAAAGTAAACTACTTATATGGTGCAGCGGAAAAAGCCGAGTCCCTAAGCAGGCAACTTCTACTCGAAAGAACCGTCTAGCTGGTAACCAGCCTTCGATCCAAAGAGTCCGGTCTCGGTCTACCCCTACTCCTCCCGACAAATCAAGTTCAGGAGCAGCGCTTGGCAGGGCAGGCTGTGACACGTAGGCTCGAAGGAAGTGAGTCAGATATTTTTATTAATATTTTATTAGTAGGCCCAATTAACGATCTATAGGCACAAGCAGTCTATTAGGGGTTTGGATCCTACTCAGTACGACACAGTCAAACAGAAAGTCATAAGGCTAGGGGCTCGAGAAAAACCGCGTGAAACCGTAAAAGGCAGCGAAAAACAAAAACCGCGAAGAAAGCCGCGAAAAACCGAACTAACTACTGGGTCCCCCGAGCACACCGGTGCTCGGCGAAACAGACCCAAGAAAGAGTCCAAGTCCAAGTCTGTTGTCCCTGTATTATTACAATAATTCAAATGAATAAAAGTCTAAGCTAATCTAAACCTCTCCCACTCAACTACTCTCTCATGCTCTCCTGCAGCTCCGTGCAGAAGGGTGCCGCCTCTGAATCCCGCGGTTGCACCGGCTTCTCGATAGTTGTCGCCTCGGTCCTCGGGCCCTCACAAGAAAGAAACAGAGTGTCACGGACCAAATAAAATAATCAAATAAAGGCAGGAAACTAAACAGGGATATAAGTGCAAAAATGGCAAACAAAATATACAAGCAAAATCAAACAAAAACAAAAATAAAAGAAAACAAAATAAAATAAAATAAAACAAAAATAAGAGAAAAATAAAAAGTCACGAAAAGCTGCGGACTTAGAAAAAGCTGCAGAAAGCTGCGAAAGAGAAAATGAAAAAGAAAATAAAAAAGAAAAGACTACTAAGCCGTGGTCCCCGGCAACGGCGCCATTCTGATGACACGGCTGACGACTCGGGTAAAGGTAATCAGGGGTTGTTGCGACCCAAGTCACCAAGCGGTGTCAATCGAGAAAAATCAGACCACCAAAATCAGATAGAAATCAAAGAATCTCAAGTAGCGGTCTCGCTATTATATTATCCTGGTATAGCGACCAGGGTCGAACACAAGGAGCACGTAATGGCCTCGCGGCCTACGAAGTAGTATAAAATAAGAATAAAATAAAATAAAGGTATTTTTGGTGGATTTTTAATCTTTTTATATTTTTTGGATTTTTTAATTAATAAAGAAAATAAGAAAGCAAATAAACAAGCAACTTGGGTGAATTATTTAACTACTCAAAATACACCCAAAAATTCAAACAAAAATATTTTTATGTTTTTTATATTTTTTACTGTTTTTGATTAGTTTTGTTAATTTTCTGATCTTTATTGAATTTTATAAAAATAAAACAAGGCAGAAAAGTCAAGGTACTGTCCGGTCAGACTTGGAGGGCCAATTTAAAATGCAAAATGGCCCTATCAAGGTCTGAAGGTAATTTTCCTGTAAAGAAGAAAATACAAGGAAACTTTAGGCACCAGAAATATTAATATTTGATTTTTGTTTTAATTATTAGAAATTTTATAGGGTTTTTAGTGTTTTTCAATTTTTATAAGTTTTATAAATCCATAAATGACCAAAATTGGTCCGAAAATCAAACAAGGCAAACCAAACACTACCTAATTTTTTTGTAATTTTTAGAGGTGTTTTAATTCCAATTTTCATCGAATTTGGAGTTGGTTTGCTATTTTATTTAAAATAAAAATAAGGGTACAGTGCACAGGGACCTGTACACAAATACAACAAATTCCAGGGGGTCCGGTGCAAATTTTCCAAGAAACCACGCGCGAGGCACGTGACCTGGGCACATAGGGACCTAATTGCTGGAAAACTAATGTTCCTGGACTATTTAGTAACATGTACTAAATGTCTAGGGGTTTTAGTGTAAATAACCCACTAAATAAAGCACATGCACAATTAAACCACACACAGGGGTATTTCTGCAATTAATAAAAACTTAAATCCATTCATTAACACCTTGAAACATGAAGGTCTTACTTGCAATTAACCCAGACAATCACGTGTCGAAGCACGTGTTCCACTACAAACAGGGGTATAAAAGCAAATCCCAGGAATAACAGGGTCCTCTATGCAAATTACCAAACTAAAATAAAATGTCTAAAATATTTACAGGACTACAAATTAACAGCTAGAAATCTAAGGGCCTAAGAGATATTTACCCTTTATTAATTCGAGGGTCAGATGGGCGCCACGTGGAGATCCAACGGTCGGGGGAGGTGGCGCCTCAACGAAGGAGCTGTCGGTGCGATCGAATGGCGAGGACGTGCCACGTGGGGAATCGGACGGCTATGAGGCGCTGTGGCTAAGCCTCGCTGAGTCGACGATCAGGATCACTCCTCCAAGGATCGAACGGTCGGGGCTGCTCCTGGCGTGAACGGCTATGATCTGAACTGGAGCTGGAGGATGATCGGACGGCTGCGGAGGATGCTCGATGAACAGGCGGCCGACGAACTTTGCCGGGCTCGTGCGCTTACGGGGGAGCTCCCCGGAGGCTGCTGAAGATCGGAGGTGCTACGCCTTGGCCTCCCGCGTTGAATGGTTCCCTCCGATGGTGGCGAGGAGCTCTGGAGAGCTCCGGCGACGCTGGCGGAGGAGGAGCTGCTGCTCCAAAGAGTCGAAGCCCTCAGATGGGCTCCTCTGGACCTGTAAAGCAACGCAACGAGCTCCTGGGTCGAGGGCAAAGTGCCTCGACCCGGTTAGGAGTGGTGAAGGTGATCTGTGCGTCGGGGCGGAGAGGTTCCGGCGAGGCGACGACGGAGGAACCTCAATCCCAGCTCCTGTGCAAGCTGGGTTGGATGAAGGGGGGGAGCAGGTGCATGGAGGAAAGGCGGAGGTGATGAGCTATTCGATGATCGGGACGAAGGCGAGGGTGATCGGAATTGAAGCTCGACGGTGACGGAGCGATTTGGGGGAAACTGAAACTTCGGGAAATAGAGAAAGGGAAGGAGCTACCTACTGGATGTTTTCGACTGTGGAGGAGATGGGGGTGCTCCAGGTCCTTGCCTCAAGGGCTGTCGGTGCCCGAGGCTCGAGCGTCACCTCCAGGCAGCGCACGGCGGCACACGTCGCTGGATCGATGGTCTACACACTCCCTCCTCGCTGCAACACCACTGGAAGCGAGCTGTCACTCTCGCGGAGGCGATGGAGGTCCTTGGGTGGAGAAGGATGAGCCAAAGATGGAATGAAATGGAGGCGGAGCTCGGCTTATATGCGAGTGCAGGTCCGAGAAGAAGGGATCGAGCAGGGTTCCACGAAGCGCGGATCCCCACGCGGAAGATCGGGCGAGGATCTCGGATGCACAAGGAAGAAGGAGAGCCCGGGATTTGCGGGTATGGGCGTCGGATCGAGCGTAGAGAAATTCGAGAAGTAGGGTAGCGGGCTCAGATCCGGGGCTCAGTGGTCCTGGGGGGGAGTTGATCGGGGGTCAACGTCCCCCGTGGACCAATCAGGATCAGCCATGTAATAAATATTTAGAAATTCAAAATAAAATAATAAATGGCCGAATTATTAAAAACTCAAAACATAAAAAATGTTTGTTTTATTTTTTTCTATTTTTTGTGATTTTTAATTAATTTTATGAAATAAAAATAAGGTATTTACAATATAGTGCTATATATAGGTATATATACAAATGGATTTTTTATTTTTGATTTTTTAATTAGTTATTTTTATACTTTTTTATTCCCATCTTATATTTTATTTATTTATATCGTAAAATTAGGAATAAAAAGGTATTTTTATTTTATTTTTCTTATCTATATACAAGGGTTAAATAAATAAATATATATATATACATGGTATATGTACAATGTTCTTTTTGATTTTTAATTTTGTTCTTTTTATTTTATTGTTGTTTTTATGGTTTTTATTTTATTTATTTATACCATAGAATATATACAAATTTTATGGAAATTAATTTATTTATTTACGGGGCTAGAATAAATATAGATAAGTGTTCTATGTACAAGGTAAATCTATATATAGGTGAATATTTTTATTTTCTTTTTATTTTTTTATTTTTTTTTTGATTTTGTATTTACAAATATTTACAAATATATACAAGCCCTTTTTATTTTATTTTTGGAGGAAAATATTTTTATTATATTTACAGGTATATTTACACACATGAGCTCCCTATCTCTCCCTACTTTGGCTTTTATGCGGTCAGGTCCATGCTGAGCCCTCCTTTGGGATTAGGTTGCTCAATATTTATTCTAAATATTTCCCTCTTTTTCTTTTTATTCTTTATTCTTTTATTTGTGTACAAAAACATGCTAATTATTAGTTTTTACATTATGCATGCCTTTTGTTACTTATTTGTATTTACACATATCTACATGTATTTGCAAAGGTTTTTGTAGCTAAAAATATAAGAATAAAGAGTGATGAATGAGTATTCATCAGGTCCTTAACAATCAATAGTGTGAATTCATTCTTCATTATTTCACTTAACTCTAACATAAGTGTCTTCCATCGCATGAGCATCTATATCCGTCAACTTTCAGTCTTTCAATTTTCCTTGCTTTCACTTATTTCTTGAAGGGCAATCTCACTACACCATGTGAATCTTAAATTTATCATGATATTATTAAGTTGGTGTCACAAGACAGATCCATCCATTACTCCTATGACAATAATTAAATAGGATAAGGTGCAGTGAAATATGAATATCACCCAACACCTCTGTATTTCAATGAGTATAGGTTACTCGTATCTTCATAACATTTTACAATAGCTTGTCTTCATAACATCACCCAACTAAATAACTTGTTACAAATAACTTTTTCCATATAGCTTGTCTTCATATAACTCATTTGCCCCACGTTTACTTGTCTCCATATAACTAAAACATCATGATTATTTTTATTCTGATTGTGTAGTAAAATGGATAAAAACATATATGGATAAGAGATACGATGATTTTCATCGATATAAGAGAGGAGTGATCACGTTCTTGGAATGGACATTTCAAATAGAAGAGTTAATAAGAAATTTGGTGGTCTTAAGATTTATTGTCCATGTGTGAGATGTAAGAATGTTAAATGTAATGTTAGAGAGGAAGTTTATAACCATCTTATACTCAACGGATTTTGGTTGCATTACTCCATTTGAACTGAACACGGAGAAGTTATAGATCATTTGCGAATGGATGAGGATATGGGTGTAGGTGTAGGAGCCACTACACAATCCTTAAATAATGTTGATCACGAGTTATTCGAATTAATGGACGACTTAAGAAGACATGAGACACAAGACATTGGTTTAGATGATAGGTTTCGAGTAGTTTGTTTCAATTTTTTGATTTAATATGTGAAATATACAATTCTTGTTATCTCATTTAAATGTTTCACTATATATGCAGATATGTCTCCACGTCCTAGACGCATTCGGGATGCACCACCTGCACCAAGTGGAGGGAGTGAGACATCCGATCCTGACGGATCAAGTAGCTCAAGTAGACGCAGAGGCCCATCACAGTGCCGAGTGTTGGACCGACTGCGCCCCGGTGGACACTCAGGGTGCAGATAGTTGGAGGTGATGCAGTGGGGGAGAACTCGGCTGTTTTTCAGAGTTGCTTGGGGCAGAGGTGTACAGAGCCAGGGTTCCTATCCACATTACAGACTGGCGTTTAGTGGATCAGTCAATAAAAGATGCCATTCTTCATGATTTGGAGGTAATTAAAATATAACAAAGCAAAGATGTTGTTCAGTGAATAAACTTAATTTTTATGCTTCCTTTTCTTTGCAGTCTAGTTTTTCATGGGATCGTGACCCGACCACCGGTGCTCTAATTTTAAGACATGGAGCAGAATTGTTGCATAAATATCGAGGCCGTATGAAGGCCCTAGTGAGTACAATAACTTGGTTTTTATCATTTATGTATGTAAGTAACTTTCTTTAATTTTTTTCAGTACTTCGACCCGGAGCTTCCATTGGAGACACTTTTGGCAAATTGTCCTCCAAATGTACCCCCTGAACAATGGAGAGTGTTGGTATATATTTGGATGGGAGAAGAATATGCGGTATGTGACATATATATGTGCATATTATATATTATTTGGGATTCTATTATTAAAATTATTATCTTTGTATAGGGCATCTCAAGGCAAAATGCTGAAAATCGGAGGAAAGGTTTCAGGTCTACCCATAGAATGGGGAGAAGGAATACAAATCAACTGAAGGATGACTTTGTAAGTAATCTACTTTATGAATTATGTTTAAAATTCAACCATTAATATATATTAAAATGGTATCGTAAGTTTTAGTTTTCTTTTCACATTAGGCAGTAGAGAACGATCGTGTGCCCAGTCGAATGGAAGTCTTTGAGAAGTCTAGGAGTCATGATGTGGGCGGGGAATTTCATTGGGTAGATCATGCCTATGGTCCAATTCATGTAAGCTATTCATAACAATTTTGCATCTTTTATACAATTTAAATGAATTTTGAACTTACTTAAATAAATTTTTTGGAGGAGATGGTCAGACTCACGACCACTGGCTCTGTAGACAACACTGGAACGAGTCAACCGCCTCTTACTCCTGATGCGGCCTTCCTCCAGGCGACCGGTCCGGAGCATCAAGGACAAGTCCGTTGTGGTGGTCGTGGTGCCATCATACGGAATTGGTATGGAGTAGGGAGCGGCTCGTCATCTTCCTCTCAGAAGACAAAGAGAGAGGGAATTAGAGACTCAAGTGTCTAGCATGAATATCGAGATTCAGGATTTGCGACAGCAAATGGCAATTTTTAATGCATTCATGCATGCACATCAAGGTGCAGCGTCGAGTAGCCACCCAACACAAGTGGATAATACCGTTGCGAGGCTAGACGATGATGATGACGGAAAAGAAGAAGAAGAAGATGATGATGATGACGACGACGACGACGATGAAGACGAAGATTAAGATTAACTATAGATAGTTTGTTTACTTGGTAGGATATATGGTAGTACATTGTATAATTATTTTGGACAATTACTTTGCAAAGTAGGTTACTTTGTGAATACTTTATGCTTGAGTACTTTTATTTGAATCTTGTAGCGTATTCGTCATTTCAAACATTTCATCTAGATATGAATGTGTGGAATGAATGTTATTTTCTGTGTTGATCATATTATTTATTATGAAGATACAATTATTGTAACAGGTACTTAATGTTTAGTGTCAATCTTTGCAGGGTAAAATGGAGAGCAAATCGGAGGTAATGAAAAATTTTTTGTTAGCTGACGAACAGAGGGGACGGTCATCGTGACCGTCCCCTTTGGCATCATACGAGACGGTCACGACCGTCTCAACTACTTAACCTATGGCGACGGTCATGACTGTCCCCTCTAATAGACTTTAAGGGACGGTCATGACCGTCCTCTCTAATAGACTTTAAGGGACGGTCATGACCATCCCCTCTAATAGACTTTAAGGGACGGTCACGACCGTCCCCTATGTACGATTATATGGGACGGTGTCAACTACCGTCGCTTATGGCAAATGGGACACATGTTATGGAGACAGTTTTATGACCATCCCCTTTGATCAAAGGGGACGGTCAAGCTGTCATTGGTGACGGATAATGACCGTCGCCTGTTCTACACTTTCCTATAGTGACTATATTCCCCTAACATGCCATTCCAATTTCGTCAGAAACATAGACACATATGCCCTCCATCTGAAGGGGGTCAATTTCAGCAATTCTGAGACCGTTAAAATTTGGCAGTCTTGATGGAGGGGATAAAAGTCTCGAATTAAGTTAAATTTCGAATGACACCAAAGTGATATATTGTGATCTAAATTCCAATAGGTTTCATTTCAAAAAATAATAAAAATACAGGAAAAATAGGTGGGAGCATGTAAGTTGGCTACGACCGGGGAGCATACTCCCTTTTCCCATATATATATATATATATATATGGGAAAAATGAGGCTGCTCCCTGGGAGTAGCCAACATAGCAACTCCCACCCCTATTTTCCCACATATTTTTATTTCTTTGGAAAATAAAAATCTATGTATTCATCACTATATCTCTCTAACATTCTATTAAAATTTCGTCAGAAACAGAAACTCCTAGGCCATCCATCCAGACGTCATTTTTTTAAACGGTCGCAGGATTTTTTAAATCGACCATGTTAGGATGGAGGACGTAGGAGTCTCTGTTTCTGATGAAATTTTAAAAGAATGTTAGAGGGATATAATGATGAATTTACACATTTTTATTTTCCAAAAAATAAAAAAATTGGGGAAAATGGGGGTGAGAGCAGCCCGTTGGCTACTCCCAGGGAGCAGCCCCATTTTTCTATATATATATGTGGGGGGGGGGGGGGGTGGGTGGGTTAAATGGGGTTGCCCCCTGGGGGGAGCTAACTTGGCTCCCCCCGCCCTATTTTGCCCGGTTTTTTTATTTTTTTTTAAATTTTTTCTGCGGAATTTCATCACTATATCCCTATATTATGTCATTAAAATTTTGTGCGAAACAGAGACTCCTACGGCCTCCATCCAGACAATCATTTTTTAACGATAACATAATTGCTAAAAACGACTTCGTCTGAATGGAGGTCGTAGGAGTCTTTGTTTCGCACGAAATTTTAATGACATAATATAGGGATATATTAATGAAAATCCACGGAAAGGAAATTTCAAAAAAAAAAAAAAACCGGACCGAATGGTGCGGGGGGAGCTAAGTTAGCTCCCCCCGTGGGGGCAACCCCATTTTACCCTATATATATAGGGTAAAATGGGGCTGCCCCCTGGGAGTAGCCAACTTGGCTAGTCCCACCCCTATTTTCCCCTCATTTTTTTATTTCTTTGAAAAATAAAAATTTGTATATTCATCACTATATCCCTTTAACATTCTATTAAAATTGCGTCAGAAACATAGACTCCTAGGCCCTTCATCCAGACGTCATTTTTTTAACGGTCGCAGGATTTTTTAAATCGATCATGTTTGGATGGAGGTCGTAGGAGTCTCTGTTTCTGACGAAATTTTAATAGAATGTTAGAGGGATATAATGATGAATTTACAAATTTTATTTTCCAAAGAAATAAAAAAATGAGGGGAAAATAGGGGTGGGAGTAGCCAAGTCGGCTACTCCCAAGGGGCAGCCCCATTTAACCCATATATATATATATATATATATATATATATATATATATATATATATATATATATATATATATATATATATATATATATATATATATGGGCCCTTTTAAATGAGGTGGGGGCTTTTCTGAAATTGTAAAGGCCACTATGAATTTAGTAAAAAACTCTGTAACGGTTTTGTAAAGTACGATCTGCACATTGTAAAAAAAATAAATTTTATAAAATATAGCATCTAAATTTAAATTAATATTTCCATCCAATGTAATAATATTTTCATAACTTTTTCACTATACATGTGTTAATATTTATTGTTATATGTATGAAATAAGAAATTGTAAAATATATTGGAAAGATGCCTAAATTGAGGGTGGCTCACCATATATATGTTGAGACCCCGTCTCATTTGAAGTTTCTTCTTTATATATATATATATATATATATAGGGAAAAAGGAGTATGCTCCCTGGGAGTAGTCAACGGGGCTACTCCCACCCATATTTTCCCCCATATTTTTATTTTCTTGTAAAATAAAAATTGCTATATTCATCACTATATCCCTCTAACATTCTATTAAAATTTCGTCAGAAACAGATACTCCTAAGCCCTCCATCCAGATGTTATTTTTTAACGATCGCAGGATTTTTTTAATCGACCATGTTTGAATGGAGGCCATATGAGTCTCTAATTCTGACGAAATTTTAATAATATGTTAGAGGGATATAGTGATGATTCAAAAAAATAAAAAATTTTGGAGGAAATGGGGGTGGGAGCAACTCGTTGGCTCCTCCCAGGGAGCAGCCCCATTTACCCCATATATATATATATATATATATATATATAGGGTTAAAGGAGGCTACTCCGTGGGTGTAGCCAATTGGTTACTCCCACCTCTATTTTTCTGTATTTTTTTATTTTTTAGAAAATAAAAATATCCAAATTCATTACTATATCTCCCGAACATGTCATTCCAATTTCGTCAGTAACAGATACTCCTATGCCCCCCATCTAAAGGGAGTCAAGCAATTCTGAGACCGTTAAAATTTGACAGTCTGGATGGAGGAGATAGAAGTCTTGAATCAAGTCGAATTTTTAATGGCACCTTAACAAAATATTCTGATCTAAATTCATATAGGTTTCATTTCAATAAAATAAAAAAAATTAATGAAAAAGGGGTGGGAGCATATAAGTTAGCTACACCCAGGGAGCATACTCCCTTTTCCCCATATATATATATATATATATATATATATATATATATATAGGGTTAAATGGGGCTGCCCCCAGGGAGTAGCCAACTTGGCTACTCCCTGCCCTATTTTTCCCTCATTTTTTTATTTTTTTGGAAAATAAAAATTTGTATATTCATCACTATATCTCTCTAACATTCTATTAAAATTTCGTCAGAAACAGAGACTCCTAGGCCCTCCATCCAGACGTCATTTTTTTAACGGTCGCAGGATTTTTTAAATCGACCCTATTTGGATGGAGGCCGTAGGAGTCTCTGTTTCTGATGAAATTTTAATAGAATGTTAGAGGGATATAATTATGGATATACAAATTTTTATTTTTCAAAAAAATAAAAAAATGAGGGGAAAATAGGGGTGGGAGTAGCCAAGTTGGCTACTCCCTGAGGGCAGCCCCATTTTACCCACATATATATATATATAAGTTAAATGGGGCTGCCCCTGGGGGGAGCTAACTTGGCTCCCCTTTTTCCCATTTCGCCCAGTTTTTTATTTTCTTTTAAATTTCTTCCGTGGAATTTCATCACTATATTCCTATATTATGTCATTAAAATTTCGTGCGAAACAGAGACTCCTACGACCTCCATCCAGAAAGTCAATTTTTAAACGGTAACAGAATTGCTAAAAACGAACCCATCTTGATGGAGGCCGTAGGA
>JAZKJV010000163.1:0-100451 GCA_037367405.1 Ottelia alismoides
TAAAAACCAGGATGGCCAATAATGTCTCCTTCAGAAGAACCAATTGGCCACCACATGACAGATATGTCGCGGGTCAGCTAGCCAACTCCCACTCCCAACTTCTCAAGCACATGCTACCAATCCAAATGCTTTATTATGCCCCTCACCAAAGGCAAGCCTAGCTAGAGCAATGGGAGGTTTTCCCCGCATAGTCTAAAGACCAGCCTCACACCTCTCAATCTCCCCATCAAACATCTCAAAAGGAACAATGTGAACTCCACATGGTTGATCTGAAGCCCGTAAATTCTCCCAATGCTTGTTCCAATGCATGGCAATCGATACTATGTTTATATATTACCTCCGATGCTTGTTTGACCTTTCATAAGGATCATAACCATATTGAATAGTTTAAGATCCAACTTCTCCACTTCAACCTGAAGCATTAAATTAAACCCATAACAAGCAACTTTCCCACATTAAGTAGTATCCATTACATTGAATTGTTTCCTCCAAACAAATCTACCCTAAGTCATATCAAGGCTCAAATCCAACTAAGAATTAATTGCATTAACTCTTTCTCCAAAATCTAAGGTCATGGCTCAATTACCTCGAAGCTTAGGCCTCCCTACAACAATGACAAGCTACTTTCATCCATCTGACACCCTTTGGTACCATTGCACAATATATTAAATGTGTTTCTACCATGCCCAACTTCAGATGTGAAAATACAGAGTCGATTTTGTTGATAAGTTGATGCAGTATAAGAGAAAAAGTGCACATGATCTTCGGAAAGTGCCCAAGTGAGGTTCCAGAATCACATAGACACGTATTATTAGGTAGAAGAAAATGGATTACGACCTAAATATTCCTAATCAGATAACAAGTGCTTCAAACTGATCCTCAAAGATCATATTCATAACATTTTTCAAATAGAAAACTATTTCACAGAATAAACAACAGTTTTGTACAAGATAAGACAGATTCTCTAGTCTTCTCCCTTATGGATCAAGTAACATCATCTTCCCTACATCTCTATGCATATAGAATTTAGGAATACCAGTTGTAAAGATAGGTTGATTTGGGAATACACAGCATGCCATTGTGGCTAACATTGGTGGAATTGTTACCAAATATTGGGCGGATGAGATGTGATGATGGAATGGAGACAATGTTTAAGCCGCAAGTATCAAGCTCAAGTGAGAGCCGCAAGGAAGCCGATAGTCCAAATAACATTGGAGGATAAAACCGACCTCAATGACCAAGAACGGATGTAAGAATAACGACCAAAACCTCACCAAGTTAACTACTGGAAAGCAATAACGTGGAAGCACTTCATAGCTCATAGACCAAAATCCATTGTCAAAATCCCAGCCCTCTGACCAATTTCTCCATTGTGAAAGCACAGATCTTCAAACTGCACGTCCAAGAACACTCAAATTACCTAAAATAACGCAACTTTCCGACTCGTCCCACCATCCCAAACCCTAAAAACTCCCCTTTCAGCTAATTCCCCCCCCCCCCCCCCCCCCAGAATCCCCATCCACAGACAATCAAAACCAACGCGATCCCGCAAGCACCGGAAAATATCGCCACCCCACCCCCCTTTAAGATCAAATTTGCAGAGGATGCGATCGGAAGTGGCAGCAGAATCGAGGAGAGGAGAGAGAAGAAAGGATTGAGGAATCGGAAAAACGTACTCGGATGATCTTCCCGCCCAACGGAAACCCTATTTCCTGAAGAGAAAAGGACTTCCTTTTCAGCTCCGGTGGAGATTGGCGCGCCCGATCTGCAGTTCTCCCCTCTCCGCGGCGGTGGCGATGATATGCCGGCACGTCGGGGCGTGTGGTGTGACCGCGGGACTATTTTAGGACAAAACGGCGCCTTCTCTTCATGGGCGTGCTAAGTAGATTAAAGCTATGTACTTTTACATCAGGAACCCTGTGAACTTTATCATTTACTTAACAATGCATATATTCTTCGTATTTATTCCAGAACCTCTATAAAGTTGCTAAATATTACATGACATGCCCCAGGTTAAGATCCATTTGATTTTCCAATAACAACCGATCCACTAACGGGTAGGATTCCCTTTTTGCCCTCGTAAGATATGACTGTTGGAAACAGAAAGTACTCATTTATCCTCTAATTATTACATCGAAAATTAAGGCAATCATCTCTTATATAAATGCATAAAATGAATGAAAATGGCACATTGTATATACAAGGTTGAGGATTTATTATTTTCTGGTATATGGTAAACTTCTTACATTGCGTAATCAAAATATTGCATGCTATTGCCGTCAGGGAAGATGTCTCTCCTTAAGGGCATGTTTGGTTACTGGGATGGAGTGGGTTGGGGTATCCACTTGTGAATAGTAGTTGTTGTTTAGATGGTTATGAGGGTTGGGACATGGTTGAAATAATGAATGTGATGTGATATAACCTTGATTTGTGATGGATTTCCAACCAAGGATTGGAGGGGGATACAACGGAGTACCCAGGGTACTCCAGTAACCAAACGGGCCCTAAGTGTATTTACTCACAGTCTGGTTAAATGCCCATGTTCCAGAATCCCAGGTTGCTTGATTTCGCTTGATCTAAGGGCACTTTCAAACTCGCTCGACAACGCGAGAGATATATACAGGAAGAAGCGGGTTTCCAGAGCCCTCTGAAAGAGGGAGGTAGTGTAGTAGTCAGACCTGGAAAGATTGCATCCTAGGAGCAAGCTCACCTTTCTGTCCAAATATCTAGCCCTCTTCCCTCTTTTCCCGAACCTTTCCCTTTCCAGTCCAGCCAGTCGAGTTCAGGGTCAAGCCACCCACCAGGCAAATCCTCGCTCAATGAATGGGGAGGGAAATCCCCATCTAAGATAGATAAGAATCATACCTGTCCAGTTTTCCATTACTAGACTTTCGAGAAAGATTCGAGCGAAAGGAGAGGAGGATGCCGAGTTTTCCAAGGACTGGACGTAGGTAGTGGTAGCATTAACAGTGCGACACGCGACCGACTTATATCTATCTATGCCTTAGGCCAAGGAAAGATGCGATTGATGCTTTCCCATCCCGGATGTCGATGGCGGTTTTCGCGTGACTATCTTTAACGACATCAGGCATGCGGTTTCTGAGAGTCCTTCCCCAACCCCCCGAAAAGAGCAAAGAGAATCCTTCCTCCATGCTTTCCCGCTTGCTTGCTGAAAAGGTGGAGGAAAGGCAAGCTGCAAGCAAGCACCCCGCAGGTTGAAGGTCGAACCAAGAGCATTAGACTAGTCAGAGGCCCCCTATTTCTATATATTTCCGTAGTTGTTGTGAGGACCTCCACAAGATCATTAAGCAAGAGTAGAAGTTCTACACATGTCGAGGTAGAGGTTGTGGCTTCTTTGAGTGGGTCCATGGAGATGCTCTCGACGATCACAACTCTCAAGAAGATATGAATGGAACATTAGTATTATTGCAAGAGATTGGAAAATCCAATGAAGATGTGAAAAACTACATGTGAAATTGCAAGTATCCAAAAGCAACTCTAAAATACTTGCTCACATTTGAGAATCCTTATAATATGTGCAATTGTAGTCCTTGCTACTGAGCATATTTTGTGATATCTCTTCACGATAAATACAAAAACTGTCTCGACCACCACCCTTGTCCTTCACGTCCATTGTTCAATTCGTCCGTGTTATATCGTTGCTCCAGATCTTATCTACCAAATAATGCCCTCAAATTGTTATAATTTTTTTCATACAATGTTACAAAATGTGCATACAATTCCCACATTACATAACCTAATCAGCCTATGATGAACATAAAGCATGGTTCTTATGTGCATCACATATTTACATAACAAGGTCGCACAAACCAACAATAAGTATAAGCGTTGCACCATACAACAATATGAGATTAAAGTTAGTATATACCACACATCATATGATGCCATGTGGTTAAATGTTCAGACTTCACAACAACAAATACCTATCACCAATATAACACCTCGCAAAACACTAGTTTAAGGTGTATGTTATCGGATCAAAGTGATGAGGTATATGACATAAACCCGCTGTGAAACCATTTCAAAAGAAGCATTTGACGTTAAAAAGATGAAACTTACATGTCAAAATTATTATTATTATTATTATTAAGATTTGTACATGTTGCCAGCAATACTCATTAATAATTCTTGGTTGGCAATGATGCAAAAATGTTGCTGACTCAAAAATTGTCTACTTTGCTCAGAAGTACTATGATCCAGCCCCATGTATGTGTTACAACTTTATAGCATTTTTCTAATATATGAGATAAATGCATATTAGTAATCAATGATGATGGCATACCTCGATTTACATAGGTCCTTCCTCCAATATTTCTTAATTATTCTTTCGGTGACTCCTCCTCTTGCTTGTCTAGTGCGACTTTTCCACTAAGTGTTAATTTCAAGAAATTAACTATCGACGTAGTATAGTTGAATCACCATATCAAAACAAGATATTTAAGTGAAAAGTATGTGGATTTACTTGGGCAAATCTCAAGGTCGAGAAAAAAATTATAATATGAGAGAGAATAAAAATCCAAACATAAAATATGAGTAATACACCAAAGAAAGGAAAATAAGTAAAATATTGGATACTATATTTTTGTATTTTTAAAATATATTTAAATAATTTTGATTTGTTGTGAATAATAAAATGCAAGAAATAAATGAAAACAAACAACTCTACACCAAGGAAAATAGGCCAACAAGAACACTCAGTTAAACATTACAAATAGCTCAAAATGGGATCCTAAAAATGGACCAATTTTTTCCTATGTAGGTAAAAATTAAAGTAATAAAATGGGACCTTATTTTTTTGGTTTTGACACTATGTACTTTTTGTGATTTTTTTTTACAAATTTTCTAATATTTTTTGGGCTCTTGGATATTGGACATAATATCACTAAATGCCCTTTGGATATGATGTAGAGCTATGTAAGAGAAACCTATAGTCTATTTTTATTATTTTTTTGAGATAATAGAAATTAGTTAAAAACCAAATACTATAGATAAGATGAAATCATGCTTTTGATTTTTAACTATTTAAACATTGTAAAAAAATCTAACAAAAATCTCTGACATAAAAAATGCGAAGGCTATCCTGGACTATTTTAAATTTTCACAAATGATAGAAAAATAAATATGTAATAAATAAATTACTCAAAATTTTGAAGAAATTATACATGCCATAAACCAACATATTTTTCTATAAAATTTTGGGATAAGTTAGGTCTAATTAGATTTATAATATATTTAAAAATGAGAAATAAATGTTATGCTTAGAATTAATTATGAAATGATAAACAGAAATGGTACCTTGAATTCAAAAATTCATAGTTAATTAATCATGATTTGAAAGTTTGTGAAACTAAACACAATGTAAAGTTTTCTTTGTAGATCTTCCATGTCTTATTGATCACGAAGCATTGAGTATATGACCGCCAATGTGTTTTATATAGACCATTCTCCAAAGATGGAGTTACAACAACATGTTTTCTGCAAGGTTGTGTGCACGCCTAACCCTATATCTCTTCACATGAAGGATTTGCATCGACGGGGAACAATCACAGTTCTGAGGAGATGTGCTGGAAAAGCCTTTTCATTCTCCAAGGAGGGTTTTGTAGATTAGTCACTATATCCACTACCTTTTTACAATTCGAGCAAATTGCCAATGAGTGCTTTGTGACAGGTGCAACTACCTAAATTCCCAATATTAAGGCATGGGCCTCTACCTCAAAGGACTGAAGGGGCCTCTAATGTAGCACATTTGGCAATGACACACTCTCATTTTGAGGTTAGAAAATTGTTGCAATTGATGTTATGATGCCAGATAGGCATCATCCACCAAGATTGTGAACTCTGCATTGCATCTACCTACATTCAACATGGAAGGAGCATTGTCCCTTGGGAGACTAATAGTAGGTTCGATAATGCATCTTAGAGAAGCATGTATCTTATCGATCACTATGATAGGGTCCGACCTTGAATGTGTATGCTTCGAAATATAATGCTCCAGCCAAATCTGGTGTATAATCGTGCATGCCAGGACAAAGTTATCAGATTCCTCAGTAGAGCATTTTAAGAAATGTAAAGAAGTTGCCACCGTATTTTCCAATGACGTCACTTTATAGAAGAATTCAAACCATATCGCTCACGTATAGGGGTGTGTGCCAAATAGATAAATCTCATCTTCTATGGCAGTTGAGCATTAACACACACATATCATCGGTGCCATGAATTCTCTCCCTCATCCGAACACCTATAGTTAGACATTTTGACCAAGGTTTTAAAATCAGACCAGACGTTGAACTATTCAGTCTTCGGTTTAGTACAACTAGGTCAGACAATCAGTCCAAATCGGTTGGACTGACGATGATGTTAGCATGACATCATCCTTCCTACCGACTCAGAAAAAATCAAACCAGGCTTAATTTAATTGTCTGACTGGTCGAACTAGTTTTTTTGAACCGATAAAATCAGATATATATATATATATACGTATGTATATATCAATAAATAATCATTAAAATATCAAATCTTTCAATAGAATAACATAATTTTCTATTTTGAGTAAATCTCTATAAAAGTTAGCCGCATTTTCTAGCATTATATATGAATACAATATTCTAATCATTTATGTATAGTTGCTTCTAGAAAACTACTTTAAGAAGGTAGGGGCACGATCGATATTCCAAAAAAGAGAGGGGTATAGCTGATATTGCAGAAGTTAAGAAGGGTACTAGTGATAAAAACCATGCTATTTAATTATTTAGATCTTTATTATTTGAAAATTTACCAAACCATCAAAACTGGATCTATCCAGATCAACCTAGTTCGACCATTGATCGGACTTAGTTTTTTTATTTTATTCTTTTTTTAAATTAATTACATGAAATCGACCAAACTAACCTGGTCGAGGTCGATTCCAGTCCAACCGATCCGATCCGCCAGTACGGTCCGATTTTTTAAACCCTAATTTTGACAACAATTTCCTCCTGGAAGTTTTAATCTATATTACTTGGAATTGCAGTACCTTTATCCTTAACTAACTTCTAACACGTCGACTTTGCCAAGAACTGTCAAGAAGGGTAGGGCTTCTGTATCAAGATATCATTTTCCATCCAGTTAATGTTCAACTTAATTGTGAGGGAAATATTGTCGCCAGGATGGAATTGCTAAAATTAAGTATACATTCCAATGCCCACTGGAATTCAAAAGCTCACAAACCAAGTTATGAATAGACCATGTAATGCGGGTAGGATTCAACTATTTTGAATCATCAGATAATCATTGGCCCCTCCATATATTCGTTTCTTTTCCAATGCTAATAAGAATCATCGAGTTTCTAAACAGGTACTACTTGGAATCAATGATGACTTTCTATAAAAAAGAGGATGTCGTTGGTAAAGGTGCATCCCAAAAATTGGCTAACCTGAAGCAATTTTCTTTAAGGATTTCTTTCAAAGGTTTTGTCAGGGTTCCATGATTTGCCAGGGTTATTTAATTAAGGACTTGTTTACCATGTGAGCTTGTCTAATTCCATTTCCCCCCAAGTGTTCCGGTAAGGAAATATCATTCTAGAATTTGATATAACAATGCCTCTTATCATACAGGAAACCCCACCAGAAACCCCTAACTATCATGTCTATCTACACACATGTATCTATAGCGAGTGAGCTCCTACTCATTAGGTATACGTGTACTGTCGAGAGTGTCGCTTGAATAAGTATCGTTCTTCATGCTTGTGAGAGGGCTTTGCTTTTCCACCCAGACAACTTGCTTATCATTCTCGGAATAATATGATCATGCAATGACTTAGATTCATGATTTCCTAGCATTGGGCAATCCAAATATACTCCTTTTTCAAAGGATGGCTTGATATCGAGCTCTCCCTTGGCTTTTTGTGGGTTCCCATTAGTGTTTTTTTAATTTGATACTAGATTTTTCATAATTCACTATATGCTCATAGTATCTCCCATTGGTATGTAAAAGGACAAAGATACTCTTAGCCTCTGAGATAGTTGCATCTCCAAAAAATGATAATATCATTCATGTACAAAGGCATGTAACAGCCGGCATTGACCCATGAATTTTGTATCCCTTGATAACAATGAATTGTGACACGGAGTTTAGCAGCCTTGAAAGAAACTCGGCGTTAAGGACAAATAAGAAGGGAGAGAGATGGCTTCCTTGCTTGATACCTCTTAAGGGAGCGAGGGATTCCGATGTGATTCCATTAATCGACAGGGAGAATGTGAATGCATAGATGCATGAATGAACTAAATCTAAAAATCGAGTTGGAAACAACAACTATTATAGTGGATTTATTATGCATCTTCATTCCATGTGGTAGAATGTTTTCCATATCTACCTCGATTGCCATATGCTTTGCCTTGATTTACTGTGAAGAAAATCTGAAGTTGCAATAATGTTGTCTAGAATTTATTATCTTTAAGAAAACCACTTTGATTGGATGAGAAAATTGAAGGAGGATAGGATTAGCCTATTGTGTATTTGTCTAGAAATATCTTATAAATGGTATTGGTAAAACTAATAGGAATATAGTCCTTAGGGTCCTCTACGAAGTCAGATTTTGGAACCAAGGCTATAAAAGTGATGTGAGCGGATCTGTGAGGTACCTAACGTCCAGCCTTGGATGGCATGTAGTGTCCGACAAATCAGATTTGACAATCATTGTACTGGGGCCTCTCTAAGCTCTCAACACTCAACAACCCATGTAAATTAATAATTAACCCACAACAATGATTAAGCGAGTAAATGTAGATGAGCTAAATTTTGTTACACCCTACAAAGAATGTGTATAATACACAAGTAGTAGGGTTCGAACAACAAAGGAGCAGACGAGGTAGAGCAAAAAAATGAACAGATAACTTAAGAAGTTTCTGTATTTTAAATTTTAAAGATTTTTGTGGATTTTTAATTTTATATTTCTTTATGTTTTTATTTTGCAAATTTTAAATTTTGATTTTTAAAATAAAATACAACATATAGATTAATATATACTAGATATATATATACAAGGATAAAAGAGATGTTTTTAGATTTTCCAAAAATAGAAAATAAACTGAAAAATTCACAAATAAGATATTTTGGAGTTTTATAAATTTTCTCTATGTTTGATATTTTTGGATATTTTTAAGACTTTTTAAAGATTTTTAAATAAGTAAATACATAAAATAAAGAAAATAGTAAATCAGGGAACTTGAAATGGGCTTAATAAATATCTATCAAATCATATTGAGTCCAAATTCAATTCCTCAGTACTAGATAATCTAAAAAAATTAAGAAACTTAGAAAATATTTTTATGCTTTTTCTATAATTTTTAGAACTTTTATAAGGTTTTCTGTATTTTTCAATTTTTGGGAATTTTAGTTAATATTTTTCCAAAATACTTGAACAGAAAATCAATTGCCTACACAATTTTTTTTAGAATTTTTCAAAATATTTCACAACTTTTTTTTGGATTTTTATGTTAAACAAGAGAAAATACGTAGTTTTTATATTTTTTATAAATATGAAAATAATTTTAATCACCTTAAGAAAAAATATTTATGATGTAATATGGTTCCAGGTACTTAAGATCATTTCCTTATATTTTTTAGATGCAAGATGACATTTTTAATAATTAAAATGTAACTATAAAATTAAATATGCATTACAGGGACCTAGTTGCAATTTTCAAGAAGTTTTGGACCCTTTAAAAATAAATAAAGGAACTGTAAGGGCCCAATAACAATTTACCCAAATATTTATCGTGTATTAAACTAAAAGGGTTATTTTTACGAAAAAATTAACTTCCATGGATGTACGTGAAATATTCACAAAAATATAACACTTATATTCAAAATTTTGAGACCAAATAATAACACTAAACCCAGGGGGGTCCACGCAAAATGCCTATTTCCCTCACGTGCATAGGCGCGTGAGGTGATGTGGAACTAGTCTGAAGTGCAAATAGTTCAAGGTTTTTAGTGTAAATGTTACAAAAATATTACACCGCCAATGAAAGTTTTAGACTAAATAATGAAAATAAAATGTAGAGGGGTGCGGGTGCAAAATACCCCGCTATAGGCATTGGCGGACAGTTCTGATTGGATCCCTTGAAGTGATCAACGGTTGAGGCACACCGATATTTCTTCGATGCTGATGATTGAGATTAGATCTCAACATCTGATCAGAAGGCCATGAAGCTTCACATCCAACGATTACTGCTCCTCTAGGGAGAGGTCCTCGATCGGACGACGTTGAAGGATGATGGAAGAACAACGTAAGAACAACTCCTAAGCAAGCTTCGATCCCTTCTCCTGGCTGACTCCGGCAGTCCCACTTGCTGTTAAGGTACTTGATAGTCTCTTAGAAGGATTCCCCGACAAGTGGGATGCTCAAAATGATCCAAGCCCCATTGATAAAGGTCTACACGATTGTGGAAAGCAGTAGTACCTGGGAACATTATTCTTGAATTGAAAACCCTCGGATGGGACTCCAAGCTCCAGAGACCTGCACGGTTAGCTCAAAAATAATAAAATGCAAGGTCATATGTAGTTATTTGGTGAAAATGGAACGATACGCATTGCGACGGAGGTGCTCCAGCGAATGGCAGAGAAGGTGCGCCGACTCCCTGGTTTGTGCAAGATCAGGGGTGGCTGGTGGTCGAGGTGACAGAGGGTGATGTGGCGGAGATGTTGGATGATCAGGGTGGTGAAATGCAGACGGAAATAGGTGGGCGATGGTCAGAGCTTGAAGCTCCGATGAATGCACAAATTCAAATTAATGCTACCTTACTGAATGAAGCGCTAAACTACAGTCAAAAATAAAATGCTAGAAGAAAATGCTATCTAAAAACCTAAGCTACAACTCATACCTAAACGAACCAAGGAGCAGATCAGCTCCGCCTGAAGCAAGTCCAACGAGGCTTGGATCTCATTCCTCCGCCTCTTTCTCCACGCCTAAGTCCTAAGAGGCTCTGCTACTGTCACTAGAGATGCTCTAAATGAAGGGGAAAGGGGATGAAGAGGGTATAAAAAGAATCAAAATTTGAACAAAGCTAGGGGTTTGATTTTATAGCAGTGACGAGGGGGCTTAGAAGATTTAGGGTTTCCACACATATGGATGCGTATTTGACCAATCTCTTGATTTGGCATCAAAGGTCAATCTTCGAGGAAGAATTTTCATGAAATGATCAAGTTGATTCGACCAATGTAGCATGAACGAAAAATTGGTGAATGAGGGAGTCAACGGTTCTAACAGAGCTAGAGGAGTAGGGGGTAGGGGTGCACATGGATTGGATAAAATCCGTAATCTAATCCAATCAGTTGTCAATGGATTGGATCGATCGGTTTTATAACTCTAATGGATCGGATTGGATTCATATTTTACAAATCCGTTGATTAATGGATCGGATCAGATTATTGTCAAAATCCAATCCAATCCAATCCGTAAATCTATTTAAAACTAAATATATAATAATATGATAACTTATTAATATTAGAGCATATTGTTCATTTAGTTTTATTTGAAAGATCCTACATTCTTTATATTTAAAAATCCATTCAAGAGTCAAAACTCAAGATAGGCATCCAATGACTTATTTTATCATATATATTTTGGGAAATGAAATATGGTTCGTGAAATGGAATTCCAACAAAAACGTAGATTGGTTATGCATGCCAAGGTTTATTATTCTATCACGCAATTGAATTTTTTCTATACTTGTATGTGTTACGTAGGAACTATGTCAAGTGATGTTATTGGAAGTAACCAACTGATGAATCCACATTTCATCATCTTTATTCTATCATTTTGGCCTCAAAAATCCTGGCAAATGCATATAAATACCCTTAATTCAAGCATCTTAACATTCATGCATGTGCATGTAAATAGTGTATAAAATACTCCTTTTAATGCCAAAATTATAGAATAAATAAAAGAAAAGAGTAAGAATAAAATATTGTAAATATTTTATGACCCGAAATCCTGAGACCTAGGCATCTTGATGACTAGGTCGACAAGGAATAAAGTGGGGGAGATAAGGGTCTAAATACAATAAAAATTCCTTTTAATTTATTCATTCTTTATTCATTTTGGGACCTATTTTGGTTCCACTTTTTATACTTCAAATGAAGAAACTTTGTACATGAAAGTTATAGATAATAAAATATAGAAAAAAATATAAAATTGATTTCACTCAAAAATAATGTACAGATAAAAAGTTATGGTCTGAATAAGAATCCAGAATTCCAACTTCCCATACCTGTATCTCACAAATAAAAACTCCAAATGCATCAAATCCACCTTTAATTGTATATAATTTAAAATAAGCTATTTAATGGCAGTGGTTTCGCATTTGGTGAGCTACGGTTTGAAAGTTGAGTTTTGGACCCCTATTGTATACTTGTACAGATTAAAATATTCATTTTATTATTTATTCACTATTTTTATAATTCTATAAATATTATTTATAATTTATGTGTATATTAAAATCAGAATAAAAATACAAAAGAAACACAAAATAAAATACATGTATATAATATACCTAGGTATAATACCTATAAATATACCTACATAGAATATAATCCTATTTTATTAAGTGTATAAAACACCTCAGAAAAATAAAATAAAAATATATTTAAGTGTATAAAAATATTTTATAAATTTATAAAATAATAAACAAAAATAATTAAACTAAATTTATAAAATAAAAACAAAATCATTAAAATATATAGATATATATACCTATACAAGCTTAAATAAGGAAACTTATAATTTTATACATCTAAAAAATAATTAAAAATTACCATAAAATAATTTATAAAAATATAAACATTTTTTATTTTATAACCTAAAAATAATAAATTCATCTTCTATTTTTAATTGAATTTATAAAACATTTCTCGGGGATTTTTCCTGGTTGGTCCACGTGGACCAACCAAGCGCCAGTCCACGTTGACCTTGGTCAACTGGCTGTCCTCCCCATGTGTGCCTGTCAGAGCCTCGTTTGACCTCGATTTCACGATTTTTTCGAGGCTTGTCCTTTCATCATCTCATGAAACTCTCTTCTGCATTGTTTTGCCCCATGGGTCAAGGATACACGCCTATAGATTTTTCTTGGGGCATGAACCTCTGTATCGATGCCAATTCCTCGATCTTTGGAGCGTCAGAGCTGAACCGTCAACCCCTTCATATTGGACCTCCGACTTTCGAGCCTCTTTTGAACCCCTCTTCCATAGGTTTAGCTCCCCCTCTCGTGTCCGATCGCTTAAGGAAGGTGACAGCTTCCCGTGGAGCATTTTAGGTCAGTCGAGCGACGCCTGAGGCGGCTCCACCACCTCCGCCCTTCGCCGGCGTTGAGGTACCCCCTCCCTCTGGCTCCGACCATCGAGGCAGCCCTTCTCCCCTCTTTTCTTTTGCATTTTATTCCTAGCACCCTTAGGATCATTTCCCCGTAGATATCTTCGCATCTCGATCACCAAATCGCGCCGCACGTACACCTCTCGGAGTGCACCTCCGGCCGAATATCCTTCACGCCGTTCCACGCTCCCTCTTCGCCACCGCGGGGTCCAGGCACTTTGCCCTGGCCCCTCTCACCCTTTTTGCAGGTACTTGGGCCGTAACGAGACCCTGGGGGGTCATTTTGACCTTCGCCGGAGACCCACGAAGCCCCACCAGCTCCGTCATCGTCTCCAGCGAACCTTGGTCGTCGCCGAGGTATTTTGGACCCTCCAACACCTAGAGGAAGCTTCCAGGAGTTCGCAGCCTGATGAATATCCATTTCATCACCTTTATTCTATCATTTTGGCCTTAAAAACCCTAGCAAATGCATGTAAATAGCCTCAATTTCTACATAATAGCATTCATTATTTATTGTATTTATTGTACATAAAATAAAGTTTTTAAGCCAAAATTATAGAATAAAGAGAAGAAAAGAAAAAGGAATAAAATATTACAAATATTTTATGACCCGAACCCCGAGACCAAGGCCAGCATGGAATTGGTCGACAAGGAATAAAGTAGGGGGAGATAAGGGCCAATTATACAATAAATACCTTATTTATTTATTCATCCATTTATGCATTTTTTGACACCTATTTTGTATATAATTATTTATTCATCAAATAAAAATATTTTGCACATGAAAGTTGTAGATAATAATGTAAATAAAAATACAAAATTGAGTTTGTGTAAAAATAACACTCAGTGTACATTTTATACCAAGAATAAAAAGCCAAAATCTCAACTTCACAGACCCATATCTTGCAAATAAAAACTCCAAATCACTCAAACTCACCTTTAATTGTATATAGCTTTCCAAGACTATTTAATAAAATTGGTTTCATAATTTTTGGAGTCTATCTGCAGAAGTTAGGTTTTTGGCCCTCATTGTATATAGTATTGATTAAAATTTTCCATTTATTCATTATTCATTATTTTTAGCAAATTATATTTTTAGAATTTTGTAAATAATATATATAATACATGTACATATTGAAATTAAAAGAAAACTAAAAAGAATTTGTAAAATAAAATAAGTCTATAAGCTATATAGACAAAATACCTATGTTATCTATATGTATATAAATAAAAAGGGATTTTATTCTTTTATTCTTTATTCATCTATATTTTTATAATAAGGTATATACTATATATGACGTATCAAAAATACAAATCCAAAATAAAAACAAATAAAATTCATTAAATAAATGAAATGTATATAATATATAGGTAAAATACCTATCAGTATACCTACATATACATATACACATTTATTTAAAAAATGTAAATAAACTCATAAAAATTAAATAAAAATATAGTTAAACTCACAAAAATAAGTTATAAATTTATAATATAAGAAAATAAAATAATAAAATAAAAATAAACAAAATAAAAATAAATACATATAAATATACTTAAAAATACATTGTTAAAATAAAACCATAATAAAATATATCAAAAAATAAATAAAAATCAGAAATAAATACTACATTAATTTATAAACATTTTTTATTTTATAAGTAAAATCTAATTAATTCATTTATTACGTGTAATTAATAGGTCAAGACTAGGCTGATGTGGACCAATCAGGGGCCAGGGAGTGTTGACCTCCGGTCAACTCCCCCCTACGCCTCCGACTCCTGTTAGACATGTCTTGTCCCCCATTTTCCTCCCTTTTTCTTGGACGTCCCTTTCATCCTTCGCCCTCGAATCCTTCATGAAAAATACTCTCTGATCATCCGTGATTCTCGCCGAGATTCTGGAGCCCTTGTACATAGCTTCGATTCGCCGCTACCGCCCGGTCAAATAAGAGTGCTTCCTTGTTTATAAATAAAGAACCATCGCCATTTCTCCAGGTTTGGTCAGCCTCTCCCCATTTTCTTCCTTGCATTCGGTCCTAGATGTGCTCATCGTGACAGGAGGATGCCGCTGGCACCTTGAATCGGCTGGAGATGGTGGTGGTTGCACCCACGGCGGCGCTCCGGCAGCCGTCCTGCTCCTTGGCCCTCCGGCCAAGTCGAGCTGCGCCTTTACATTTCGTAGGTAGTTTTTCCTTCCCGCATTTCATTTCTATCTTTTGTTTTGCATTTAGATAATTAGAGTAGCGTAATATAGGTAAATCGAAGTTCGCCGGAGCTCTGCTCCGGCGACTTCGCCACTGTGTTCTCGACTGTTTCCCGACTTCATTTCACCACCATTTTCTTCCCTACCGCCTTCTCCACCTCCCAGCCACCTCTGTCCAACCAGATCTGCCCCAGATCTGCGAATCGAAGCCTCAACTCCGCCGCTCGCCGGAGGCTTCGCCACTTCGCCCCTTTTAATGCTAACAGCTTCAATTTCAGGTCGAGGGTGAAGCCCTCGAGCCGTGCTTTCTTCCTGTGCAGGTCTAGTGCGCCAAGAAGCGCCAGGAGATGAAATCCAAGCTGGCTGAGGTACCTGGAGCTCTGTTTCTTCCTCGAGCTCGTGGTGGCGCTCCAACGTGCCTCCGGCCGATCCAGACCCTCCAGAAGATAGAGCAACCCTCCAGGAAGCCTTTGGGACCTTCAGGTGCGGCGAAGACCGACGGAGGAGCGAGATCTGGCCGGAAGAAGTTCGCCTCAGCGAGCTTACTTCCATGTTCTTGCATGCGCGCTCTCCGCCGTTGGATGAAGACGAAGGCCCAGGTCGAAGATCAGCCGTCCGATTCCCCAGTGCTCAGACCGTTGGATCACGCAAGTGATTAAATCTCAGACGTCGGATCACGAACCATCATCGGCTCACGTGGAGGCGCCACGTGGATTAGTGGATGAAGACCAGCCGTTGGATCCAGCGCCTTTGGGGGTAAATTGCATATACAACCCCCCGCACTTTTTGTATTTAATTTTTAATACTGTAAAATAAATAGCACGTTGTAAATAAAATGTATTTTTTTCTAAAAGCCCCTGAGTTTCTGAGAATTACAAATAGGTCCTTCCGTACCTTACGTGCAGTCCCACGTGAGGCGCGTGAAAATTGCACTTTAACCCTGGCGGGTTTTGTAAATTGTAAATGAGCCCCAAAACTTTAAAGAAATGTTTATTTCTGTAGGTATTTTTGCACCGATGCCCCTGGTACTTATTTTATTTGCAAAAATGCCCCGGCCAGGCTGTTTTATTTTTGTGTCTTTTATCTATTTATTAAAAATACCTATGAGGCTCCTAAAATTCCACAAAAATTAGGACATGTGCTTCATGCAGTGTTCTTCCACGCCCATATTTTATTTTGCATTTTTTTGCATTTTTCCTAATTATTAAAAATGAAAAAGGAGCCATTTTTGTACTGTTTAAATTAGAAAATACAAAAAAAATACAAAATATTTTTGAAAAATTACAAAAAAATTATATATGGTATATTTATATCTATATTGAGTTCAGAAATTGAAAACCCCTAAAAATATGAAAAAGAAAAAACAAAAAAATCAGAAAGCTCCAAAATCCAACAAAAAATAGAAAAATCCTTAAAAAATACCAAAAATACATTTTCTCTTTTATAATTATCTATATTTTATTGTTAATGTACTAAATTTAATTTGGCTTATTTTGGAGTTTATTTTATATTTTTAAAACCCAAATTCTATTCGGCCATTTAATGAGTCCTATATTGTGGATATTTTTGAAATTAAAAATACACAAAAATTAGAAACATTCCAGAAAAATAACAAAAAAATTAGAAAAATATCAAAAGCTAAAAAATATTATATCTATCTATTTTAAGCATTTATATCTATATATATATATATATATGTATACCTATATATTATAGTACTTCTCTCTCTCCTCTTATATATATATGTCTCTTTATGTATATATATTATATAATTAAAAATATAAAAAAATAAATAATATAAAAACAAAATAAAAATTAAAAAAACAAAAAAATATATATAAAATTAAAACCCACAAAAATCATAAATGGACATGAACGATGGATTGAATAAATTATACATCACATACATTCCCTTCGCTTCCCAGTGTTCGACCTCTACCTGTACTTACACCTATACACATTTGCATGTAGAGTTATAATAAATTTTAACTCCACATTGATGATATTTATTGCGTATAATATTGTGAGTTAATTGTTGGTTGATCTGGGTATTTTGGAGTGGTCGACTCAGCGACTGGATCTCTCGCCTTGTGAGACATCTAGACCCTCTGAAAAACTCAGTCATCAAATGGCGCCGTTGCCGGGGAAGCAACGGATTTTGTATGATTTTGTGTGGATTTTCTTTATTTATTTAATTCTTTGCTCATGTCCACCATACATTTATTTATTTGTTTGGTTTTTTCTTTCTATTTGACATTATTTGATTGACTGCTTTGACCATCTCTTTTCTTTGTCTTTGATGCGAGGGACTGATGAACCTCAGTTTCATCATCTTTATTTTCTATAATTAACCCCCTTGCTTAAAGTTTTGTCAATAAAACCCAGTTAAAGTGTTGTAATTAACAGAGTCCTAAATAAATTAAAAATCACAAAAAATGACAAAATAAAAACTGTGGTATTTTTAGACTTAAAAAATACCCTCAAAAATATTTCGGGCCTTTGTTTGATTTCATCTCCAGTTTTGATCAACATGAAACTTGTAGATCTCATCAAGATCTACAACTTTCAGGTTTTGAGTTTTCTCAAATTCGGCCATCTAGGCCTTCAAACATCAACTGGAAGATCGAATAAATCTGATTGGGCCACGTGGCCCATTCTGGGGGCGCCACGTGGTCCGCTACCTCTTGTCTCATCCGCCATCACCCCTGGCCGTTGGATCTCGTTCCAAATCCAACGGCCCTGCTGTGTCCACGTTCCGCTCTCTTCTCAACCGCTCGATCAGCTCCAGCCTCCCATCATCACCATCCACCATCGCCCTTCCCATCGTGCTCCACGTGTCACCTTCTGGTCCTTCCGATCGCACCTTCATCCGGCCATCTCAGCCGATCATTCCTCCCATACTCTCCACCCTCAGATCTTCTTCGCCTCCTGATCATAGCCGTCCGTTCGCGCCGCTCCCTTGGCACAACACGTGGCTGCTCTGCAGCCCTTCGTTCGCATCGCCTAGGTCCCATCTACACCGTCCTTCCGCGCCTAAATGCCCGCCGTTGGATCTCCAGATCCAACGGCCAGCGACCATCGTCAACCTCCAGACCCCCACTCTTCACACGATCTCCACTCCGCGAACACCTCGCCCCCTTCCTATTTTCTTGACCACCTCCAACCATCTCGCACTTCGCCAACCACCTCCTGGTCTTCCCCAGTCGTCCACCTACTCCGCGCATCACCCCACTAACTCTGACACACTCTCAGTCGTCCCATGATCGCCTCGAAACCCACGACTCCCATCATCAGCTCCGCCACTCCCCCCTTCAAATAAGCCGCTCCCTCCTCCGTTCACGCCCGTCCACCTTTACGCGAGGGTTCGCCCAGCCCTCCTCCGTCTCCCTGTGATAGGGGCAGGCGGAGGATCGAGCGAAGACGACGACATCCTTCGGTGCGACCCTCCGCCATCCATGGCGGTGCTGCGGTGCACTCCTGCCCGCTCGAGCTGCCCTGAATAGCTGACAGGGTTCAGCGAAGACCAGAGTTCCTCTTTGGAGCTCGCCCCCAAGCACCGCTCCGCCCCATCGCCGGTAAGTCTTCTTCTCCTTCCTCTGCATTTTTTTCTTAATTTCCATTAATTTTATAGGTCGTTCCCGTAGCTTTCACCCTCCGATAAACCCCCTGTTAGCTTCACCATCGTTCCCCTTTCACGTGCACACTCCCCTCACCTTCTCCCTCTTCCGCAACCTTAGTTCACTTCCGACCCACCTCCTCCGCCCTCGCGGCGGAGGAGCTCCGAGCTCACCACTTTCTTCGCCCCCGACGAGCTCCCATTTCACCTCCACTACGCACGCACCACAAGTAGCACGCTTCGGCTATGTGTCATTAACCTGCAGGTGAACTTTCTTCAATGAACGGAGCTCTCGCCAGAGCTTTCTTCATCAACTCCGCTCTCGACGTCCGAGCTTTGATGGGTCAATCCAAGATGCATGATGTCCTCCCCGAGCTTCGAGCGACATCGACCTAATTCTAAGAAGCTTCGGGGAGGTCCATAGCAGCCGAGAACGGGAGGCGGAGCTCGCGCGCCTTCACCGGAGCCCTGACCGTGCCACCAGCCTGCGGATGAGGGAGAAGAGCAGTTGCCGTTGGATGGTCCCTTTCCAGCGACCATCCAACGGCCCAGAAGAGGCCACGTCGCCTACAACGGATCTCATTCAAGCCATCGGATCATGTTGATCTGATGGTTCATCCTTAGCCACGTGTCTTCACCGAACCTCCGAGCCCAAGCCTGGAGGCTCGCTTCTTCCGAGCCTGCTCCAAGCCTCATCAACGCTTCGTGACTTCCGAGCCAAATGTCCGAAGCTACGCCGAAGCAGTCCGAACCTCTGCCTTGCCCGAGCCTCCGTCCGAGCCTGGATAGCACATGCTGCGCATGTGCTATCTGGGAATTTTGCAGAGACGCCTGCGACTTACTCCATATTGCAAGCAGGTCCAGATCATGTGCAGTCCACGTGCATATTGGGCATTTTGCACTTTTGCCCTCGGACTTCCAGCATTTGCAAAAATGCCCCTGTGCTTGTGGACAATTTACAGGGAAGGACTCGTCTTTATTTTTATTGCATTTTAGTCCCTCCCAGGGACCTGTTTGTAGGTATCTTTTTATGTTTTCTTTCATTTATGCCCTTATCTTTGATCTTGCATATCTTGAGCATAGAGTATCCGATTCAGTTGATTTCAGTTCCATTTCGAAGCTTGTTTGATGCACTTTTTAATGGCATGTTTAATTCTCAATTTTGGGTACATGAATTCTGATGTGTTATTGTATTCACCATGTATCCCTTATTATTAACTTATGCCTTGTTCACTTCATCCATCAAGTTTAATATTTTAGGCGAATCTGAAATCGATTCCTATTTTATTTGCTCATCATATTTGCTCTGACTTAGGGTATATTTGAGTACATTTCATGTCATTTATTTGCATGATAAAAATGTTTAAAAAATGCATGTTTAATTTTAATGCATTGTTGTGTCTCTGCATGATTTGACCTATATGTCTTTAACTCAACATTAAATTAAATAAACTTAAATCCGATTAATACGAGAGAGGCTCGTGTCCCTGAGTTCGACCTTGGTTTCTTGCCAAGTAAAATAAAAATAATGACCATCGCATTCATATTTGACATATATCAATGTGATGGTCTCTTTGATGACCAAAATCGGCCCGACTGCTGCGACATGTTGAAGTGCTAATCTAGCACTCTTAAAGGGCCGATTTTGCGGGTCACCAGGGACCGCCAAGCGAAGGAGGACCTCCTAGGAGGGCCTATGCACCCAAGCAAGGCGAAGTTGGCTCCTCTATGCCAGCCAACAGGAGAGGGCATCCAGGACAGAAGAAAGAGAATTTTTGAAGACAGTCTTTATTTTTATGCATTTTAATTTATTTAATATGTTTATTTATGTGAGAGAGTGACTCTTGAATTGTACTAATACAGGACTCTCACAGGTACACTTCGACTCCCGAGGTCCAGTGCCCGAGGGATTGTTCCCTTGGGGGCCTCGATGATTTTGACACTTTTCCTTTTCTTTATTTTATTATTTTGTGTGAATGAGCCTTAGCTTAGGAGTTGCTTGCTCGTAGAGTTAGGTCCAAACACCATAATATATCTTTTCATGTACCTATAGTTCGCTTTGGCCCTAGATCAAACTCTAAACAGCCGTTCATTTATCTCTTAGCCCTTGTGCCACAGCGAGCCTCGCAAAGTGCTTCCTCCTAAACTCAAGTGTGTTGAGCAGAGGAGGGGTGAGCCATGACCGGACCTTTTTGGGCTAGAGATGAATGAGCGACTCGTGGTGCTTTACGATAATAGCAATTTCTGAACCTAGGACGATTTCTTCGGTTTGCATTTGCATATAGCATAGGTTTCAAATTCTGTTATGCATCCCGCATGGAGAGAGCTGGGAGGCACTGTAAGTCTCCTTACCTAGCATGCATCATCGATTTCCGACTTGCATGGCTTTTCCGATCTTCTCCCTCTGTTTTTGCCAACCTAGGATGCTTAATGGAAATTGGAACCTCGATGGGCACGTGCATTGAAAATACCCAAAAAAGTGATAACCTAAATAAAATCGGGACTGCTAACTCTATTGGACCTAAAAATAAAACACAATGGATTCCTTGTCTTGGGGAGAGCAACCCCCTCATTGGATGTGTTTTAAGTGCTCACGTACACACTAAGGAGTAGAGACCAAATCCTATCAAGCCTCCTAAGTGTCTGTACAACTTTGTGATTCTCACCTCACTCTAAAAAAGAAAAGATAAATGATCGTCACATGACGGTCTTCACTGTGTCGAGTAGGTGAATCGGGGGTTTCCCTTGTGTATTGAATGTGACTTGGAGTCCGTTGTGTTTTTCATTCATTACTAGAGTAGTCAGTTCCGCCCGTGTGAGTCATGCATTTTTTTATCTTTAAGTCTCTCTATCTCTCTTATACATATATCTCTTCATTTTGCATCAAGTTATGATATTGGCGCTTGAGCTCAATCATTTCTTCGCCAAAGTACTTCGTTTCCCGCTTCTTCACCATCTTCTTCGTATCCACCGTACCATCTTCTCTGGTTCGGGGAGAGCCCGCTCTTCGGACCACAATTTTGACGGTGTTCCCGCCCTGTGTGGAACACCCAATTTTGTCAGTGTCTCGATCTTCTTGCCCGCCCTCCTAATTCCCTCTGTATCACCCTTCTAGCTCCCATGATATTGGCACACACGCTCAATCAGCTTCTCCACTTCATGGTGTTACCTTTCTTATCCATCTTCCTCATGTCCCCCGTATCATCTCTCCCTGTACCCGGGAATGCTGCGCATATTGATGAAGCCCACATCGAGGATTCCATGAGTACCTTAATTATCTGTGTAAGACGGGCCGATGAGTGAGGATGCTGAGATGGATATACTACTCTTGGTGGATTTGACTCCAGATACGAGCATATGAGCTTATTGAGGATTTTTGATGATGCATAGAGCATAGGTGTGATGCATTATTGAGGAATTTTAGTTCTCACACACCGGATTAAGGATGTGATATGATGCGATGATTTGGTTATGATTTCATGAGTATTGATTGATCTATCTTTTTTTTGAGGCTCTTACCCGTCTCCATTTTGAGGATTGATTGACTATTATGATTTGAACTTCGAGACAAAGGTGTGTGGAACCCATATGATCTCTCATCTTCGTGAGTGACCCATCCTTGATCTCCTGACTCTTTGATCCACCCTGGCACTTAAAGGAGTCATGATGATATGTTGTGCCATCTCAGACAGATTTGATTGACCTGAGGGATGTTTTGTGAATGACCTGATTATTTGCTCCCTCACATGATCTTATGCCCTCCTGTTGATTGATGGATTCACATTATTTAGAGGACCTGAGATTTTATGCCAGCATTCCCACGACCTACATTGATCTAGCTTGCATTACTCCCCGAGGACTACCTACGGGAGGATGCGACAATTTCTAGGACTATGGTTTCATTTACTTGGGTCGCCATGTTGATGGGACCCGGAACCCAGTCAGATGATATGCTTGACTGGACTCCTCTGCTTACGTACCCGACTTGTCGGTACACGAGGCCACTCGACTGATCGCTCCCCTTGACGGTCCTCGCAGGACGAGCCCTTCATATTACAATTATTCAATTCCTACTCCATAGCTCTCCGAAGGTTATCTACGAGAGGCTATGGCACATTTTAGCTCTCTTGGTCTCTTCTGCTAGTAGGCGGTATGCCGTCTATCGAGACCATATTTTCTGTGGATCCGTCTGATGGATCTGGCTCCTTCGAGCCCTTCTCTCTCCTTGACGGCCCTCGCAAGGTAGAGATACATTCTGACAATTCCTTGCCTAGATTGCAGTACTCTTTGAGGACTATCTGCGGGAGACTGCGGACACTCTCTTTACGCTCGGTTCCCACTGCTGACTGTGTCTCCGATCTGCGGAGCCACGTAATCGAGTCGTCTGATACATGATTTTCGGGTCCCATCTTGAGTTGCCTTTCCGATCTGTGGATCATGGGACCCATCTGATTCGACTCAGTTGAGTCTGCTTTCCTTGACGGTCCTCGCAAGGTTGAGCTTCTAATATCTGCTGTTTTCATGACTAGTTGGCAGCACATTCCCCGAGGGTTGTCTGCGGGACGCTACCACATTTTGTAGACTTTCTGGTCTCTTCTGCTGGTAGCCGATATGTCGCCTACCGAGACCGTACCTGATGATCCGTCTGATGGATCAGGCTCCTTTGAGCCCGCTCACCTTGACAACCCTCGCAGGGGTGAGCTTCTGTTCTGATTATTCATTGCCTAGCATGTACTACTCCCCGAGTGTTATCTGCGGGAAGTTACATCATTTTCTAGATACTCAGCTTCATTTCTGGTGTCTTCCATTTGGTGGAGCACGAAGCCGGGTCTTCTGACTTGTATACTCGGTCTCCTCCCTGGTTGTGTCTCCTGTCTGTTGGAGCACGGAGCCGAGTCTTCTGATTATTCTCTGATTCCGCTCACCTTGAGGACCCTCGCAAGAGTAAGCCACATATTGTGTTGATTCGGTGTATTCTTGTGACTTTCAGATTATATCACCACCGTGCATCACCCGGTCTCATATGCTTTATTTCCGATCCATTTGAGACTCTGATTGACTAGGAGGAGTCTGTACTGCTCTTTCTTCCTCCCGATCTTACAGTATCGACTATGTTCCCTCATAATGACCCTATGAGCCGATTGACTGCTTCACGCTACCGGTCCATATTTTACTTTCCGATCTGTTTGTCCCCGATAGCTGACACCCACATGACTGTATATCAGGGTGTCTTTTCACCTTCTGACTGCGTCACTGTTCTCACAGGGAGACGACGACGAGAGTACGGTATTCACTTGTTAGATACCGTCTGTACTCCACCAGTTTTTCACCGCTTGTATATATGTGTGCCTTTTTCATTCTTTCTCCCGTATGTTTTAGTGTGCCCCAGATCTATCGCCATATCTTTGTGTCCACACTTAGGACGTACTTTGTCCTAAGTATAGGGGGGTACACACCGCGTTGTTCTTTCGTCGTTCAGTTTCGTCACTCTTGTTGTTGCCTATACTTAGGGATAGCTCACCCTAAGTATAGGAGGAGTGATGCGTATATTCTCCACAATCTTTTCATCAATCTGTATATATCTATCTTTTCTTCTTTTCTTCTTTTCTTCTTTTCCTTTTCATATTTCTTCATCTAAATAAAAGGTGTCGCCCCTTTGTGTCGGTTCTCTGTACTTAGGACGTACTTTGTCCTAAGTATAGGGGGTGCACCCTTGATTTGTTCATTCATTGATTTGTTTATTCCCACCCTTGACCCTCCCTGCTTTGTGTACAGTCTGCTATACTTAGGATTACTTGATCCTAAGTATAGGGGAGACGGTCAAATTCTATTTCCTTCATCTCTTATTTGTATATTCTTTAGACTTGTCTATACTCAGTACGAGTTATGTCTTCTCTTTCTCTTTTCCGATATATGAGGACATAGCTCAAGCTAAGTATAGGGGGGTCGTATGTACGCTGTATATACTTCAGCCATAACTCGTACTTTAGTTTCTCTTAATAATATGGCTAATAATTCTTTAAATTCATTAAAACCTTAATAAAAAGATGTGATTATTCCTCAAATTCTTTTTGTATATACTGATTAATAAATCAGGTGAAAATGTTTTTTGCAAAATGTTTGAAAAATAGTTTGAAAATCTTTATGAAAATCTTTTGAAAACTATTTTGAAAACGTTTTGTTACATGTTTTCAACCTCTGTAAAAACTTTTTGGTTTGTAAAGTTTATTTTCTTTGTGTGAAACAAAATGTTTGAAAAATTGTTTGCAAACGGTTTGAAAAATTGTTGCAAAAATATTTTGAAAAATCTGTATATGCTGTTTGAAAAACCTTTGCAAAATGATTTTCAAATGTGTGTACATGTTTGTAAAAATGTTTGTAAAAATTATTTTGGACTATAGTTTTTCAAAATTGTTTGAAAATGATTTTCAAATAAGTTTGAGAAATATATACATCAAATCAATAATAAATATAATAAAAATAAATAACACAAAATTCTTTAATAAGTATACATATATGCCTATAAATAAAAACTACATTGTAAATTCTGAATTCTTTGTAAATAAAGCAACATGCCCGTGTAAATAGATGTATATATGTTACTTTAAGTGCCAAAATTGTTTATTTTGCAAAAAAATCTTTGTGTAAAAATTTTCTCTTTGTTTCAAATTCTTTGAAAAATTGCATTATTCTTTGCATATTTAGCATTTGCATAGCATTCATATTCTTTGATTGAGCTTGATGATTGAACTAGTCCAATAAAGTTGAAGATTGGAGCTTGGTTGGACCTTACCGCACCTAACTGCACTAGAACCTTATGGGAACTAGGTTTAAGGTACTTCGGGTCTATTCAGACTTAATTCTTTGAGAAATCAGGGCTGGGTTCAAGTCACCTCAGTGGACTAACTAGAACTTTTCGAAACACACGTATGACTCTTGTCGGTCGTGACCTAACTTGGACACTTGCACCTTTCACTTGGCTCAACTCAGTTGGAGTGGTGAGGGGGTTGGATTTGCCAGTCTGAGACGCACACGGATGGAAATATTCGTCCTCGTCTAGGGAGGGAAGTGCACCCCAACCTGGTCCAGTAGCCATGAGGTCTAACGACAGGAGAGTGTGGGTTGCAATAAAGCTTCAAAAGAGGGATAGTCTTCTGGCTCAAGAGGAAAAACTCCTTATGTAAATGCTGTTGTATATAGTATGTTGAAAAAAAATGGCCAGGCCTGTACAAAAATAAAATGCCTGCAAAGTATGTACATATGTTGTAAAGACAATAAGCAAGCTTGAGTTCCAAAGTCAAATATGTGAGCCTGCAGCTGGATGACTTGACTACACTGGTCTTGCATCCTAGGATAGGTAGCTACACTGGCTACCATCCATTCTTCTCTTCACCCCTCCTCTTGAGCTGGTTGCCACTTGAACTTAGAAGGGAATACCCCGATCCTCGAGGAAAGAGATGTTGGATTAGGGAATCATTGGGTTGTCATTCTGGAGAAGTCAGTCTCTTTGTCATTTCAGTTGGGGAGAGCCACTATCACTTACACTGTACAAGTCAGCTTCATAGTCATAAGGGTTTGCGTATGATATAGGCTAGTTCTGACCTGGCTATTGAGGTAATTTGAACCAAGTTCTGTGACTCTCGAAGGCTGTTGTGTTTTAAATTTGGTTTCCGACTAGGTTCCGCACACATTTTCACATCAAGGTCTAACCTGAGCTCCAAACTTTGATTTTGTACAGACGAGTTTAATAATCATGATCAATTCAATTTATTCTTTGAATTCTTTATTTTTGCTTTTTCTTTTCTTCTTATTCTTTGTTCTTTTTGTATTATTGCATAAGTATTTGCTAGGGACTAGCAAAGGCAAGTATAGGGGGGTGATGAATCTCCATTTCATCACCTTTATTCTATCATTTTGGCCTTAAAAACCCCAACAAATGCATGTAAATAGCCTCAATTTCTACATAATAGCATTCATTATTTATTGTATTTATTGTACATAAAATAAAGTTTTTAATGCCAAAATTATAGAATAAAGAGAAGAAAAGAAAAATGGAATAAAATATTGCAAATATTTTATGACCCGAACCCCGAGACCAAGGCCAGCATGGAATTGGTCGACAAGGAATAAAGTAGGGGGAGATAAGGGCCAATTATACAATAAATACCTTATTTATTTATTCATCCATTTATGCATTTTTTGACACCTATTTTGTATATAATTATTTATTCATCAAATAAAAATATTTTGCACATGAAAGTTGTAGATAATAATGTAAATAAAAATACAAAATTGAGTTTGTGTAAAAATAACACTCAGTGTACATTTTATACCCAGAATAAAAAGCCAAAATCTCAACTTCACAGACCCATATCTTGCAAATAACTCCAAATCACTCAAACTCACCTTTAATTGTATATAGCTTTCCAAGAACTATTTAATAAAATTGGTTTCATAATTTTTGGAGTCCATCTGCAGAAGTTAGGTTTTTGGCCCTCATTGTATATAATATTGATTAAAATTTTCCATTTATTCATTATTCATTATTTTTAGCAAATTATATTTTTAGAATTTTGTAAATAATATATATAGTACATGTACATATTGAAATTAAAAGAAAACCAAAAAGAATTTGTAAAATAAAATAAGTCTATAAGCTATATAGACAAAATACCTATGTTATCTATATGTATATAAATAAAAAGGGATTTTATTCTTTTATTCTTTATTCATCTATATTTTTATAATAAGGTATATACTATATATGACTTATTAAAAATAAAAATCCAAAATAAAAACAGATAAAATTCATTAAATAAATAAAATGTATATAATATATAGGTAAAATACCTATAAGTATACCTACATATACATATATACATTTATTTAAAAATGTAAATAAACTCATAAAAATTAAATAAAAATATAGTTAAACTCACAAAAATAAGTTATAAATTTATAAAATAAGAAAATAAAATAATAAAATAAAATTAAACAAAATAAAAATAAATACATATAAATATACTTAAAAATACATTGTTAAAATAAAACCATAATAAAATATATCAAAAAAATAAAAATCAGAAATAAATACTACATTAATTTATAAACATTTTTTATTTTGTAAGTCAAATCTAATTAATTCAATTATTACGTGTAATAAATAGTTCAAGAATAGGCTGATGTGGACCAATCAGGGGCCAGGGAGTGTTGACCTCCGGTCAACTCCCCCTGCGCCTCTGACTCCCGTCAGACATGTCTTGTCCCCCATTTTCCTCCCTTTTTCCTGGGCGTCCCTTTCATCCTTCGCCCTCGAATCCTTCATGAAAAATACTCTCTGATCATCCGTGATTCTCGCCGAGATTCTGGAGCCCTTGTACATATCTTCGATTCGCCGCTACCGCCCGGTCAAATAAGGGTGCTTCCTTGTTTATAAATAAAGAGCCATCGCCATTTCTCCAGGTTTGGTCAGCTTCTCCCCATTTTCTTCCTTGCATTCGGTCCTAGATGTGCTCCTCGTGACAGGAGGATGCCGCTGGCACCTTGAATCGGCTGGAGATGGTGGTGGTTGCACCCACGACGGCGCTCCGGCAGCCGTCCTGCTCCTTGGCCCTCCGGCCAAGTCGAGCTGCGCCTTTACATTTCGTAGGTAGTTTTTCCTTCCCGCATTTCATTTCTGTCTTTTGTTTTGCATTTAGATAATTAGAGTAGCGTAATTTAGGTAAATCGAAGTTCGCCGGAGCTCTGCTCCGGTGACTTCGCCACCGTGTTCTCGACTGTTTCCCGACTTCATTTCACCACCATTTTCATCCCTATCGCCTTCTCCACCTCCCAGCCACCTCTGTCCAACCAGATCTGCCCCAGATCTGCGAATCGAAGCCTCAACTCCGCCCCTCGCCGGAGGCTTCGCCACCTCATCCATTTCAGCGCTAACAGCTTCAAACCTCGGGTCGAGGAGAGAGCCCTCGAGCCCCTCTACCTTCCTGTGCAGGTTAGGTGCGCCAAGAAGCGCCAGGAGACGAAATCCAAGCTGACCGAGGTACCTGGAGCTCCGTTTCTTCCCCGAGCTCGTGGTGGCGCTCCAGCGTGCCTCCGGCCGATCCAGATCCTCCAGAAGATAGAGCAACCCTCCAGGAAGCCTTTGGAACCTTAAGGTGCGGCGAAGACCGGCGGAGGAGCGAGATCTGGCCGGAAGAAGTTCACCCCGGCGAGCTTGCTTCCTTGTTCTTGCACGTGCGCTCTCCGCCGTTGGATGAAGACGAAGGCCCAGGTCGAAGATCAGCCGTCCGATTCCATAGTGCTCAGACCGTTGGATCACGCAAGTGATCTAATCTCAGACGTCGGATCGCGAACCGTCATCGGCTCACGTGGAGGCGCCACGTGGATTAGTGGATGAAGACCAGCCGTTGGATCCAGCGCCTTTGGGGGTAAATTGCATATACAACCCCCACACTTTTTGTATTTAATTTTTAATACTGTAAAATAAATAGCACGTTGTAAATAAAATGTAATTTTTGCTAAAGGGCCCCTGAGTTTCTGAGAATTACAAATAGGTCCTTCTGCGCCTCACGTGCAATCCCACGTGAGGCTCGTGAAAATTGCACTTTAACCCTGGCGGGTTTTGTAAATTGTAAATGAGCCCCAAAACTTTAAAGAAATGTTTATTTATGTAGGTATTTTTGCACCGATGCCCCTGGTACTTATTTTATTTGCAAAAATGCCCCTGCCAGGCTGTTTTTTTTGTGTCTTTTATCTATTTATTAAAAATACCTTTGAGGCTCCTAAAATTCCACAAAAATTAGGACAGGTGCTTCATGCAGTGTTCTTCCATGCCCATATTTTATTTTGCATTTTTTTGCATTTTCCTAATTATTAAAAAAGAAAAAGGAGCCATTTTTTGTACTGTTTAAATTAGAAAATAAAAAAATACAAAATGTTTTTGAAAAATTACAAAAAAATTATATATGGTATATTTATATCTACATTGAGTTCAGAAATTGAAAAACCCTAAAAATATGAAAAAGAAAAAAAACAAAAAAAATCAGAAAGCTCCAAAATCCAACAAAAAATAGAAAAATCCTTAAAAATACCAAAAATACATTTTTCTGTTTTATAATTATCTATATATTATTGTTAATGTATTAAAATTAATTTGGGTTATTTTGGAGTTTATTTTATTTTTTTAAAACCCAAATTCTATTTGGCCATTTAATGAGTCTTATATTGTGGACATTTTTGAAATTAAAAATACACAAAAATTAGAAACATTCCAGAAAAATAACAAAAAAATTAGAAAAATATCAAAAGCTAAAAAAATATTATATCTATCTATTTTAAGCATTTATATCTATATATATGTATACCTATATATTATAGTACTTCTCTCTCTCTCCTCTTATATATATATGTCTCTTTATGTATATATATTATATAATTAAAAATATAAAAAATATAAAATATAAAAACAAAATAAAAATTATAAAAACAAAAAAAATATAAAATTAAAACCCACAAAAACCGTAAATGGACATGAACGATGGATTGAATAAATTATACATCACATACATTCCCTTCGCCTCCCAGTGTTCGACCTCTACCTGTACTTACACCTATACACATTTGCATGTAGAGTTATAATAAATTTTAACTCCACATTGATGATATTTATTGCATATAATGTTGTGGGTTAATTGTTGGTTGATCTGGGTATTTTGGAGTGGTCGACTCAGCGACTGGATCTCTCGCCTTGTGAGACATCTAGACCCTCTGAAAAACTCAGTCATCACAACCCCATTTTGAAGCCCAACGATCGCCGCATCACTGAGATCGAGCTCGGGGAAGGTCGCCTCGCCGGCGGTCTTCCTCGTTCTTCCTCCTTGCTTTCCCACCGTCGGATCGGGTCGCGTCTCCAGATCAAGCAGCCACCGTTGGATCCCAGTTCGCATCAGCCGTCAGATCAGCCCGTGGGGACCTAATCGTGGCCATCCGATGCGAAGCATCATCGACTGACCAGAACGCGCCACGTGTCAAGTGGCATCTTCCTCGTCGTTGGATCGCGCGCAAAGTGGTATTTTGCATCTGAGCCCTGCGCAATTTTTGTATTTATTTTCAGTCCATAAACTTTTGTCTGCAGTTTAAATACTTTTGTAATATTTGCATCTAGACCCTCCCACTTTTATTATTTGCACTTAGGTCCTATCCACGTCACCTCGCGTGTCTGTGCGCATGAGGGGACTGGGTATTTTGCAAGGACCCCCTCGCGGGTTTAGTTATTCAGTTTTAGTCCAGGAACTTTTATATTATGTGTATTTTGGGGTAAATTGCATATCAGCCCCTGGAGTTTTTGTATATTGCAGTTAGGTCCTTCCCATGCACGTGCAAAGCACGTGCAGGGTTGGGAATTTTGCAAGCGTACCCTTGTGGGTTGTATTATTTGTATTCAGTCCTGGAACTTTTTAAATATGTTATAAATTTTGTGAAAAATTACACTTTGGCCCCTGTATTTCCTGTTACTTGCACTTATACCCCTGCCAGCTGTGTGATTTTTATTTGTTGTTTGTATTTATTCCATGCATCTATAAATTACTAAAAATCACCAAAAAATAAGATTAAGCTCCTATTGCATTGCTCATTCACGCTATTTTTTATTTTGCATATTTATTGCATTTTAATATTTATTAAAAATAAAAAATATGTATTTTCAGCACTGACTGCATTAGAAAATCCATAAAAATTAGTAAAACTTTTTGAAAAATTCCAAAAAATTATATTTTATGTATTTCAATGTCTTTTAGGTTCAGACCAAAAATCATTAAAAATTTAAAAAAAAACCTTAAAAATTGTAAAACTCTAAAAATCTTCCTAAAAATCTTAAAAATTCCAGAAAAATCCTAAAAACACAATTTCAGTTTCTGAATTTTCTCTGATTTATTCTCTTTTATTTAAAATTAATTTGAGGATTTTTGGACTCTGGTTTCTATTTTTTATCCTCATTTCAATTTCAGCCAGTAGCTTAATTCATTATTTTCTAGTATTTTGACTTTTAAAAAAACCAAAAAAATTAGGAAAATCTGTAAAAATCACAAAACATTATAAAATTATAAAAAGACCAAAAACATTTTATTTGCTGAGTTTTGATTATTTTTCCTTATTTTTATAAATACTATATTATTCTCTTTTCTTATATTGTGTACATATTCTATTTATAAAAACATAAAAAATTTTATAAAATATAAAAAGAAAATATAAAATCAGTAAATTAAAAATCAAAATATTAAAATTTTAAAAAATAAAAAAAATAAAAAAATATTTAAAACCCACAAAAATTGCATACTTGTAGACACTTGATCACATATCACATTTTGCATAATTTTGCTTGATTTATCCTGCTTGCTCCTGAGTTCAACACTCTACACATACTTGCACATACACACTTTTGTAGAGTTATAATAAATTTGACTCCACACTTGTTTATCATTACTTGATTTATATTATGGGTTCATTGTTGACTAACTAGGATTTCTTGCGGGTCGCCACAACGACTCTTGTCTCCGCCTTCTACGAGACATCTTTAGACCTATGAAAAACCTTGGTTATCAAATGGCGCCGTTGCCAGGGAGCAACAACGTATAGATTGTATTTTTGAGTGATTATGATTGCCTACATTATTGCTTTATTTGATCTCTCCATTTTTGATATACTTTATTGAGTTATCTGACCATTTTATTTCTTGTCTTCTTGCGAGGGACCGCTGATCGAGGAGGATCGGCTAGGGGATCTTGAGCATCCTTGAGAGGCAGAGCCGGCTATTCTACCCTAGCCGGCAGGAGAGAGCAGGAGGATTTGAGAGAGAGAGAGAGGATAATTAGTGATTTATTTTCGTGAGAGAGACATTATTAATTTGTAATAATACAGGTACATTGGACTTGGACACTCAAGCCTAATTTCCAAGTGTTTGTTCACTTGGGGGCTTACCGCCGTTTTTGACGCGTTTTCCTGCTTGTCATTTTCCGATTTTGTTTTATTTTTTCTTTACTTTCGTGGAATGAGCCCTTAGTTTTTAGGCTTGCTTGATCGAGTAAATTAGGTCCAAAAACCTTAATATCTTGCATGTACCTATAGTGCGCTTTGGACTTAGTTTAAAATTTTAAACAGTCGCCTCATCATCTTCAAGCCTTCGTGCCACGAGCCCACCCTGTCAAGCACTGCTCCTGAACTCGATGTGTCGAGAGGAGGAGGGGTGAGCCTAGACCGGATTCCTGGATTGAAGATCGGTGACCGACTTGTGGTGCTTCACGCTAGCAATTGCCTGCTTAGGACGATTTCCGTGTGCATATCGACATATAGCATAGGTTTATAAATTCCTGTTTTGCATCCCGCATGGAAAGAGCTGGGAGGCGCTGTAAGTCTTCTATCTTTGCATTCATCATTTAGGCACGAAGGTGAGATTTCCATCTTGGTGCCGCCTTGCATTGCTTTTCTGACTCTTCTCCCTCTGTTTTTGGATCAAATAGGAACCAAAGAAAAATTCAAAAACGTTAGGCACTTGTATTGAATTGACTCAAAGCAAGTGATAACACCAAAAAAATTAAAAAAATGGACTAGTAAAGAAAACTTGACCTAAATAAAATTGGTTAATTGTACTCATTGCTTGGGGTAAGCAAAGCCCTCATTTGTATTCAGGTTGCATGGGAAGGTCTCCTTCCAAGTGAGTAGAGCGGCTTCGTAAGGATTAGAGTCCAAAACCCAGTCTGTGGCTGCCTTGTGTATCGCCTGGATTTCCTAAGTATTGGCGTTACTATCGTACGTAGATGAGTAGGGCTTGGTCGCCATTGATGACTCTCTATTGTGTAGAGCATTGACTTGTTCGAAGTATCGAGCATAGGCCACGCCTTCACGGGGGTGCCTGTCTCATCGTCTTGCATCCGAGTAGGATCTTGCACGCTCACGGGTGATTCCGTTGTGAGCGAGATCCGAAGTATCGGTTTCGCCTATCGGCTTCCTCCCTCTTTTCTTTGGATGAGTAGGGATCCAGGAAGGGTTACAAGGACCTCAAATAGCGCAGACTATAGGTTACACATGAGGAGGACAAGTACGGGATTCTTTTTTGGCAGTACTCTCTCTCTCCTATAGGTGTAGCGCTCTAAGGACTCGCTCAAAGATAATTGCCTGAATTCAATCTAAAAACTACAAAGATAATAGCCGAACCTTCACGGCTTCACGCGTTGAGTTGGTGAACCCCTTGTATTGTGTTTGATTGATTAGTTGGATCTTGGTCAAGATCAAAAACACCTCATGATTGTGTACAATTTTGTCCCCTCCTTCTTCACTTCTCAACCTTGCTCTTCTCAATAATTACGATGATGGGATGGAGATCTCTTAGGCCGTCTTTGGCGGCACCGCTATCCAGCACTCCTCCTTATTCATCTAGGACGGCTTCAGGGAGTCTAGACCCTCTCTCCGAACTTGAGTTTACTTCCACCCTGTTCCCCCTTGACCACCCTTTTTCCTCCATCAGTCCAGTAGTTTCAGAGTTCAGTACAACACAGAGCTCAGAACATTTGACGACACCTGAGATGGGTTCTTTTGCCTTTTCAGAGAATCCAGAAATGGCAGACAAAGGAGAACACCTAGATGAGCAGGAATACCCTCCATTCTTATACGACCAAGCTGCCATCAACAATTCATTGTTAGCATCCCTGGAGACTATGCAGAGACAGATTAGAGACTAGGGAGTATTCATGGGTGACCTCATGAGAGAGATTGCGCAGATGCGAGAGGGAAGAGACGACAGACCTGGGGGCGGTGGCGGTGATATACCAGACGCAACAGGTGAAGGAGGAGAACATGACCAGGAGAGGCCATCGCCGATGACTATGAGGCAGTTGCACAACCCAGCCGTGACCCTCACTCACCGATGGATCCAGCTCCCTCCCATTGTTGGGAACTTTGAGCTTCGCCCGCAGACCATCCAGTTACTGCCCAAGTTTCACGGGCTAGCCACCGAAGAGCCTCATCTCCATCTGCAGGAGTTTGAGATGATTTGCAGCACTGTCCATGACAGATTAGTGGAAGAGGACACTATCAAGATGATTGCCTTACCATTCTCATTAGCTGACAGAGCAGCCGACTGGCTGAAACACCTTGGGAGGTACCTCACATCATGGGCACAGCTCCGGGCCGCATACTTAAATAAGTATTATCCTCTCAGCCGGACCAATGCAGCACGAGCTATGATCAACAACTTCACAATGATCCCAAATGAACAGTTCCACGAGGCTTGGGATCACTTTAGAGAGCTCATCGACCGGTGTCCACATCATGACATATCAAAGCCCAACTTGGTTTAGAGTTTCTTTTGTGGGATGACACCGGAGCTGCAGGGGCTTGTCAATGCCTCTTGTGGCGGATCTTATTTTTCCAAGGGTGAAGATGCAGTTTGGGAGATCTATGAGGGTATGGCAGAGAATTCCACAGTCATGGCCCAAGCCCGCGTCTACACACAGCCGAAGCTTCCACCACAGGAAGTACGATATCAGAGGATTACACGCATCGATGCCAGTACACACACTCCGTCAGCAGCCGCAGCTCAGGCTGAATCCACCGCTACCGACATGGGGATCATTTCTGAGAAGCTGGACCGCATCAAGATCCTTGAGAAGAAGCAGAGCAAAGGTCTTGCCCAGATGGACCTTATCACCAAGACCATGAGTGACCTGAAGACGCAGATTCTCTGCATTCAGGAGGCACAAACGTCTACTCGGCAACCTCCCAGGTTACAGGCCGATCCCAACAATAGCAACTCGACCCAGCCCTCTGCCTCGTACCGCCAGGTTCACCACATCCAGGCAGAGCCGGTCCAGCAGCTACAATACTACCCGTCACAGCCACCATCTCAAGACACTCAGATGGTGGTCTATCAGCCGGATCAGCCACTGGCAGTTCTTTCACCCCCCGTTGAGCAGGAACCATTGATGGAAGTCAATGGGATTTGCTACGACCGGTACCCACAACAGCCCGAGATTCGTCGCGATCACCCCGGATTCCGCTGGACCACTGATGGCACCTCATCCCAGCAGCAGTCTCCAGCTTAAGGCCATCAGAACAGCCAGTAGTAGCAGCAGCCCCAGTATACCCACCAGCAGTACCAGCAGGGTCCTCGTCCCGTCTATCAGGGACAGCAATGGAGGCAGCGTCAGCAGCCTCACCAGTCATACTCCCATCCTCCCCACTACCAGCAGCAGCAGCATCCTCATTTCCAGTAGGGGAACACTTCCGGTTCTCAGGCACCTGCCTTTGAGAACCCAGCTCTAGATGACCTCGCCCGCTTGCTTTCTGACCAGCAGGCATCCTTCCGGCGGGAAATGGATGAGTTCCGGTAGGAGATGAGGGATATCATCAAGGGCAAGGCCACTATACTTGCACAGATTGAGCCAAATCCGAACAATCTGAAGAGGAAATCTGAGCAAGTACAGTTCACAGAGGATACTTCTCCTAGTGATTATTTGAGTGACATGTCTTCTTTGTATGATGCTTATTTTGTGACTACTAGGAGCGGTAGAATGCCAGCCGGCGGTGCCTCATCTGAGCGACAGCCACAAGAAGAATGAGGAGTGTCAGATGAACAGAGAAGCGGTGCTGATGCCGTTGATGATGTTAATGACGGTGGTGCTGATGCCACCAATGATGGAGATCCAGATGACGGTACTAAGGCCGTCAAGACACCAGATGCAGACGGTGGTGCTGAAGCCACCATTTTTGATGCAGAGCTAGAGCGCGATGCTGATGCCGCGAAGTCAGATGTCGTTGGTGGTACTGAGTCCACCACTTCTACTTTTGTTGAGATCCCACATGTTGTGTTGCCACCTTTTGTATCTCAGGACTGTGATAACAAAAAGAACAAAAAAATGAATAAAGGAAAGGTTTCTGTATACACTTCAGATCCATATGTGTTGCACGATGATCATTGTATGGATTCTATTCCTTCACAAGCACAGGAACCTATTCCTAGTCCTCCATCTGCGGAGGCCCCTACCGTCCCCTTCCCGTAAGCACTCCGCTTGGCAAAGGGGAATAAAAGAGAAAATCCAAAATAGACCCAACAGGTAGAGTTCAGCAATCAGATGATTGATAGATTCCAGATTCAGCTGACTCTACAGGAAGCACTTGAGCACATCCCCCTCTTCCAAAAGAGCTTGAAAGAAAAGACAACAGTCCGCAGGAAGAGGAGGAACTACAGAGATCAGATCCATGTGCTCACCCATTCTACTTGCTGCACCATTCAGAGCCTATTGCTAGCCAAGAGACCTGATGCAGGAGCTCCATATGTCAGATGCGAGATTAAGGAGCAGCGTTTCGACCGTACTCTATTAGACAGTGGCTCTTCTATTAACCTTCTTCTGACAGCCTTACTCGACCGATTTGAGTTTGGTCCTCTTCTTCGGAGCAGGACAGTCCTTCAGTTTGCTGATAGGTCGACTAAGAGGTCGAAGGAGTTGTTGAGAGACGTGGTCGTTACCATTCAGGGCCTGAAATTCCCAATGGACTTTGTTATATTGGACATGGAGATCCCTGAATCGGTAACCGATGCCCCCATCATACTTGGAAGCCCATTCTTGGCCACAGCCAAGGCGGTGACCGATCATGATAGTGGGAATGTGTGTTTTCGCGTAGATGGTGAAAGTATACAAATAGAGACAATCAACGAGACTAGAGCGAGAGAATTAGCATGCTCAGAGCAGTCCAGTGACATTGAGCAGATGACAGAGGAAAACCTAGACATCCACCAAGAGTGTGATTTTGTGATGACAGATGATGAATCCATTTGGACAGATCCCGTAGCACAGACCCTCGCCTTGCCTACAGATTCACCATATTTACAGCTCATGGCGGTTGAGAGCCTGGAGAGCACACCCCTGGACGAGGATACCTTTAAGGCTGACAGTTGTGGGACGAGTGGTGATGCTGATTTTCATTCTTGTTCATCTAGTTCAGATCCCTCAGATTCAGACATTGATTAGAATGATTTTGATGACTACTTGCCGTGTCTGATTCCTTCTGAGCCTACAGCCAGGATGGAGTGCGAGCCAGTACAATTCATAGATGATTCAACAGGGTTCCCTTCGTCAGATTTCATTCGCAGCGAGAGTTCTCACATGCAGACCTGGTAGCCTTCACACAGACATATCAGAAGCCAGATCTGCCACCTCCCAGTTGTCAGAACTGAAACCCTTGCCGCATTCGCTAAAGTATAGATTCCTTGCGGGTGAGCCAGATATGCACCCAGTCATTATCTCAGCAGGCTTGACTGGAGAACAAGAATCTCGTCTGATGGAGGTTCTTGAACGAAACCGCAAGGCAATAGGATGGAGTATAGCTGATCTCCAGGGGATTAGTCCGGCTCTGTGCTCCCACCACATCTATCTTGAGGAGGATGCTAGGCCTTAGCGTGAGTTCCAGCGATGGCTGAACCCGAATCTTCAAGATGTGGTCATGAAGGAATTATCGAAGTGGTGGAGCGCCTATTTTATCTACCTCATTTCCGACTCCAATGTGGTTAGTCCATTACATGTGGTACCCAAGAAGACGGGTATCACTACAGTTGTGAGTGAGTCTGGAGAGGAGATAGCTACCTGGGTACCCACTTCTTGGAGAGTCTGTGTGGACTACGGACGATTGAATCAGGCCACCAAGAAGGATCATTTCCCACTGCCATTCATTGATCAGATTATCGAGAGGCTAGCTGGGAAGAGTCACTACTGTTTTCTTGACGGGTACTCCGGTTATAATCAAGTGGCCATTGCGCCCGAAGACCAGGAGAAAACGGCATTCACCTATCCATTTGGGACTTATGCTTTCAGACGGATGCCCTTTGGTTTGTGTAACGCTCCGACGACATTCCAAAGGTGCATGTTGTCCATTTTCTCGGACATGGTGGGTGACTGTTTAGAGGTCTTCATGGATGACTTCTCGGTCTATGACGATGGGTTTGATGCTTGTCTTGACTGCTTAGACCGTGTGCTTCAACGCTGCATTGAGGTAAATCTTGTCTTGTCTTGGGAGAAGAGTCACTTCATGGTGACTCAAGGGACGGTCCTTGGTCATATCATCTTCAACAGGGGTATGGAGTTCGATCCAGCCAAGGTAGATATCATTAGAAAACTCAATCCACCGTCCAATCTACGTCAATTGCGGTCTTTTCTAGGGCATGTTGGTTTCTACCGACGTTTCATTCATGACTTCAGTCGTATTGCCCGACCGCTCACTGATTTGCTGATAAAAGACACTGAGTTCATTGTAGATGATAAGTGTCTTGCGTCCTTTGAGACTCTCAAAAATATGGTTGTCACGGCTCCTGTCCTTCAGCCACCCGATTGGTCTCTCCCATTCGAGATCATGACAGACCGCTTCTGATTTTGCCGTTGGGGCTGTGCTTGGACAGAGGAGGGATGGTTTGCCGTATGCCATTCACTATGCCAGCCAGACTTTGGATGCCGCTCATCGGAATTATACTGTGACAGAGAAGGAGATGATGGCCGTAGTCTTTGCTTTGGATAAGTATCGATCGTATATTCTCGGATCTAGAGTGACTATCTTTACCGATCACACCACCATCCGGTACCTAATGGCCAAGAAGGATGCCAAAGCACACCTTACCAGATGGATCCTTCTGCTCCAGGAGTTTGATATTGAGATTAAGGATAAGCCTGGAGTTAAGAATGTCGTGGCGGATCACCTCTTCCGCTTAGAGAACCTTGAGGAATCTGAGCTCAACGCACCTATCACTGAGACGTTTCCATATGAGGCGATCTTAGCTATCACCTCGCTCCCATGGTACGCTGACATTGTGAACTATGTTGTTGCCAAGACGGTTCCACAAGGTTGGCCCAAGAAGAAACTTGAGACCTTCCTGGCGAAGGCCAAGTTTTACCATTGGGAGGATCCCGTCCTTTATCATGAAGGAGGGGATAACATCTGGAGGAGGTGCATTCCTCAAGAAGAGCAGCATAGCGTCCTCACCTACTGCCACAAGCTTGAGGCAGGAGGACATCATTCTGGGAGACGGACAGCACAGAAGGTGCTCCAATCCGGCCTTTGGTGGCCTACTCTCTTCAAGGATTCAGATGAATTCATGAAGAGATGTTCTAACTGTCAGAAGATGGGTACTTGCGGACAGAGAGACATGATGTCCATGCAACCCATTCACTTTTGTGAGGTTTTTGACGCATGGGGTATTGATTTCATGGGCCCATTTCCTAAGAGTTGGCAGCCCTGGAGGAGTTGAGAGATACAACCTTTTCGAGCAGCCTACAGTACAAGGAAAAAGTGAAGACATGGCATGATTCCCATATCAGCCATAAACAGTTTGAGCTCGATCAACGTGTATGGTTGTTTGATTCCAGGCTGAAGTTATTTCCAGGGAAATTACATAGTAAGTGGAAAGGTCCATATATGGTCAGGAAGGTACATGACAATGGTAGCATTGATATATCTGAGTTGTCATCTTCCTCTACCTTTCATGTTAACGGTCAGCGCCTGAAGTTATATCTAGACCATGATCCGCCGACCGTTGATGTTGCCCCCATTCTTCTGGTATGAGATGTGTTCTTTGACTCATATCATTGGAATCTCATACATGGTGATCACTTCCATCTTCCGATGTATAGATCCATCTGTCTATATCTTTCTTTCTTTCTTCCGTTATGTTTGCTACCCCGTCTTCATCTTTTGATTTTGCTATACTCAGGACGCACCTTGTCCTAAGTATAGGGGGTACACACACTGAGCTGACATCTATTCCTTTCTCCTTTTCCTTTTCTATCTTCTTTTTGCATCAAAAAGGTGTCACCCCTTGTAGACAGTTTTCTGTACTTAGGATGTACTTTGTCCTAAGTATGGGGGGGTGTGCACCCCGAGTTTCTCTATTCTTTGATCCTCTCCATTGTCTCATCTTCTTGTCTATACTTAGGGATATCTTACCCTAAGTATAGGGGGAGACAATCTGAGTATGATCTGTTCATTCCCACCCTCGGCCCTCCCTGCTTTGTGTACAGTCTGCTATACTTAGGGTTCGTTTGGTAGCAGGGTTGGGCAGGGTTGGGTTGGGTTGGATACTATTCACAGGGGTACCTCCTCCTCACAGTTTACTATTCACCCAGCCCTGTGAATAGTACCCAACCATGCCCAACCCTGCAACCAAACGAACCCTTAGGATTAGTTGATCCTAAGTATAGGGGGGACGATCAACTTCTCATTCGTCATTCATTCCTTTATTTATCTATTCTTTAGACTTGTCTATACTTAGTATGAGTTATGTTTTCTCTTTTCTCTCCGATCTATGAGGACATAGCTCAAGCTAAGTATAGGGGGGGTCGTATATACTATGTATATACTTTAGCCATAACTCGTACTTTCATATTTTCTTAATAAAATGGCTAATAATTCTTTAAAATTCATTAAAAACCTTAATAAAAAGATGTTTTATTCCTCAAATTCTTTTTGTATTTAGTGATTAAATAAATCAGGTGAAAATGTTTTTTGCAAAATGTTTGAAAAATAGTTTGAAAATCTTTGTGAAAAATCTTTTGAAAACGTTTTGTTACATGTTTTCAACCTTTGTAAAATACTTTGTTTTGAAAATTTATTTTCTTTGTGTGAAAAAATGTTTAAAAAATAATTTGCAAATGGTTGGAAAAATGGTTGCAAAAATATGTGGAAAATCTATTTATACTGTTTGTAAAACCTTTGCAAAAAGATTTTCAAATATATGTACATGTTTGTAAAATATTTGTAAAAACTATTTTGTACTATAGTTTTCAAAATTGTTTGAAAAACCTTTGTGAAATAAGTTTGAGGAATACATACATTACACCAGAATTCATTATATATATACTTATAAAATTGATCACTTACCCTGTAAATTCTTAAAATCCACTTCTTGTAGATATAAGAAGTCCTCCCGTGTAAATATTTGTACCTAATTTTTGGCCAAAAATCTTTATTTTCAAAAATCCCAAAAACAGTTGCAAAATTAAAATCTAAAAACATTTGAAAAATCTCTTTGAAAAATACCAAAAAATGCATATGCATCATCTTTTCAAAAATCCATAAAAAGTTCAAAATCTTTGAAAATTGCATCACAAAAATATTTTCTGCATTCTACATATCATTTGTATAGCATTAGCATTTTTCGGATTGAGTTTGATGGTCGAACAAGTCTAAGTAAAATCCGGAGATTGGAGCTTGATTGGACCTTAAAATCTACCTAACAGCAAGAACCTTATAGGAACTGAGTTTGAGGTACTTCAGGTCTAGTTGACTTAATTCTTTGAGGATCACGAGACTAAGTTCAATGGATTCTTGACTGCCTAAGTAGAGTATTTCGAAACACACGCACGACTCTTGTTGATAATGACCTAACTTGGACACCTGCACCTTTCACATGGCTCAACTCAGTTGGAGTGGTGAGGGGATTGGATTTGCCGGTATGAAAAGCATACAAGTGGAAACACTTGTCCTCCTCTAGGGAGGGAAGTGCACCCCAACCCGTCAAGTGATGAGGAATTCTAAAGACAGGAGAGTGTGGGTTGCGATAAAGCTTCAAAAGAGGGATAGTCTACTGGCTCAAGAGGAAAAACTCCTTACGTAAATGCTGTTGTGTATAGTATTAAAAAAAATGGACGTATAGTATTCAAAAAAAATGGACAGGCCTGTACAAAAATAAATGCCTGCAAAGTATGTACATATGTTGTAAAGTCAATAAGCAAGCTTGAGCATCAAAGTCAAATCATGTGAGCCTACAGTTGGATGACTTGACTACACTGGTCTTGCATCCTAGGACAGGTAGCTACACTGGCTACCGTCCATTCTTCTCTTCACCCCTCCTCTTGAGCTGGTTGCCACTTGAACTTAGAAGGGAATACCCCGCTCCTCGAGGAAGGATTTGTTGGATTGGGGAATCATTGGGTTGTCATGCTGGATAAGTCAGTCTCTTTGTCATTCTAGTTGGGGAGAGCCACTATCACTTACACTGTACGAGTCAGATTCATAGTCGTAAGGGTTTGTGTATGAGTTGAGATATTTCTGACCTGGCTATTGAGGAGACTTGAGCAGAGTTTTGGGATTCTCAAATGCTGTTGGATTTCAAATCCGATTCTCATTAAGGTTCCGACTGCACTAAAATTCCAAAGGTCCGACTTAAGATCCAAACTTTGATTTTGTGAAGACAAGTTTGATAATTAAACTTCATCCATCTTTCCTCTTTTTCTTTTCTTTATTTTTCTTTCTGCACTTATTGCATAAGTGTTTGCTAGGGACTAGCAAAGGTAAAGTATAGGGGGATGATGAATCCACATTTCATCATCTTTATTCTATCATTTTGGCCTCAAAAACCCTGGCAAATGCGTATAAATACCATTAATTCCATCATCTTAGCATTCATGCATGTGCATGTAAATAGTGTATAAAATATTGCTTTTAATGTCAAAATTATAGAATAAATAAAAGAAAAGAAAAAGAATAAAATATTATAAATATTTTATGACCCGAAACCCCGAGACCTAGGCATCTTGATGACTAGGTCGACAAGGAATAAAGTAGGGGGAGATAATGGTCTAAATACAATAAAAATTCCTTTTAATTCATCCATTCTTTATTCATTTTGGGACCTATTTTTGGTTCCACTTTTTATACTTCAAATGAAGAAACTTTGTACATGAAAGTTATAGATAATTAAATATAGAAACATATAAAATTGATTTCACTCAAAAATAATGTATAGATAAAAAGTTATGGTCTGAATAAGAATCCAGAATTCCAACTTCCCAGATCTGTATCTTGCAAATAAAAACTCCAAATGCATCAAACTCACCTTTAATTGTATATAATTTAAAATAAGCTATTTAATGGTGGTGTTTTGCATTTGACAGAGCTACAGTTTGAAAGTTGAGTTTTGGACCCCTATTGTATACTTGTACAGATTACAATATTCATTTTATTATTTATTCACTATTTTTATAATTACTTATTTTTATAATTATATAAATATTATTTATAATTTATGTGTGTATTAAAATCAAAATAAAAATACAAATAAATACTAAATAAAATACTTGTATATAATATACCTTGGTATGATATCTATAAATATACCTATATAGAATATAATCCTATTTTATTAAATGTATAAAACACCTCAGAAAAATAAAATAAAAATATATTTAAGTGTATAAAAATATTTTATAAATTTATAAAATAATAAACAAAAATAAATAAACTAAATTTATAAAATAAAAATAAAATCATTAAAAAACATAGATATATATACCTATACAAGCTTAAAAGGGTAATTTATAATTTTATACCTCTAAAAAATAATTAAAATTTACCATAAAACAATTTATAAAATTATAAACATTTTTTATTTTATAACCTAAAAATAATAAATTCATCTTCTATTTTTAATTGAATCTATAAAACATTTCTCGGGGATTTTTCATAGTTGATCCATGTGGACCAAGCAGGCGCCAGTCCACGTTGACCTTGGTCAACTGGTTGTCCTCCCCATGTGTGCCTGTAAAGGCCTCGTTTGACCTCGATTTCACGATTTTTTTCGAGGCTTGTCCTTTCATCATCTCATGAAACTCCCTTCTGCATTGTTTCGCCCCATAGGTCAAGGATACACGCCTATAGATTTTCTTGGGGCATGAACCTCTGTATCGATGCCAATTCCTTGATCTTTGGAGCGTCAGAGCTGAACCGTCAACCCCTTCATATTGGACCTCCGACTTTCGAGCCTCTTTTGAACCCCTCTTCCATAGGTTTAGCTCCCCCTCTCGTGCCCGATCGCTTCAGGAAGGTGACAGCTTCCCGTAGAGCATTTTAGGCCGGTCGAGCAACGCCTGAGGCGGCTCCACCACCTCCGCCCTGTTGGACATGCGAGCCCACGGCGAGCCATTATGCAATAAATGTTATTGCAATTCACTCCTTAAATCTGAAATAAAGAGTACATAATTTGCATAATAGGTCCCTTAGTACAATTAGGGTTATGTACCATGGCCATCTTAATGATCATACAGCTGTTGATTCAATTATTGAATCATAGAGGCTGGTGCTTAGATGAATATCTAATGAGATTGAGGACTCATCGAGCACCGTCAAATGATTGTTAAGAGATGATCTCCAGCCTGAGTAGGAGATGGCAATCCTATCTCATTTAGGCTGATATCTGACCGATCTCTTGATGCAGGTCCTCTGCATAGGAATAGAGATTAGGAGTTGTCAGATGAGTTAGGTCAAAGAGTTGACTTAACAAGATCGAGATAACCAAAGTCCTATATCATATGCTGTCATGATATAGGTACACATCCTCTGACCGGAGACAGATGTGTTACTATATATCTGAGTATGTACATTTGGCAGACCAATAGGTTGATGACCTAATCAATGTCTATACACCGACGTGCTGGTGTGCATATAAGGGCATATGAGTAATACGATCTCTCAAAGGGATCATACATGTTCAGTTACTAAACCGGAAGACATGAGCTCACTCATGAGATATTGGGAAGAATCAAATTCCATGCGCATGGTCGTCTTGCTTTGGAAGCTTGACTGAATTTGTAGGTTTGGTATATACTTTTGGAAAGTATATGATCAAGACCTCGGTATGATATATGCTTTTGGAAAGTATATGATCGATACCGACTCCCAATGATCGAATGAGAAACTTACTGATAAAACCCTGAAGTAGACAGTATAAAGTTGATCTAATACTTCGGGTTTATTCTGAGTCTTCCAGTATGCAGGATGTACAGGTATTAGGAATACCTGAGGGCGATGTGATCATAAACGATTGCATAACCATGACGCTTCCATTCCTAGGGAGTGATGAAACGGGTTTGGATTTTAGTGACTTCTCTCAGTAGAGAAGTAATATGATCTTAGTCCAAATGTTGGACATTGATCTGAATGTGATTCAGATTCAATGAGAAGATTAGATTTACGGTCTTGATTTAATCAAGCATCTATGGGAGGCCCGAGATCTGGATTTGAGATGTGATCTCAATATCCATGTCACTATACGTGGAACAATACAATCGCCCTGTCCTTATCTCCAAGTATTCGCGGAGAAAGCGCATTATCCTTGAAAGAGTTCATGGATAATTCTATTGTTGATATATGCATCCGAGCATTGAGAAAATGGATAATTAAATGTGATTTAATTATCATGAATAATATGAATTTGATTCATATTATAAGGAGAGTTATCTTAGATAATTAAATGTGATTTGATTATCAAAGATGTAGATAATGTGAATGTGATTCATATTATTTGAGTACATGAGAATAAGTTATCCAATATAATTAAATATGATTTAATTGTTATGGATAAGAATAATGTGGATAGAAATATCCAATTATTCATAATATATTATAAATGTGATTTATAATGTATTAGAGAGAGTTAATTATAATTCATATGTGTTGATTAATTATTATGTGTATTGGATACACATTGTGTAATTAATTGACAATGTAAATTATATGTTGTTTTGGGTTGTGAATTTGATTCACAATTTTTCTATGGCAAAATTGCAATATTCTCAAATATAATTGTGAATTATTTTTGAAGAATAAAAAGCCAACAAAAGTTGTTGGAAATAAATAGAGGAGATTTTCAAGGAGATATCAATCTCATGGATTTCCATGAGATTGCTCTCTCCATGGAAAGAGGGGGGCGACACATCATTCCTATAAGGAATGTGTGGCCGTCCACTTTGGAAGGTACATGGAGATGAAATCTCCATGTATCTTCTCTCCTTATTTATTGGTTTGATTTGGATTAATTTGTATTTGATTTTGTCAAATATATTTTGATCTAAATTTGTTGGTTTTACCAACAACAATCTTAGCCATTGGATTGACATAAATCAATCTCATCCATTGATTTTATATGTCACACGGATTGAGATCCATGGATCCCAAAACTCTATAAATAGAGAGGCACACCATGCTCTCTATTTTACACAACACATCTCTCTCTCTTTCTTTCTAGAGGTCAGCCCTCTCTCTCCCTCTCATGGCCGTCCACCATGGATGCCATGGAGAGGTTCTCCATCGCCGCGGCATCGTCGTTATGCTGCCCGTTCTTCTTCTCATGGATCTCCGTCTCCTTCGGTGCGCCTCGCTCGTGAAGAAGACGTCGGATCTCGTGTGTCGAGATCAGGAGATCCGCCGCTTGGATCATCAACATGGATTGCGAGAAGCACATGGTTCATCCCCGTGCTCGCAAGCGTCTCCTCCTTCGGATCGGACTTGAGACAGGAGGTCTCTTCGTTTAGAGACTCGATCGCAACCACGCTTCAAGAGGTAATCCTAATACTTGTTTGTGGTTTAGACGAAACGATCCGAGAAGTGTTCTTGGATCATGTGGTTTCATCGTGAGAATTTTTTTTAATTCCGCTGCATCAAGCAACTAGTGCGACTAGTCGCTTCTCGTCGTATTCGATACGACGCTCATGCTTCCGTGATGCGCTTGAGGATCTAACCATATCCTTCAAGTGGTATCAGAGCCAGGTTGATGGTTTCGAATATGATTCGCTAACCGAGGACGACTTGGGTCCGTTAAGGTCACGAAAGTTTTTATCGCATTTGATTTCGCAGATCTGTTTAGTGTAACTTTTCGGCCATGTTTAAATTGTTTAAACACGAAAATAGCACTTGTATTTTATTCCTCATTAAATAAGGAAACCATAGGATCTGAGTTTGCGTAAATCGGATTTCGTATGCTCTAGATATGGTCGTTTTAATGAACATGTATGCACTGTTGCAGGAACTGTGAATCTGAACGTGATTAAAATGTTAATTACTGTTTAGACTTACCTCGAAATGCGTGAAACATCACTTGATTTCTGTTCTAAATCAAATTAGCAAACTTTAGAAATTGACTTTGCTTAATTTGGATTTAAATTGATTGAGATATGCTAATTTTAGTAAGTAGGGGTCACTGCTGAAATTACTTTCCTAATCAAGAACCATGTGATTGTCAATTAATGAAATTAATTGTTAATTTCGAGAAATAATTATGGAAAATATTTGTGAAATATTAGAGAATGATTATTTCCTTAATTGACTTGGCCCCAATCAATTAATTGATTAGATTTGATCTAAATCATAATTGAAATCACAATCATCAAACTCTTGCTTGAATAGGATTGGGAATTTGTCTAGCAAATTTCCTTATAATCAAAATTGTTTTGATTACTATATGGTATAATTTCGGTTGAAGAACCGATGATCATCTCAAGTACAAATTAATCAATTTGGCATTATCCTTTCCCGAGGCGGATATGGTGTCTAGTCGGGGATCGCTGGGGTAGCGGGTTGCAACGTATGCGGTCCGTCCCACTCCCGCCGGTACTGGCCATGACAGCGGGTAGGGCCGGGATAATGTCCGAGAGATTAAGATGTATTTTTCTAATTATTAAAATACGAATTAACACGTACTTTTGGAATAATACCATATATTCAAGTAAAATCAAGTTTGTTGATTGAATTGGATTGAAAATTAATTTAATATGATTAAGTTAATTATATCCAATTAAGAATACTCTATTATGAATAGAGTTATTATTTCCCTTGGAAGAATTAATCGTAATGAATGTGATTCATAATGATTAATTATAATTTGAATACGATATGGAGGATCACATAAGTGACATCCATGGTCTCCCGTCAAGGCGAAGGGTTTCATCGCTAGATATTATATGTGGGAGACGCCTGTCCGAAGTGACAGCTCCTGCATATGATCCATTTGGATCAGGCTCGTCGCTTCTCGAAAGAGTAAGGACGTATGCATAGTGACCCCAATATCGGGTCCTCATATTATTGGGGCGATATTGGATTGCGCATAGCGAGTTGTATTCCTGTTGACGGTTGGTTCAATTAATGACGGGTCAACATCACCTTAGGGGTGGTGGGCCCGGGTGTTAAAGATCGAATTGGGAGATGCAAGTTGGACTTGAAAGGCGGAATGTGTTCCCGCTTCTTTTTATCCGAGTTGTAGGTTCTCATATTATTGGGATGCAACAAAGATAAGGAAGGAGATCCCAGATCTTGCTTGAGATATAATGGTAAGTATATCTCTTACATTGAAAGTGATTAAGGGAATGAACTTTCATTGTTGACAAGGCAAGACAACTTTGATATAAAAATTCCTAAATCAAGGTAAATTAAATATTTATATATACTTATGCAAATTTCTTATTTCAGATAATCCTTCATTAATCCCACTCAATGTTATACTCAATAATTACCAGTAAAATATCATGGATTGGACCCTTGATCCAGATATTGTACTTGCAATTGGACACATAATGTATGTGGTTGCAATGTGCAAGTTTCCTCATAATAATGAGAAGTGATAATTAAATAAGACAATAGGACTAAAACCCTAGGGTTTGTATGTCTCTATAAATCTTGATCTCATTGAATGTACTTTGTAAGTGACATGTCGATGATGATCGTAATTATCAAATAATCCTTATAAAATCAATAAAGATTTTCTGGCATACATATGTGCTCTTGACATTTAATCATGAATGACATGGTTCTCTGCATCATGTAGAATGGTAGCTCTATAAGAGATGATGTATTCAAATTATTTGAATACCTACCTGAACCTATGTTTTAAGAGTTTAGATGAATGTAGATGATGAGTGTCATCATTCTACTGTCTATACTCTAGTCATTCATGAAGCTTCATAATATTCATATTGTATGAATTGGATGAAGCTTGTATAAATGTTGAAATACTCTTATATTGAAATTTTTGATTTTAACATAAGAGAACCATAATCTTAAGCAATGGTTGTTTATAGATAAAGGGAGCGCAGTGGAAGCATGGGTTGGACCCAAGCAAGAAGTATAATCAAATAGTTGACTGTACTTCTGTGACTTCCATATGACATCCAAAGAGTTGGATGAATGCCAATGCTGCAATAAGTTGATGTGTTGATAGTATGACTATCAAGTCTGTCTAGAATCCTCAGAAAAGGACTCGGATGGAGCATCAGTATAATCTACATATAATCATTGAAATTGACTTACTTATTTGATAAGGTAAAGTCTAATAATTGTATGTCAATCTTCTAATAACACTTGCAATTGGTTGCATATGTATTAGAATATTAGAAATTTGATCTTAAGGTTTATTGATCATCCATGTTGAAAGTGATGCAAGTGTTGCAACAGTTTCCATGAGATCAATAGACTTCATATTTTCAGTGGGAGCCCTTAGTCTTAGAGAATGTCTCTATGACCTAGATATTAGAATACACTCATTGTTTATTTCTAATTGTTGGATATAAACATGAATTCTGTAATAAATCTATCATAAAGAGTTATGATGGAAATATTTCAGATAGTAATCTAAAATCTAGCGGACTCTATTAAATTAGAAAATTACTGAATGGTTCATTAAGATTTCTAATACTGAAAATTAAACCTTTAAAAGATCAATAGGAGGATAAAGATCATTTGACAATGATCTGGCATCAAATTTGAACATATGTCTGTTGATGAAATCAATGGACTGGTAAGACATGAAACTTTAGATTGTCTAAAGATTCAAATCTCACATACTTGTGAATATTGTATTCAAAGTAAAAATGTCCAATACACCCTTCCTTGGGAAAGGTGTAAGATGTTAAGGTATTCAAGATCTCATACATATTGATGTATGTAGATCATCTATATCATAGTAAACATTATGGATATGTGATATCTGTTAATGATTATGTATGATATGAGATTTCTTCTCTTCACCTAAGAAACCTTTGAAATGTTCAAAGATTTCACATTTTTGGTTTAGAACCAAAGTTTGAAGGAAGATGAAATGAATTTGATTTAACCAAGGTAGCTAGTACCTATTAGATGAATTCAAGAAATACCTTGTGGAGATATGAATATCATTCCTATCTCAATCTTCCTAATGAACCTTAACTCAATGGAGTTGTAGGGAGATACAATTGATCATGTGTGACATGATTTGATCAATGATTAATCCTAGCATAATTATCTCTTAGTTTCCAAGGTATATATGTAGTAGAGACTACATTATATACATAATAAGGTTCCATGCATGTAAGCTGGAATCTAGCACTATAGAGTGCTGCTTCATTAGGAAAATAAAGGATGGTATTGTATACCTACTTTATGACCTTGAGATTCTTAAAGGATCTCATCTCTGAGAATATGATTCTTAGAGGATGACTCTCTTAAGAATCAAGATAAAATGAAGTGAAGGAACTCATTTAATCTTGAAAAGATAATGAGGCTCCTGAAATTGGAAACTAAAAGGACAATTAAAGATGAAACACTAATACCTCTTCAAATGAGTTTGAGGATGTATTCCATGTGAAAATGATCAGACTTCATGTGATCATGGCATGGAAAGATGGATGTTAGCAATAAAAGTCTAATATAGACTTCATATACAAGTGTTGTATATAGACCCTCGAGGATCCACCTATATGGGTAAGACCCATTAAGGTGTAAATAGATCTTCAAGAGAAAGAGGAAACCTGATAAGAAGGTAGAGACCTTCAAAGCACGGTTCGTAGCCATGAGCTACACACCGAAGAGAAGACATCGCTTGCGATGAGACTTCCTCTCCAGTGACCTTGCTTTAACCCATCAGAACATTGCTAACTATAGATACACAACTTGACTATGACATCTTCATGATGTGAGTCAAGATTGCATTCCTCTATGAATACCTCTCTGAGGATATTCATATGAAGTAGCCCCAGGGCTTGATGGTTGAGGAAAGCAAGGTGTGCAAGCTAAAGAACTCCATCTTTGGACTCAAATAAGCTTCATGCAGTTGGAACATAAGATTTGATGAAATTATAAATGTTATGATTTCAGATAAAATCTTGATGGACCATGTGAAGCTTAGTGGGAGTGCCATTGTATTCATCGTGCTAAATGTAGATATTATCCTAATCATTTGGAATGATATAAGAATAAATAATAAGTGTTTTATAATTTGGTTGTTCCATACCTTGAGATACGATCTCAAGGATACCTCTTAGATCTTAATTCTGAAGTCGTTCAGAAGCAAAGAGAAGAGGGTATTGAGACTGTCACATTAGTAGTTACACCTTGGACTTATTCCATTTTCTGGAAAAATTCCAAGAAAGGCTTCCTTCCCTTAAGATGTGGTAGTGACCTGTCTAAAGGGATAGCGCCTCAAAGAGTTGAGGAAGTGAATGCTAGAACTGCTTGCACTTGTGCATCAGTTATGAGAAGCCAGGTATATGCTAGATGTGTACAAGAGCCAGATGTCTACCATGCAGTGGGAGTAGTAAACTATTACTAATCCTTCTCTGGAAATAAAACACTTAGTTGCAGTAATAACAATATCTTCAAAGATGATGAAACTTAGAGATAGAGATCTCAAAGTCTTATCTTCAAAGGTTTAAGACCTTGTAGATAGTGATCTATAAGGGTCTTAACTGTAGATACCTCAGGAGATAGAGATCTCCAGGAATGAAGGTATTCTAATAAGGATTATGGGAATACTGGTTATGATAATTAATAAGATGTAGTGTCAAGGACACTATAACCGACAAAAATTGAGTATCTGTTGCATAAGATGCAACATTCGCATTGGATGCGAGCACTGTTACTAGGAGATATGCAAGTACCGTAAAAGGACTTGGCGTAGTCTCTTGGGAACGGAGTGACTGATCAACTTACCTAGCTATTTTTTAATAGCCTATGATTGTCACATGAGTGTGGGTTTAAATGATTAGCACATTAATGGCTCTTTGGGCTAGTGGGAGATTGTTGGACATGCGAGCCCACGGCGAGCCATTATGCAATAAATGTTATTGCAATTCACTCCTTAAATCTGAAATAAAGAGTACATAATTTGCATAATAGGTCCCTTAGTACAATTAGGGTTATGTACCATGTCCATCTTAATGATCATACAACTGTTGATTCAATTATTGAATCATAGAGGCTGGTGCTTAGATGAATATCTAATGAGATTGAGGACTCATCGAGCATCGTCAAATGATTGTTAAGAGATGATCTCCAGCATGAGTAGGAGATGGCAATCCTATCTCATTTAGGCTGATATCTGACCGACCTCTTGATGCAGGTCCTCTGCATAGGAATAGAGATTCGGAGGTGTCAGATGAGTTAGGTCAAAGAGTTGACTTAACGAGATCGAGATAACCAAAGTCCTATATCATATGCTGTCATGATATAGGCACACATCCTCTGACCGGAGACAGATGTGTTACTATATGTCTGAGTATGTACATTTGGCAGACCAATAGGTTGATGACCTAATCAAGGTCTATACACCGGCGCGCTGGTGTGCATATAAGGGCATATGAGTAATACGATCTCTCAAAGGGATCATACAGGTTCAGTTACTGAACCGGAAGACATGAGCTCACTCATGAGATATTGGGAAGAATCAAATTCCATGCGCATGGTCGTCTTGCTTTGGAAACTTGACTGAATTTGTAGGTTTGATATATACTTTTGGAAAGTATATGATCAAGACCTAGGTATTATATATGCTTTTGGAAAGTATATGATCGATACCGACTCCCAATGATCGAATGAGAAACTTACTGATAAAACCCTGAAGTAGACAGTATAAAGTTGATCTAATACTTCGGGTTTATTCTGAGTCTTCCAGTATGCAGGATGTACATGTATTAGGAATACCTGAGGGCGATGTGATCATAAACGATTGTATAACCATGACGCTTCCATTCCTCGGGAGTGATGAAACGGGTTTGGATTTTAGTGACTCCTCTCAGTAGAGAAGTAATCTGATCTTAGTCCAAATGTTGGACATTGATCTGAATGTGATCCAGATTCAATGAGAAGATTAGATTTACGGTCTTGATTTAATCAAGCATCTATGGGAGGCCCGAGATCTGGATTTGAGATGTGATCTCAATATCCATGTCACTATACGTGGAACAATACAATCGCCCTGTCCTTATCTCCAAGTATTCGCGGAGAAAGCGCATTATCCTTGAAAGAGTTCATGGATAATTCTATTGTTGATATATGTATCCGAGCATTGAGAAAATGGATAATTAAATGTGATTTAATTATCATGAATAATATGAATTTGATTCATATTATAAGGAGAGTTATCTTAGATAATTAAATGTGATTTGATTATCAAAGATGTAGATAATGTGAATGTGATTCATATTATTTGAGTACATGAGAATAAGTTATCCAATATAATTAAATATGATTTAATTGTTATGGATAAGAATAATGTGGATAGAAATATCCAATTTTCATAATATATTATAAATGTGATTTATAATGTATTAGAGAGAGTTAATTATAATTCATATGTGTTGATTAATTATTATGTGTATTGGATACACATTGTGTAATTAATTGACAATGTAAATTATATGTTGTTTTGGGTTGTGAATTTGATTCACAATTTTCCTATGGCAAAATTGCAATATTCTCAAATATAATTGTGAATTATTTTTGAAGAATAAAAAGCCAACAAAAGTTGTTGGAAATAAATAGAGGAGATTTTCAAGGAGATATGCAATCTCATGGATTTCCATGAGATTGCTCTCTCCATGGAAAGAGGGGGGCAACACATCATTCCTATAAGGAATGTGTGGCCGTCCACTTTGGAAGGTACATGGAGATGAAATCTCCATGTATCTTCTCTCCTTATTTATTGGTTTGATTTGGATTAATTTGTATTTGATTTTGTCAAATATATTTTGATCTAAATTTGTTGGTTTTACCAACAACAATCTTAGCCATTGGATTGACATAAATCAATCTCATCCATTGATTTTATATGTCCCATGGATTGAGATCCATGGATCCCAAAACCCTATAAATAGAGAGGCACACCATGCTCTCTATTTTACACAACACATCTCTCTCTCTTTCTTTCTAGAGGTCAGCCCTCTCTCCCCCTCTCATGGCCGTCCACCATGGATGCCATGGAGAGGTTCTCCATCGCCGCGGCATCGTCGTTATGCTGCCCGTTCTTCTGCTCGTGGATCTCCGTCTCCTTCGGTGCGCCTCGCTCGTGAAGAAGACGTCGGATCTCGTGTATCGAGATCAGGAGATCCGCCGCTTGGATCATCAACATGGATTGCGAGAAGCACATGGTTCATCCCCGCGCTCGCAAGCGTCTCCTCCGTCGGATCGGACTTGAGACAGGAGGTCTCTTCGTTTAGAGACTCGATCGCAACCACGCTTCAAGAGGTAATCCTAATACTTGTTTGTGGTTTAGACGAAACGATCCGAGAAGTGTTCTTGGATCATGTGGTTTCATCGTGAGAAAATTTTTTTAATTCCGCTGCATCGAGCAACTAGTGCGACTAGTCGCTTCTCGTTGTATTCGATACGACGCTCACGCTTCCGTGATGCGCTTGAGGATCTAACCATATCCTTCACGCCCTTCGCCGGCATTGAGGTACCCCCTCCCTCTGGCTCCGACCATCGAGGCAGCCCTTCTCCCCTCTTTTCTTTTGCATTTTATTCCTAGCACCCTTAGGATCATTTCCCCGTAGATATCTTCGCATCTCGATCACCAAATCACGCCGCACGTACACCTCGCCGGAGTGCACCTCCGGCCGAGTATCCTTCACGCTGTTCCATGCTCCCTCTTCGCCACCATAGGGTCCAGGCACTTTGCCCTGGACCCTCTCACCCTTTTTGCAGGTACTTGGGCCGTAACGAGACCCTGGGGGGTTATTTTGACCTTCGCCGGAGACCCACGAAGCCCCACCACCTCCGCCGTCGTCTCCAGCGAACCTCGATCGTCGCTGAGGTATTTTGGACCCTCCAGCACCTAGAGGAAGCTTTCAGGAGTTCGCAGCCCCAATTTGAAGCCCAACGATCGCCGCAGCACTGAGATCGAGCTCGGGGAAGGTCGCCTCGCCGACGGTCTTCCCCGTTCATCCTCCTTGCTTTCCCACCGTCGGATCGGGTCGTGTCTCCAGATCAAGCAGTCACCGTTGGATCCCAGTTCGCATCAGCCGTCAGATCAGCCCGTGGGGACCTAATCGTGGCCATCCGCTGCGAAGCGTCATTGACCGACCGGAACGCGCCACGTGTCAAGTGGCATCTTCCTCGTCGTTGGATCGCGCGCAAAGTGGTATTTTGCATCTGAGCCCTGCGCAATTTTTGTATTTATTTTCAGTCCATAAACTTTTGTCTGCAGTTTAAATACTTTTGTAATATTTGCATCTAGACCCTCCCTCTTTTATTATTTGCACTTAGCTCTTGTCCACGTCACCTCGCGTGCCTGTGCGCAAGAGGGGACTGGGTATTTTGCAAGAACCCCCTCGCGGGTTTAGTTATTCAGTTTTAGTCCAGGAACTTTTATATTACGTGTAATATTTTTGGGCAAATTGCATATCAGCCCCTGGAGTTTTTGTATATTGCAGTTAGGTCCTTCCTAGGCGCGTGCATAACACGTGCGGGGTTGGGAATTTTGCAGGCGTCCCCTTGCGGGTTGTGTTATTTGTATTCAGTCCTGGAACTTGTTTAATATGTTATAAATTTTGTGAAAAATTACATTTTGGCCCCTGTATTCCTGCTATTTGCACTTATACCCCTGCTAGTTGTGTGATTTTTATTTGTTGTTTGTATTTATTCCATGCATCTATAAATTGCTAAAAATCACCAAAAAATCAGATTAAGCTCATGTTGCATTGCTCATTCACGCCATATTTTTATTTTGCATATTTATTACATTTTAATATTTATTAAAAATAAAAAATATGCATTTTCAACATTGTCTGCATTAAAAAATCCATAAAATTAGTAAACCTTTTTGAAAAATTCCAAAAAATTATATTTTATGTATTTCAATGTCTTTTAGGTTCAGACCAAAAATCATTAAAATATTTAAAACAAAAACCTTAAAAATTGTAAAACTCTAAAAATCTTCCTAAAAATCTTAAAAATTCCACAAAAATCCTAAAAACACAATTTCAGTTTTTGAATTTTCTCTGATTTATTCTTTTTTATTTAAAATTAATTTGAGGATTTTTGGACTCTGATTTCTATTTTTCATCCTCATTTCAATTTCGGCCAATAGCTTAATTCACTATTTTCTAGTATTTTGACTTTTAAAAATACCAAAAAAATTAGGAAAAATATGTAAAAATCACAAAAACATTATAAAAAGACCAAAAACATTTTATTTACTGAGTTTTGATTATTTTTCCTTATTTTTATAAATACTCTATTATTCTCTTTTCTTATATTGTGTACATATTCTATTTATAAAAACATAATTTTTTTTATAAAATATAAAAAGAAAATATAAAATCAGTAAATTAAAAATCAAAATATAAAAAATAAAAAAAATAAAAAATTTAAAAATCCACAAAAATTGCATACTTGTAGACACTTGATCACATATCACATTTTGCACAATTTTGCTTGATTTATCCTGCTTGCTCCCTGAGTTTGACACTCTACACATACTTGCACTATACACACTTTTGTAGAGTTATAATAAATTTGACTCCACACTTGTTTCTCATTACTTGATTTATATTGTGGGTTCATTGTTGACTAACTAGGGTTTCTTGCGGGTCGCCACAACGACTCTTGTCTCCGCCTTGTGCGAGACATCTTTAGACCTGTGAAAAACCTTGGTTATCACCAACCCATATCTCAAACTATACCAAATGAGACAAATACATCAGAAGTTAAAATTAAGTGTAAGAAGACAAGCAAAACCAGCCTCCGATGTTTAGGCACATTATACAAACTCAATCATATATTGCGACATGATAATACTCGAGCATTAGAAACCCGATCCAATCCGTAATACGGTGGATTGGATTGGATTTGCATGTTTAATGGATTGGATTGTATCGAAAAAATAGAAAAATCCATTAAGTATGGATTGGACATGAATTAAACTAAAATCCAATCCGATCTGATCCATGTGCACCCCTAGTAGGGGGTAATTGGCTGACGAGTCAACCGAGGATGCGCCTTGATTGGGCCACATCATCTGCAACGAGACAATACAAAAATAATAAGGGAAATAAAATGCAAATAAAATAGTAATCAAATTTATTATTATTTTCTTAAAACACGAAATTCTTTCTATATTATGTAATATCTTTAGGTGATTTTTATTTATTTTTATTGACCTTTTTATTATATGTTAATTTATACAAGTATAATTTATGGGTAGAAATACCTATATATAGTGTATTTGTTTTTATTTGTATTTCAGATTTTATTATTTTATATAGATAACTTATATATTTACAATATTTTTAATTATGTATTTATATATTTTTAGTTTAATTTTCTAATTCTATTTATATACCTATATGAATATGGGTGTCTATCTCATAGGTATAACATACTTATATATTATATTAAATTATTTGTTTTAATGAATTTTTAATGGTATCCTTTTGTGTTTATATTTTTAATATAATTAAAATAATATTTACAAGTATTTAAAAAATAAAAAGAGTAAAAATACACAACAAATTAAATGAGTAAAAATATATAGGTATAGTGTACAATGAGACCCCAAAAGGCAACTTTTGTATCTTAACTCCAATTTAAATGAAATTACCTTCATTAAATAGATAATTTAATTTAGAGTTCAATAAAGGTGAGTTTTGATCAATTTTGAGTTTATATGGAGAAGAAATTGATCCATGAAATTATGTTTGCAGCTTTTTCATCTATATGTCTATGTCATATTGTGCATTATTTTGACTTACAGTTATTTTTGCATTTTTCTATAATATTTGTGTACATGTTTGTATTGAAAATATCTTTATTTGAGGTATGTGAGAGTATGTATAAATTAGTGTAAGTTTCAGCTATATAGAGTGTAGGAGGCACATGGTTTCCAAGTGACATTGTTATTTTGTCTGTATTTATTTGCCCTTATATCCTCTTGCTTTATTCCTTGTCAACCAAGACAATGTTGACTTAGTATGAGGTTTAGGGTCAGTCACTATTTGCAATACTTCTTTTGTTTTATTTTTCTTTTCTTTTCTTTATTCATTTATTTTGTGTTTAAATACATGTATTTAAGTACTATTTACAAACAACAGTTAGAAGGTTAATTTATACAAGTTAGCTATATTTATATGTATGTAGCTAAGATTTTAAAGACAAAATAAAGGAATAAAGGTTCATGAACGGGTATTCAACACTCCCCTATACTTACCTTTGCTAGTCCCTAGCAAACACTTATTACGAGAATAAGTGGTGCAAATTAAGAGAAAATAAAGAAAAGAAAAATAAAGAAGATAGAATGATCGTGATTTTTAAACTTGTCTTTAAAAAATCAAAGTTTGGAACTCATTCAAGGCCTTTGGATCATTAGCGTGTTCAGAACCAAGTTATAGTTAGAACGTACAACTCAACAACCATTAGATTCCATGCTCCTTATTTAGCTCAACTCAATAGTTTGGTCAAAACTGTCCTTTCAGAGTATACTCTTGTAACCTTGAAATGACATATATCAAGTGTGTAAATTGCATTAGCTCTTCCCAGACAAGAAATTGAACTACCATTTGTCTCCTCCTGTGGTAACTCATCCTCGGGGAGATGAATATTTCCTTCAAGCTCGGATACATGCTAATGCATAATGAATTCTTGATGAACCACATTTTAACCACATTAATAATCATATTTTATCGTAGTATAGGTGGTTAAAATGATTCAGCAAAAACCATACCTTCGAATATGTGGCAATTATTTTACTTGGTAAGTGTACCAAGGTCGAACAAGGACACACACCTCATCGTCTATTAATTGAAAATTATTGATTAAATAATGACCGATTAAATTCATTGGCATGGGTCTTCATAATGCAAGTATGTAGATGCACAGACACACAAAGTGATGATGTAGATGAAATGAGCAACATAGAATGAATGCAACAAAATGCAAACAGAATGCACAAGAAATGACACATGCATTTTTTTATTTATTTTATGCAATTAAAATTGATATGCAATAAGCAACATGACACTATGTAATGCAAGGAAATAATCATGTACAAAAATGCCCTGATTTAATCAGACACTTGAGCGATAAATGATAGGTTAATTTTAGAGACAAATGTTGCATCAAAATGGATTAGTAGAATTAAGAAATGGAGAGTAGTTGGCACAATGGATCTCAAAACATAACATGCATAAAGAGTCAAATCATCAAATAAAATATGCTATTAGATATAGAATAAAATTAGAAACAAAATGACACTAAAATCAACCAATTCTGAGTTCATATGCTCACATTATTGAATAAAGAGTGCAAGGACATAAGTGCAATAAAAATATGAAAATAAAAGTATAAATATTGTAAATTGGTCCTTCGCATGGGTATAGATGTAATTTCTGAAAGTCAATGAGGCTCATCTGCAAAATGACCAAGCGTGCACTTAAGGCGCATGCTCCTGGGCAGGACCTGTTTGCAAAAAGGTGTGAGCTTGGAGAGACTCGATGCAAATAACCCATCCCACATGCGTTCAGCACGTGCGAGGGATAGGCTCGGAGGTGGGCGGAGGCTTGGGCGTATGGCTCGGACAACTGTAGGGTCGGAGGAAACGTGGAGGATGCTGGTGCTTCGATGGGTGGCTTGGTCTCATCCGACCTTGGAGGGTCGTGGAGGAGGATCGGAAGTGGTCAGGGTCATCCGATCTGATGATCGAACGACACATGTGTGTCAAGTTCGTCAGCTACGTCACCTCCTGTAGTGGACTTGGTGGGGCTCCAGCGATCCATGGATATCTCCTCCGTGCACTGTACGTTAATATGATGGTCGGGGAAGAATGCTAAAGACCTTGCGAGAAAGCTGAAGGCAAGATGAAGCTTCGATGGTGGATGAGGGCATGGAAAACCGAATTTGATCCTTTTAATTATGTTGTTTTCAATGCGTTGTAGTCGAATAAATTCAGATCAATCAAAACCGCTAATTAATGAATTAATCAATTAAAGCTAGCGGTTCAATTTTTTTACTTGGGCAAGCCCAAGGTCGAACTCTAGGGAGGCAACTTTCTCCTTAGATGTATTTAAAGTCGATCTTGAGATTAGGTATTCAAAGAGGTATATTAAATGCAAAAAATGATTAATGTGTAATTCTAGCGAAGTTTGGACTAAAATATAAATTATGCTCAAACAATGTCAAAAAAATTTCAAACTTGGCCAGAATGTGAAATGCAATGAAATTAGACTATTGTAATTTTTTGGAATTTTTCGATGGAATATGAATTAACTATGAATAAAATATGCAGACTAGGTGATTTGCGCAAAGTTAATTTTAATAAATAACACACCAATTTATTTTTCATAAATAAAATTATCTTAGATTAGTCTATGTGAGGCGAATCCTGAAAAATTATAAGACTCTAAAAATAATTGATCTATGACCTATTAAAAAATAATCAAGCGAATCACCAAACAATTTATTGTGACCTTGATATACATGCAAATAAGATGATTTTTGGGCACAAAGTACAACTCCCAAATTCTGCCTACTACGACTTTTTCATAATTTTTAGAGTAAGGATTAATTTAATACTGAATTAATAATAAGCAGTGGGTAAAATAGTCATTTTTTCACAAAAATAATTATATTAAGTAATCCATAGCTCACAAAAATCAAACAAGCATTCATGATGATAAAGCATAAAGTGTTCTACAATATGCAATTTTTAGAATCATGACATAATGCCAAATACATGTTCAAATAATTATGCAATCATAGAGATGTATATGCAATTACAAAAATAAAATTGATAAAAGAAAAGAATGCTGACATGGACTTAGATGAGATTACCTATACTTGCAAGGGTATATATGTATTTTCTCCAGCTCGTCACGTACACGTCACACGATCTCCAGTGGCCAGGGGAGTTGGCACGATTCTCCAGAAGCTCAGGTCCACGAGTGTAATTTTTCCCTTTGCGTGTGCTGTTCACATGAGAGGGGCATCGATGCAGTATTGGGTTCTGCTAGGGCATTTGAAGCAATATTCCCTCAAAGCACGAGTGGAGCACGTGCTGGCTGGGGGAGGGCCTTCTTGTTATTGCAGATCTTGCGGAGGGTGTGGGAGTAATTTGTCCCGCACCTCACGTGCCACGAACGCGAGTGAGAAAGCTGGAGCAATTGCTGTGCACACGGGACGAGGTAAGAGTTGGAGTGGCTGAGGCACCATGTAGTTGTGTGGTGGCCGTTGATGGCGATCGAACGGTGGGCTCCTGCAGGCATGAGCGGTCGAGTGAAGGGCTTCGCATGGGTGCTCGTGTCTGTTGATGGCCTGAAGGTGAAGTGGTCGATGCAGGAGCCGTGTGCGTGGGGTGTGGTACGATGAATCATGGAAGTAGGTGGTTGCCCAAGCGTACACGGTGGAAACGTATGAGCTGTAGGTGACTGGGCGTGGAACTGGGGTAGGACTTCTTGTAGAAGATGGTGCAACCTACTTCACAAAGAGCTCGAAGAAGGAGGCTCCTCAACACGAGCGATGTAGTGGCGCAACCAAGGGCTATTGCTGGACGTCGGCTGAGTCGGCGAAGTCTGTCATAGCATGAGCGATCTGCGGAGGAGCCTCAGGCATTTGCGGGGGCGGAGTTGTGGGACTCGGCCACGTAAGCGTGAAGCGACTGGAGGGAGTGTGACTGAAGGCTCCTGGCGAGGCGGTAGCAGTGTGGAAGCGAGGAAGAGGTATGAAGTTGTGCGGTGAAAAACATGAATGAAAAAAAAGCAAAGAAATGGGGGAGGAAAGAAGGAAGAAAGGGAAAGAAGAAGAATGGACAGAGGAATAACATAAAAACAAAGGAATCCAAAAAGGAAGAAGAAAATTTACCTGTGGAGAAAGTCGATTCGCCTGTGGTTGGAGGTTCATCCTCTGGTCCTTTCTCTACAACGCGACGGAGCTAGAGCTGAGCCGAGCTTGGAAGCTCTGCTGCAAAGGTCAAGCCTTCGGATTTCGCCGAGGATGATGATCGTCTTTTCCTCTTCTAATATCCTTCGACCTATTACGAAGATGGAGAGGGGAGATTGGTGGTCATTCTCCTTAGGTTGGCGGATGAGGACGAATGGGAGGGAGCGGGTCCCTTTTAATGGCAGTTGGAGGAGTGGTCGAGATCAGAGGAGATCGTGGGGAGAGAGAAGCTGGAGAAAGGGAATGAATGGCACGAGAGGAGGGAGCTGCGGAGGAAGTGGATGAGGGAGCGGAGGATGTGGGGTTTGTGGTTGGAAATGGAGTTAGTCGCAAGGAAGATGTGAGAGGGAGGTGCGTACATCACTACGAAGCGAGCGAAGTCGCTCAGCCGCAACGGTGGCGCACTCGGGGTGTCATCGCACAAGGAGGGGAGCGGGTGCATGCGAGAGGGGGCAGAGAAGTAGTCACGTGCTAGGCACGTGACCGGGTGGAGCAGGAGCGACCACATGGCGGGTGATGAACCGAGAATTCGGCCCTTTAAGAGTGTGGAATTAGCACTTAAGAACGTTGCAGTCGGGCTGGATTCGATCCATCAAAGACCATCAAATTTGGATATGGCAATGAAATCAGATGGTCATTAATTTATTTTTTACTTGGTAAGTAACCAAGGTCGAACTCAGGGACACGAGCCTCTCTCTCGTGATTATTCAGACTTCTATTAATTTATTAAGTGTTGAATTAGAGAACAATAGGTCAAACAATGCTAGAAGACAAAATAATGCATCAAGCAAATATAAAACATGCAATATATATTTAGTTTTTAATCATGCAATTAGATGCGATGAAATGCAATGAAAACATGCCCTAGATCAGAAATACTTGAGCCATTTAAAGAGAAGTCAAATCAGGGGCAAATGATAAAGCTCTCTTCATTCATGTAAAAAATAGGCATGAGAAACATAGAAATCAAGACACTTAGACAATAAAATAATACATTAAATTTCGAGATGTCAAATCTGAAAGACAAATGCCATAAGGAAGACAATTAAAAGAGTTTCAAAATGCCACTGAAATCGACTCAATCGGAGCTAGGATGCTCAAGATATACACAAGTGAAGTTAGGGGCATAAACGCAAGAAAACATGAAAGATAACTAGCAAACAGGTCCCTGGGAGGGATTAAAATGTAAATACAAGAAAGTTCGGGACCTTCCCTGTAAATAACACACACACGCACATGGACATTTTTGCAATTATGAAAACCCACGAGGGTATAAATGCAAAATACCCACTATGTGCGTGGTCTGCACGTGATCCAGGATGTATTTGCAATATGAGAAAGTTGCGAGGGTGCTGATGCAAAAAGCCCAATCCTCACGTGCATGAGGCACGTGAGTCCAGGCTTGGGTGGAGGCGAGGTTCGGCGCAGGGTCGGATGGCCGTAGCAGGTGGCTCGGGCCACGTGGCAGCTTGAGGATGCCTCGGTCGAGGCTCGGTCCCACCGAGTCTACACGCTCCGGGAAAGCGTCGTGGCTGCTCCTGGACCGTTAGATCTCCGCCGGGGGGGCGAGATCCAACGGCATCTGCATCTCCTCCTTCTTCGCTGGGTGGCGACGCGATTGGAGCTCCGGTGGAAGGCCTGGAGCTCCTCCGCACCCCTCCGTGCCTGGTGAAGGTCGAGGGAGACCACTGATTGCCTGGGGATGAAGATCCACGCTCGGAGAAGACGAGGGGGTGCTTGGAGTTCGCTATCGACGCTTGTTCGTTGGAGGCGGAGCTCTAGAACTTGGCTCTGCCCGAGGTCCGGCCAATGGAGTTTGTAGACCTGCAAAAGGGTTAGATGAAAGCCGGGGCGTGTTTGCGTGCGAGCTGAGGTGAACGTAGGGCTGGGAGGAACGAAGAAGCGGTGCCCTTGGTGGGTTCTCCTCCGCCTCCGGCGGAGGAGAAAGCTTGGGATGGAGGAGGTTTTGACGGAGGACGAGGGTGATCGGAAGGGCTGGCGAAGGTGTCAGATGATAGGCGGAGCTATAGGGGAGATGTATGGAAGATGATAGTGCCTAGAATATCCTAAGTAATTGCTAGAAATTAAAGGGAAAATACAAAAGGAGGTCGGAGGCTTACCTGAGCTATGGCGGGGCGGAGGCCTGGGCTTGAGGTTCTTGGAGGACTCCAGGGTCATCGGACGAGCTGGTCGGCTGGTCCAACGAGCTCGGGCGGGGCTTGAACCACCGCGACGCAACTGGGCAGCTGTGGGTCTCACCAGAGGTTTTGGGGTCGTCATCGCTCGATCCTAACTCATCCCCCTATCACAGGGAGGAGGAGGAGGGCTGGGCCCTTCCCCTCGTGAAGGTGGACGCCTGTAGATGGTGGAGTAGGCGACGTATTTGAAGGCGGGGATGGTGGTTCTGATGAGTGGAGGACGTGGTTTGACCGAGGGATATGGATCGACCGGAGGGACGTGGTGGAGTGCGTGACAGGCCGTGAGGATGAGGGATGATGGGGGAAGGTCGTGGGGTGGTCGGTGAGTGGAGATGGTGGATGGAGACACAGAAAAAAAGGAAGGGGGAAGAAGGTTCGCGAGATGGCGAACGTGGGAGAGAGGACCAGTGGGAGGTTGACGAAGATGCTCTAGCCGATGGATCTTGAGATCCAACGGCGGACAATTAGGCGCTAAATAGCGGCTGCGATGAAGTTTGGGGCGACATGATCGAAGGGTGGTTGGGTCCACCACATGTCGTGATAAGAGCGAAGCGCTGGCGGACAGACCAGATCTCCGATGGAGGATGATCGAAGGGTTGAGGACTTAGGTGCAGTGAGCTGCTAGGATGGCAAAGATCAGGCGGTTCAAACGCCGCCACATGGTGCATGGAGGACTCGGTGCTGGCGTGCGACTGTGATGAGAAGCCAGCGCTGATCGAAGGGTTGAAAAGAAGAGGGTGTGTGGCGAACATGGGGTCGTTAGATCAAGAAGAGATCCAACGGCAGGAAGCAAGGGCGGATTGTGCAAAGGGGTCGGGCCACGTGGCTCAACCAGAAAGAGCCACGTGACCCAATCAGATTATTAGAAAGAAGAAATTGGATTTTGAGGGATCAAATGGCCGAATCTGAGAAAACTCAAAACATGAAAGTTGTAGATCTCGATGAGATCTGCAAGTTTCATGTTGACAAAAAATGGAGAGAGGTCATTTAAAGATAGAAAATATTTTAAAGGTATATTTAAGGATAAAAACACCACGATTTTTAATTTTGACATTTTTTGTGGTTTTTAATTTATTCAAGACTATGATAATTAAAAGACCTTATCTGGTTTTTATTGGCACAAATTTAAGCAAGGGGGTTAAAAAATGTAAATTAAGATGATGGAACCGAGTTTCATCAGCAAGTTATTTATTATTACTTATATAATTAAAATAAATTAAGTAAAATAATTAAAATAAATAAATAAATAAATAAATAAATAAATAACAAGTGACACATGGTGGCTCCAGGAGCTGCCACGAGTCAACCCCAGAAAAATCACGAATAAAATGTAATTAAAAATAAAAAAGAAATAACAAGAGGGGTCAAATCAAAAAGTAGTCAACACGAAAGTTGCTCGTCTCGAATCTACAACTTTTGTGAAGGACCGAAAATCAAAAGAATTCATCTGTACAAAAAGTATTTTTGGGTGGTATCTTATATGTATAAAATACCACATTTTTATATTTTTAATTTTTTGTCATTTTTTAAATAAGATAAAAATAAAAATAAAATTATAAAAATGTAAAAGAGATATTTACAATTTAATCTATTTTTGGTTTTTTAATAGTAATGAAAATACAAAGATAAAAAGGATGGTAATTTGGTCAATATGTATAATATACAATAGGGGCTCAAAACCCAACATACGATCTCCGATTTTTATGAAATTAGTCGTGTTTTGAATGTCTTTGAATGTATATTACTTTAAAAGTGAGTTGACCTAAATCGGAAACTGTAATGAGAAAAATATGTGCATATTAACGTTCATAGTCTCCAACTTGGATTTGGGTTTTATTGGATAATTTTACGAATTAGTATTTTTTTGATATTTTTCCTTTATTAGTGTTAGTAATATATACACTATAAAGTTGATTTTATTGAATTTAGAGTTAGTATAAAATAGATACAAATATGTGATTTTTTTGCTAATATACAGGTGAATATTTACAAGTGAGTTGGGCTTCTTATTTAATGCGAATATGAATGCTAAAATGTAGATATTATTTACACATGTATGAATGATAATAATGCAGAATAAATAGGAAAATGCAGCTAACTACTCAGAAACGAAGCTCTATTTTCAACTTTTAGAGTGATGAATAACAGATTCATCAACCCCTATACTTAAACATTGCTTGTCCTCGAGCAACTAAAATGCAATGCAAAAGTGAAATGAGATTGGGTTCCGTACCAAGGTCATTAAGAAAAGGTGAAAATGAAGCTTGACTCGCCCTTTGGATTAATAGTGTGGCCAAACCTTATCAGGAATTGAATTTAAGACCTAACTGCCTTAAGTTCCACAAGTCTCTTATTCAAGTTGCCTTAACGGTCAGGTCAGAACGGATCCTCATATGCAAATTCTGATGACTATGAATCTTACTTGTACTGTGCATGTGAAATATAGTTCTCCACATCAGAAATGGCAATGAAACATCCTCCTCTAACAATGTAACTCTAATTCCCAATCTAGCAACTCTTTCCTTGAGGAGCGGAGTATTCCCTTCTAAGTTCAAGTACGACCAGCACAAGAAGAGGAGGTGGAGAGAAGAATGGACGGTATACAGTGTAGCTACCTATCCTAGGATGCTTGACCAGTGTAACAAAGTCATCCAACTGTAAGCTTTGAAGCTCTTCTTATTTTTCTATACCTGTATATACACTCCGGCATGTATTTTACTTTTTCAATCAGGCCTGTCTATTTTTGGAGTTTCTGCATTTTTCTTTCTTTCTTTTGACAATATATATAAGGTGCAACATGTACGTAAGGAGTTTTTCTTCTTGAGCCAGTAGACTATCCATCTTTTGAAGCATTATTATAACCCACAACATCCCGTCGCTAGACTTCAACACCACTAGACTAGGTTGAGATGCACTACCCTTCCTTGAGGAGGACGAATGTTTCCACCCATGTGCTACTCCAAGCCAAAGGATTCTACCTCCTCACCACCTCATCAATGAAGAGCTACGAGCATGGTGCTTGTCCAATACCTAACTGTCTAAGAGAATCGTGCGTGTGTACGAAATATTCTACTTAGACCCATCAAGGTGACATGGGAACATAGACTTGCGGACTCAAAGAACTAAGCGCTTGACCTGAAAAATCTTAACTCCAGTCCTATAAAGTTCCTCTAAGATTAGGTAGATTAAGGTTAAATCAAATCCATCCTCGACATCTATTCATAACTTGGTTCAGAACCCATTAACTTTTAACTTTGCATATGCTAGATATGTAGATGAGATGCAATAGAGATGAATGAAGTGCAAGACATAATTTTTTTTGAATGCAAAGATGATATGCAAGAGTAAATAAGAAGCCTATATTTTTTTTTGTTTTTTGGCTCTCATATTTTTGGAAGATGATAACGGTGAGAATCATAGAATAGGACGAGGTGTGATAGGGATTACAGTCCGACATTGATGACAATAACCCTCGAGCGATAGGTCTTCTGCCCAAATTCCTATAGGAAGCGGATCCGCTGTAGTAATGCAGAGGTCTGTTGTAGATCCGGCCACAGTATGGGCCCACAAAAATTGGGATTTCGTGTGAACTGCTCGATCAAGATCGAGCGGCTCGAGCTGGACTGGATCATACAACAGTCCTCTGCATTGCTGCAGAGGATACACTCACAATTCCTATATGTCAACTATCGACCACCTGCTAGAACAATGCAACTTATTTGTGTTAGCTACAAGTCATGCGGTTAAGTAAGAATATACACGAAAGTCAGATGGATGGGCTATATTGCTAAACAGAGCAAGTTTATAAGGGTCTGAAGATAAATACGAAGAACACATGGACTATTGAGTAACCGGAAAAGTTTATAGGGTTCATGATGTAAGAATGCCATAAAGCTAAGAAATATCATCACTTGCCCCTTGTGAAACTTTATAATTATCCACGACCTCCATCAAATCATGTCAATCTTCATTTTTTGAACCGATTTCACTCAAAGGTAAAGATCTTTGCCTTTTCCTCTTAAATTTGCACTAAAAATTACCTCCTAAGCTTTGTACAATTACGCACACAGTGCATTTTCTTGCCATACTTCAAACACCGGTAGTTATTGAGATGTCATTCTCTTGGGTGGAAATGAGAGCAACGGGAAGATTGAAGAAATCGCTTTGTTTGCCTGCGTGTAATGGTTTTTTTGTGCCTCTGAGAATTTTTGAATGATTTAGATTTTCCAAATCAATTCTTTTTTGGATTAGGGAGTGGCTTCCCCTCTTTTCATCGCAAGAAATCACAATCCATGGTTGTGACACTTTCTCGTGGATCTTCCATGGCCTTTGGCATGGCTAACGAGATCCTTCGACCTCAAACATATGTAAAGACCCTCGATAAACTTTCAAATCATTCCATACTCATATGGATACAATTGCGGAGCATACTTCAACAAACAATGGAACTCGTTGTTGTATTCAACAAATGTCATATGCCCTTGCTTAGGTTGATAAATTCTTGCACTTTAAGTAACGAGAAGTTCATCACATAGTACTTCTCTCGAAAGAGTTCCACGAACTAATCCTAAGAAAATTCTCTCTCTTCTTTCAAAATTCCATAGTTGGTGGATAGTTCACCAATCTTTATCAGGTCCTTTTAACCGATGGATGGTAAATGAGATCTTGACACGCTCTAAACATCTAATTATATTAAATAACATTTCACTCTTCTATAGCTAAATGAAATACTTTTGGTATAGTCCAAACCATTTACAAAGCACACATCTTACTACAATTTATCTTCTACACAATAAGAAAAGGTTTCACGGAGAACACCTGAAGGTCCAGAACCTCATCATGGAGAACACTTGAAGGACTTCACATAAAATGCCATTTGGCCAAGAATAAAGATTTTTACAAATATCTTAATAGCCTTTCAGAACATGAAATAAATATGAAAAGCATATCAATGAATTGGAGCAGAAAGCTTTATAGCAAAATTTGAAGGAGTGTAAGAACATAGAGATTATAGAATATTTTGTAATGTTTTTTTATAGCTAGAAAAGCCTCCCTAAAGTATAATTGATATGCTATCTCAATGTTCACTGTGTCCTCAAACTTGACCGTTTTATCTTCAAGAATCATCAAACCTCCTCTCTTTATTCAAATGCCTCTCATGATGTCGTTGATTTTTATTTTTATTATGGTGGTTTCAAACTTAATATCAAACTAGCTAAGAGAGCTCCTTTACCATCTTCATCAATCTAGCATTTTTTGTTGCCAAATCTTGAGAGCAATACTCCTCTTACGGTGGTTGTTTGAGGTTGTCAGCATCTTTAAGTAACAATTATGTGTATTCATCTACTTCATTTCTTAACAATAGTTGTTTTAAGCTATCTCGACATTGGATAAAATTTCATCAATCTTCCATTTACCTATACTACAATATTGTCATGTCTCGAACATTGAAACACATAAAAATTACATAAGCATCATGATATTATGTACTTTTTAAGAGTCCATAAGTAAGACAAAACATCAATATTGACTTTTCAAATCATAGTGCCATATATAATGGAATAAATAAATGACTTTTACCAATAACAACAACAACACATAAGGTCTAATTTAGAGAATAAAGAAAACTAACAACCTACTAAACATTTAATTCCTTTGAATGGAAAAAGAAGAAGGTTAAAGTAGTGAAAGGTAACTTCTCAATTAGGTTGCTCATGTGTTACCTTGCTATATACTAGGTTGCAATATCTTAAGCCATATTAATCAAATGAATTTGACTAAGCATGCGGCAATAAATTATGAAAATAAATAATTTATATATACTTCTCATAGTTGTATAAAATATATTATAACGGTCAATTCAATGCAGAAATCAAGACATATGAATAGAAACAAGGACACTAGTTACAAAAGTCAAAAGATTTTAATTTGTAATAATAAAATATCAATGATATGATAAGCATTTGTTACAAAATCAAATATCATTAGATTATGAATGATATCAATAATTATCCATATCAATAATTATTTTACACAACTTATAGATACCAAGCTCCCCAAGTTTAGGTAGATGCTACTTCGTCTTCATATATCAAATAAATTAAATCATGAAATATTTCAATACGAGGTTATCTATCCTGACCTCAATGAAATGTGCAACAATACTAAGTTAATTATCATAAGCAAATTGTTTAGGATTAGTGACCAGATATACTCATCTACAACAATCAATATGTGGTGAATCACATGCACGACATCCGACTATATATAAAAATCTACTAGACCAATAATGAACAATGTCTTCTCCCACATAATATGATATCAAATTTTTTTTAGATTACATACTTGAAATCATAATGTGCATGTTAATCTAATATAATCAAAATTGACCATTTTTATCTAATTGAATTATGGATTAATGTCTATATTATATAACAATATGTGAAATAACTAATTTTAAAATAAATATCTATGGGAAAATACATATTGCTTAAATAGTAAATCTCACTATTGGAGTATTTAAAGATTTAATCACAATAATAAAATTTAGAGAAATGACTGGATATCGCTCAAATTTGTTATCCCTTGATAGACGATCACTGTTTTGCTGCTGGAGTCAAGATAGGGGGATAGGGTTTGGCCCCCCATCCCTCTTTCAATAGCCTCTCCCGTCATAAAAAATACAAATATGTTATCGAATCAAACAACTTTGTCTAACATATACATCTAACTTCTATCCCTCTTCTTCCACTGAAGAGAATACACAAATAACTGCCATTTGTCCCTCCAATTAAATCCTATCCCTCCAACTGAACAGAACTGGGAGATTAACCCCCCTTATCCCTCTACCGAACGTGTGTGAGTCAGTGACAAAATCACCTTTGTTTACATTGTCGTTAATGCTCTTTTGGTACGTTTTCGCATCTCTTTTATTTTTAAAACATGACTTTATTACTTCCACTAAATAATTTCATAATCCAGCTATTTTTTCATTACAAAAATAGATTATAGAATTTTAGGTCCTGTTTGTTTAGTTGGAAAAGAATTATAATGGAATGGAATCAAGACGAGAATGGAATTAACAATGGAATGGAAAAGAAATAAGTTTTTCCATTCATTCTTTGATTCATATTAGGATTTGAAACATTTATTATGAGACGCATTCCTTACTTATGCTTGAAAGGAGAAAAGAATAGAAAGAAATTAACAATTCTTTTTGATATATTTTGTTAAGTAGAAAACATGATCGGTATCCTCCAATTTATTTCTTTCATATAAATGAAAATTTTCATATAAAGAATCAATAACCAAATTGAAATGGAGACTACATTGATATTTTTTTGATATAATTGATATAGTTGATATATCTCGGCATCTGTATCTGCAATATATATATATATATATATCCGTGTCCGTATACGTGTTTGTTGAATATAACTCGTATCTATATCCACAAAAAAATATTTGATATACTTTATCCATATAATAGATATATATTTAATATATTTGTATACGTATCCACTAGAATATTTTGTAACCATATTTATATATCTATCTTAAAAAATTTTGAAAACAGTATCTTCATCAATTTCCATACCGCAAAAAATCCCATGTACATGTCATGCATATATTTGTAATTTATCTTACCTTTTGTATTCATATATTTATATCGTCGGGATCCATATATTCATGTCCAAAAAGATTATATCCATATCGGTATCCAAAAAATATCAAAAAATACATATCCATGTCGATATTTATATATTTGTAATAATGATATATTAATTAAAAAATATTGAGGAAGAATATATTCTTTAACATTTGCAAAGAATGGAATTTCAAATCCTAAAGAGGTTACTTAGGAATGGATATTCCCGAAGAAATTAAATTTTTATTGTAATCGTTATTCCTGCCGTTATATAATATAAGAAATATAGGGATAGAATTGAGAGGTAAAGGAAGATTGCATTCTCCCCTCTCTTCCAACTTAACGTAACAAAAGAGGTACATCCAACCTCGATCCAATAACCAAGATAAACAAATGGAATATGGGTCACTACCGTCAGTCCACCATATCCCCAGTAGATAAAGAAAAAGATTGCAACCACACACAAAGAAGAGATGGTGAGAGCAAGCAAGCAAATCCAAGTTCAAAACTTTGCCTACTGAGAGAAACCATCCATCCATCTTCTCTGCACCCTTAAGAAGAGATGGTGGGAGCAGCAGCAGCCACGTCCCTTGCGTCCCCTTGCCATCGTCTTAGATTGCCTCCTCCTCCTCTCCTCCCCACTCCATTCTCTACTCTCCAATCCTTAGCCCCACCTCCCAACACCAACTCTCTTCTTTCCCTGAAAGCTGCACGGTCTCAAAGGAGGCAGCTTTGGCTTCCTACTGCGAGAAAGGAGGGATCTTTGTGGAGTTCTCAACTCAGAGCCTCCTCTGCCGATGACCCATCAACCAAATCGTCTGAAAGATGGCTTCTTGAGTCCGTAGGTTAGTTTTGCAACCCACTTAGATTTTTTTGAAGTATTTGGTACATGATCGATTTGTAGATGGCCTAGCAAGGTAACTGCTCTACTACGTGGTTATTTAGGTCTATAGGAACGATAAGAAGAGACTAAAGTTAGAAAAATGAACCCTCCGGCTCTACTACTGCTCCTGCCATTGATATATTAGACCATCTGTTGTTTATTTAAGAAAGGAAAAAGCTTTACAGTAAGACCTATACTGATATGCAACTTTACAATAAGATCGAAGGTATATGTGTATGAAACCAATGCTAAATTCACATCCTTCCAACCCTAACTCTAATTGACTAATTGTGGTATAAAATGCCCCCAATGGCAAACCCTCATTGTACTCCAAAAACAATTTCGCGAAAGAGAGATGAGAGCATAGTGTGAGCAGTGGATGCAATCACATTGCTGAGCCATTGTTAAACCTTGTGTTGTGCGATTGTACATGTTTTCTTGTTCGATTGTTTTTTTCACTTGGTTGCTGATTGATCGGATCGATCCTAACAAGCAGCACATGGACATGGTTTGAATTCGCTAATGCGCGGAAAGTGCGTTATATTGGATCTGTAAGTAACCTTGGATCTATCATAACACAACAATTTGGCCTTGCATTGTTGAGGTTTGAGTGTGGGGTTGGGGATAACTACTTGGAAACTTAAAATTCGAAGTATGTCAAATGGTTGTGGTGGGTATCATTGGGTCAAAACTTAGCTAGGTTGTTGGTACTGGTTTTCCTCTATTAAAGATAGGTCAGGCTCGGGCAAACCCACTTAATGGTCTAGTGGTAGTACAGTGTGTCTACCACACAAAAGACCAGGGTTCAAATCCCACTCTTGCAGTGGTTGCGTTAGGTAGTCGACAACCAACGTAAAAATAGTCGAATCTTTCAACATGGATTTGAGCAAGAATTCATGTAGCCGACCCTACTTATAGTAGGATAAGGCTGAGTACTTTAAAGATAGGTCAGGCTCGGGCCCGTGTAGTTACAACTACAACGATGCTCACGAACAAAACATACATATTGGGACTCAAATTGTCTGGTTGTTGAGAGTGTACCTTCCACCTAAAGGATAAGAGTCCAAATCTCACCAATCACACTTTACCAAAAACAAAACACATATAGGGTGCATTCAAAAAGTAGTAGAAGGAAATCACACACTTAATGTCGCATCATCTTCTCCGCCTCTGATAACATAACGCATTCATCTTGTTAGAAAATCGGAAGCGGAAGCATAAACATGGAAAAGATAATAAAGAACAAGAACGCGGGATTTTTTACGTGGAACCCTACTCCGTGAGGAGCGGGATGAAACCACGGGAGAAGCCCTCAAAGGGGCGGATACTTCATTCCCTTTTCTCTCAATGAGTACAGGAGGTCTGGGGCTCTTTATATAGCCTCTCCAGAGCCTCCAAGTCCCACCACTAGACGATGTGGGACTAAATACTTGATGAGGTAAATGGATCTCCTCCACGATCTATTTACCCTGTTACAACTCAATAGGCGCATACAACTTATGCTCCAACACTCCCCCTCAAGCTGGAGCATGCAATGCTTAGCTTGGACAAACAGACAGAAACACAACTCAACGCTACAAGACACTACGGACAATATCAACCCAACGCGCACATTGCTGCAGTCGAGGACGTTGCTTCTCATGCCGTGCAGGTGAGGAGGACGAACGGGCTGGAGTGTGAGTCAACTGAAGACTCGGAACCTGACCATCGAGTCTGAACTTGCGCCTGAAGTCTCCTCGTCGGAGAACTGGGTCTCGCCCATCTGGCTCAGAGAATGGTGCACTGCTCTGGTGTACCTATGATACCACATGAAAACCCTTGCCCTCAAGGGAATGGTCCTCTGCTATGTAGTCCCTATGGCTCACATGAAAACTCTGGCCTGACAACAAGAAGAATGATGGGGACCTCTGACAATGATGGCAACATATGCACATCTGAAAATGACTGCACACTCGTGCGTGTCTGAAACTGGAGACTCAGAAACAATGATCGTCGAGTCTGAAACCGAACTGTAGAGTCTGATCATCTGGCTGGTCTGGAAACTGATATCTGGATCTGGAATCTGGATCAAAACCTGTGACTCTACATATATACTCCCCCATTCTCCCATACTGGTCGGAAAACATGACATCAGCCAAGTTGGGAGAAGACAAGATAATGGGGAAAAACATGAACATTCCAAAACTTTCTTGCGGCTTTTTCATCATTTCAAAAATTTTTTTAAGCCGTCCCATCATTTTTTTAACTTTTTTTTAAGCCGTTGATTTTTTTCCGGCTTTTTTTTACTTGCGTACGGTTTTTTTTGTTTGTACGCGCCTCTTTTTTTTCTTTTTTTTCTAAACATTTTTTTTCTCGTTGGCCCACTTGGGCCCAAAGAAACCTTCGCCCATTTGGGCTTTACAAAATCTCTCTCTCTCTCCACAAATTTTTTTTACACACGACCCTTTTGGGCTCTCATGTAAATAGCCCATACCTTTTTTTTTTGTAAAAAAAAACCACCTCTCCTCTTTTTTTTCTCGGCCTATGCAGGCCCAATGCTTATGCCAATTTTTTTTTAAATATAAGGCAGCCCTAGGGTTATGGGAACCCTCGACTTCAGAGAAAACCCGCCGCCCCTGATTTGGGGAGCAGCAAATGACGCCGCCGCTAGAAGAGTTTCGCCACCAAGGGGGGAGGGAGGAGCACGTTGTTCGACCTTGAGGGATCGGGTACCGCCTGGATGGGCTAGATCACGCACTGGAATGCCTGGATCGCCTGCGCGCCTGGGGGAAGACATACGGGCTGCGCGTGTGGAGTTCGCGCCTCATTGGAGCGGCAGAATCGGGCGGCGTCGCTAACTGGAGAGCCGTCAACTGGAGATGGGATGCGATAGCCTGAAGATGATCGGCGGAGCCTCATGCGATCTGGAGGTGTGCCTCCGCCATCGCCGCCTGCGCGCGGTTGAATAGAAGGCTGGAGAACGCGCCTCTGTGCCAGACAGGAGCTGGCGATGATGCCCTTATAGAGCACGACGGAGGCTGGAGGAGCCACCTGTGGGTTGAACGCGTGGTGTACGGGGTGCGCATGATGCGTGAACAGCCCTCCCTCCTTTGAGATGTCGCGGCTTTGAGATGCCGCCGGAAGCCGCACGATGCTTGTACGAGGTCTGCAGAAGATGGAGGAGCGCCTCTTGGGGAGAAGGAAAAAACTAAACGAATGTTGGACTGTTGGACTGGATCTTGCGCCGCTTGATCTTCATTCACACTAGATGTATTGTGCATCATCGCCTGGACGAGCATCGCGCCGCCTGCACGATGCGGCTGTATGATTAGTGTTGGAGGGGAATGAATGAGATAAAAAATTTCATCTAACCCTAGAGCTCTCTTATATAGGAGAAAAGCTCTATGGGTAAATTACAGAAGAATAAAAGGACAAATTAGAAAGACAAATAACATAATTACTCTAACACTCCCCCTCAAGCTGGAGCATATAAATCTAACATGCTCAGCTTGGAACAACATAGATGAAAAGGACCTCTAGCAAGAGCCTTGGTGAACATGTCTGCAATCTGCTCTCCTGATGTTACATAAGAAGTTGAAATAAGCCCCTTTTGAATTAAGTCTCGTGTATAATGACAATCCACTTCAATATGCTTTGTCCTTTCATGGAAGGCTGGATTATTGGCTATGAACAATGCTGTATGATTATCACATTTAAGATGCATAGGAAGAGGTACTTCAATAGTTAAATCAGTCAAAACCGATTTAACCCACATCATCTCAGCACTACCTTGGGCCATTGCCCTATATTCTGACTCTGCACTGGATCGAGCCACGACAGTTTGTTTCTTACTCTTCCACGCTACTGGTGAGCTGCCAACAAACACAATAAATCCTGAAGTGGACTTTCTATCATTAGGGCACCCAGCATAGTCTGCATCAGCACAACCTGTGACGGATATAGAGGTATCTTTCCTAAACAGAAGACCAGCACCTGGAGACGACTTCAGATATCTCAAGATCATAAAAACAGCATTCATGTGAGCCTGTCTGGGTTGCTCCATAAATTGACTTACCCTACTGACAGCAAAGGATATATCTGGTCGGGTAATAGTGACATATAACAACTTCCCCACGAGCTCTCTATATCGTCTCTTGTCCACCTCCTCAGATTCATCATCATAGAGTTTAACATTAGGATCCATAGGAGTAGTAGCTGGTCTACATCCTGCCATTCCTGTTTCAGATAACAGATCAGTAACATACTTCCTTTGTGTCATTACCATGCCTTGCTCATTTCTTGCAAACTTCAATCCCAAAAAGTAACGAAGTGTACCCAGATCCTTCGTAACAAACTGCTCACTAAGAAAATCCTTGGCTGCTTGAATGCCCTGCTTATTACTACCAGTGATAACAATATCATCAACATACACTAAGATGATCACAATACCTTGCTGGTCTCTCTTTATAAAGAGAGTATGATCTGCTGTAGATCTGACGAAGCCCTTCTGTTCAATCAACTCCGAGAGCTTCTGAAACCAAGCCCGTGGACTCTGCTTCAGGCCATATATGGCCTTATGAAGACGGCACACCATACTGGACTCCCCCTCAGCAGCAAACCCTGGTGGCTGCTGCATATAGACCCAGTGTTCACGAAAGCGGTCTGTGCGGCCGCATATGCGTATGCGGTGCCTTCAGCGCACCGCTTTCATGAAGCCCTGCATTATGCGCCCTGTGCGCTTATGCGGGCCGCATATGCGGGCTGTGCGGCCGCCTATGCGGTCTGTGCGGCCGCATACATATTATTTTATTTTTTTATTTTTTTAATTTTTGCCATATTTTTATTATGTTATTTGTGCCACATTTTTCTTGCTTTTGCATGTATGCCAACCATGCATCCATGAATATTTAAATCCATCATCAAAGTAATTGTACGACGAGATTGGAGTAAACACGCGAGGAAGAAAAAGAACAATGTACCAATAATTTAGCAAATTAATTTAGTCAACTAATAGTTATAATGAATGTAATATATTATATGTAAAGTTTGGTACTTTTGATGGAGGATCAATTATAAATATAACAACAACGATAAATGACAATACATTCAACAATAGAGGCATTTTGTATGCTAACTTTTCTATTTTGTTGATTGCTGTCAATTATTTTATGTGCTAACCGTTCTATTGAAGTATTGATATTTGATTGATAGAGATTGTTTTGAACTCTATATGAAAGTTATTTTTCTTAGATCTTCGGTTGGACCACAATTATACATAAATTTAGTTCTCTTGTAGTCACTTTTGTATATATTTAATTATTTTTCAATAAAAAATTAGGAAACCGCGTAGAACCGCATATGCCCCGCATATGCCCCCGCATACCGCTTAATCGTTATTCAGTGACCTGTCCGAACGCATACGCATACCGCTTTCTTGAACCTTGTATAGACCTCTTCCTGCAAGTCACCATACAAGAAAGCGTTCTTGACATCTAACTGAAACAGGGCCCAGTCACGGACAATAGCAACTGCAATGAGAATCCGTAAGGTAGAATGACGGGCTACTGGAGAAAACGTCTCCTGATAGTCCACCCCATATGTCTGGGTGAACCCACGAGCCACCAACCTGGCTTTGTATCTATCAACCGTACCATCAGCCCGATGCTTAATAGTAAAAACCCATTTGCTTCCGACTATTGACGCACCTGGTGGAGGATGCACAACACTCCACGTACCACGTGACTGCAACACCGCCATCTCCTCTTCCATAGCTAAACGCCATGGACTGCTCTGTAGTGCCTCCTGATATGACCTTGGGATTTCCACTGCTGATAACCCAAGGACGAACTTGCGAAACTCCGGGGACAACTGCTCCAAACACGCCTGTGATGCAAAGTCCATCCCATATTTGGGATTCATTGTCCGCACACGCTTTTGCCTTCTATGGGAAATAGGAAGATCAAGATCATCAACTGGAGTAGTGGTAGTATCATCTGTGCCCTGTATATCTGTCTGCGCATGCAAATCACCCGTGCCATTAGTAGTACTCAAATGTTCATTACATACCTCGGGCGTGCTGGATGATGGAGGAGGCACATGAGCAGAGGGTCGACGCTGATAGACCTGAGGATAAAAAGTAGAAGGTGGTGGTGGTATAGGCTGTGGTGGTGGCGGCGGCAGCGTAGAGCATGGAATAGATGGTGGAGGAGGCACATAGATATCATCTCCTTCGTCTGAGTGAGTGAGGCTGTCACCTGTAGGAGAGAAATACATAATGGATTCAAAGAAGGTGACATCAGCACTAACATGGTACCGTCGTCTAACTGGATCAAAACACCGATACCCTTTTTGGATTTTGGAATAACCCACAAAAACGCATTTGACAGCTCTGGGAGAGAGCTTGTCAAGACCAGGAGAGAAGCAATGAACAAATGCAACGGAGCCAAAGACACGAGGTGTTAGGGAGAAAAGATCCTTCTCGGGAAACGCAGTCAAGAAAGGGATCTTTTCTCCTAACACTGACGAAGGCATACGGTTGACCAGATAACAAGCAGTTAGAACCGCATCCCCCCAATAGGAGTGAGGGGCACGGCTCTGAATCAATAAGGTCCTGGTAATGTCCAACAAATGACGATGTTTCCTCTCAGCTACCCCATTTTGTTGGAGGTGTAAGCACATGACTTTTGATGCACAATTCCATGAGACATGAGAAATTTTGAGATATGAGAGCTACATAATTCAAGAGCATTATCAGACCGTATGAACTTCACTCTAGCAGAATAAATATTTTTTATTTCAATAATGAAAGACTGGATAACAGATGCAACATCAGACTTATTTTTAAGTAGAAAACCCAACATAACCTAGAAAATTCATCAACAGCAACAAGATAAAACCTGTGTCCTTGAAGATCAGGGACACGACTGGGACCCCAAATATCAAAATGTAGCAGCTCAAACAGACCATGACGACTTGGACCTATACGACTCGGAAATGACGACCTGTGATGTTTGCCAAGTTGGCATGCCTCACACTGAAAATTAGACTTGGGAGAAGTCCGTGGAAGAATATGGACCATCTTTTGCAATGGAAGATGGCCAAATCGAAGATGCCAAGTGTAGGGTGACACCGATCCAGCCCTCATAGAAGAGACACCAGCATAAGGAGATTGCACCAGTCTATAAAGACCCCCTTGCTCACAGCCAGTTCCAATCACTCTGCCCGTTAGGATGCCCTGAAACACAAGAGCAGATGGGTCAAATATGGCACGACAATGTAAATCTTTAGTGATTTAACTAATGGATAGTAGATTCATGGAAAAATCAGGAGCATAAAGAACGTTCTGAAGTCGTATCCCATGGGTCAATTGCACCTCCCCCTGACCAGTAATGGGAGAATGTGTTCCGTCAGCAATTACCACGGAGCGTCCTGTCTGAGTCGCAACAAAATCATCCAATTGCTTTTTGTCACCACATAAATGGTGAGATGCTCCTGAGTCCATAACCCACTCTGATAGATCAGCTCTGTAACAACTAGTAAGTGCATACGTTGTACCTGAAGAGGATGCTGATGCTGAGCCGGCTATCTCTGAAGATCCTGAAGAACTAGCTGGTCCCTGGCTGGGTATGATCTCCCGGAGTCTCGATACTAACTCCTCAAACCTATGATCCGTGACTAGGGAAGGACCCCCTTCCTGCTGAGCCTGCTCCGCCACACGTGCCGTAGTAGTGGGAAACCCATGCTTAGAATAGCATGTTTCCTCAGTGTGTCCAGTCCTGCGACAGTAGGTGCACGGCTGTCTAGGAGGTCTGTTACCTCCTCCTCTACCTCGACCACCTCTACCTCTGAAATGGGAGTAGCCTCCTCTGCCGCGAGAAGAAGCCATGGCTGAAGGTGTCGGAACTCCACCATGAGATATGGAGAGTCTACTCAATCTGCGATAGGCCTCTTCATAGGCGGTATGGTGGCATCTGTAAGAATATGTGCTCGGGCTGCATCATACTCCGGATCAAGGGCTGCTAGAAACACTCCAGTCATCACCGAGTCCCTGTATGCTTTGAGCTGCTCTGGTGTAGCTGTCAATGGAATGTACCCGTGTAGCTTCTCAAACATACCCCTCAGAGAGGTGTACAGAGTATGAAGAGGACGCCCGTTCTGCTTCGAGGTAAAGATATCATGCTGGAGTTGTAAGATCTTGGACTCGTTGGCTCCACCACATAGCCTTCGCACCACCGGAGAATACGTGGCTGCCAGGATATCCCACCACCGGAGAATACGTGGAGTTGTAAGATCTTGGACCCCACCACCGGAGAATACGTGGCTGCCAGGATATCCCACATAGCCTTCGCAGTGGGTTGACTCAGAATGTCGTTGGCTATTTCCATGGACACAGTACCGGATAGCCAAACACGCGCATAAGCATCGTCAGCCTCCCATGAGGCGTTAACCCAGTCTTGTCAACATGTTCCTCTTGTGTGAGGATATGCTTCTTGCCATTGCACTGCATCAGACTCATGAACTGCATGACCCACAGTTCATAGTTCGTGCCATCCATCTTCACAACGGGTGCTGGACCTTTGAAGGCACCCAGAGATGGAAAATCTACCTTGTTGTCTGACATGACGACAACAATAACCTGTAACTGGGGTTACACAATCAGAAGACAATGTCTACACGTACATAGACTCAACGCGGACACGCGCACAGAACATGTGCATTCAAGGAAGCACGGCTAGGGCATATAATGCACACCGCATGCGTGAACAGGACTTGCACAGGACTTGCACAGGACTTGCATATGACTCCAGGCTTGTTGCACAGGACTTGCACAGGCTTGTTGCACGCTGACCTTGTTGCATATGACTCCAGGCTTCAGACTACAGACTTCAGGCTTCAGGCTTCATGCGCTACAGACTTCAGGCTCATGCGCTTCAAAGCTCTAGGGTTCAGGCGAAAGGCACGCTACAGGGACTTCAGCGATGACGAGATGGGGTTCAGGCGAAAGGCACGCTACAGGGACTTCAGCGATGGCGAGATGGGGTTCAGGCGAAAGGCACGCTACAGGGACTTCAGCGATGGCGAGATGGGGTTCAGGCGAAACTTCAGATGATCGCCAGGCGAGACTCGCGTTGATCGCAGGCGAGATGGGGTCGCCAGGCGAGACTCGCGTTGATCGCGTTGATCGCAGATGGGCGATTGCAGATGGGCGATCGCAGATGGGGTCGCCAGGCGCTACAGGGACTTCGCAGATCGCGTTGATCGCGTTGACTTCGGCGCGATGGCGATGGGCACAGAGGCGCAGAGGGCTCGCGCGCGATGGCGATGGCGCACAGGAGGGTGGCGCCAATCTCGAGATAGAAGGAGAGAGAGAAGGGCGGCGGGTGGGGTAGGGTTAGGGTTCAAGAACTCCGTCCTAGGACCGTCGCTCTGATACCATGTTGGAGGGGAATGAATACAACAACAACAACAACAACAAAGCCTTTTCCCACAATTAAGTAGGGTCGGCTACATGGATTCTTCGCCTCCATTCAGATCTATCTTGGGTCAATCTCGGACTTATATCCAAAAAACTAAGATCCCTTCGTATAGTCTCTTTCCAACACTTTTTGGGCCGTCCTCGCCCTCTCTTAGCCGGCTCAACATCCCAACACTCGCATCTCCTAACCGGTGCATCAGTTGACCTTCTTTGCAAATGACCAAACCATCTTAAGCGGTTTTCTCGCATCTTATCCTCGATTGGAGGGGAATGAATGGGATAAAAAATTTCATCTAACCCTAGAGCTCTCTTATATAGGAGAAAAGCTCTATGGGTAAATTACAGAAGAATAAAAGGACAAATTAGAAAGACAAATAACATAATTACTCTAACAATTAGGGTTTCAGGAAAGAAACCCTAGAATCGAATCTCTGATGAACTTCTCAAAAATAATCTTCAATATCAAAATCGGATCTCGAATAAAGAACGAACATAAAAAATCCCGAGAACCAAACCCGCTCTGATACCATGTTAGAAAATCGGAAGCGGAAGCATAAACATGGAAAAGATAATAAAGAACAAGAACGCGGGATTTTTTACGTGGAACCCTACTCCGTGAGGAGCGGGATGAAACCACGGGAGAAGCCCTCAAAGGGGCGGATACTTCATTCCTTTTTCTCTCAATGAGTACAGGAGGTCTGGGGCTCTTTATATAGCCTCTCCAGAGCCTCCAAGTCCCACCACTAGACGATGTGGGACTAAACACTGGATGAGGTAAATGGATCTCCTCCAGGATCCATTTACCCTGTTACAACTTAATAGGCGCATACAACTTATGCTCCAACACATCTCTTTATGGAGACCAAGACACGTGATGTCGAGATGCCACCACCAGTGATTACCATCCACAAGCATTTTGAGGTGTTGGATCAATACAACTCCATACCCAGTGTGTTTTCTCGAACAGATATCAGTTTGGACATGACATTATAATTTCCAGTTTGATAAGTGCAGGGTTTACACACAAGAAAAAAGACCCGCTAAATAACACATTTGCAAAAAAGAAGAGCAACATGTGAAGGCTTCATTTTTCTGCAGCAAATGCTGTAAAAATGTATCACTAACCAGCTCAATCAACAGGAAGATTATGGTACCATTTATCTCAATCTAAGCTCATACTCAAAGACTGTGTGAGATATTTCAGAACGAACTATATTATCAAGAAGAAGTTTCTTTTATCGCGTTCGTCCTATTGAAGCATAGTCATATCATACGCTCATGTTTGGGATAAGCTGTGTCTTTTAATACTGCAATTTTATAATATCAAGTTCGATATCTAGGATTAGATCCATGCACATCACCTCTTATACAGCTCTATTTATAACTGAAAAGATTCCACACGATCCATCGATGAAATGGCACAACAACCTTGTTTCATCCAAGGCTGGAATTCAGCATTCTGCTGTGTAATATCATAGACAGAGCTCATTACCGGCCATCTGATGCTTAAAATAGTTTGATTATTCTAGTTTTAAGCTGCTAATTAGTCATGGCAGCATCCAATTTGATTTGATTGTGACAATAAGCTAAGTGGAAGTCACCATTAGTTCATTTTTTTTACTTCTAGTTGCTAACCCTCATATAGCGCAGGAGATGGAGATTCGAGGCACATTGGCTACAAAGTTCCTCTCCCGGGTTCATACGAGATAGTTTCAGTAAGTTCATGATCACATCACTAGGTACATTCACTTAACCCCATGCCATCCATAACTTCCAGCTTTCGTATTCAGGACGTTGTGACTGTTGGGCGCGTCCCTGAGAAAGCAAGTTTGGTTATCCCAGTTGCCACCGGTATGCTCATATATTTTTCCCTTTAATTGTTTCATTAAAACTTGTTTTGCGGATAGATGACTGTTCATCTACAAATCAACCTATCCGATCTCAAACAGTTTCTGGCCTGCACGCACGTCTCGAGAAGAAAGAAGGGACCTTGTTGGTCACAGATTTAGACAGCACAAATGGGACATACATAGGCGAGAAGAAGCTGAGGCCTGGCGCTGTCACAACCGTAGCACCTGGGAGTTATATAACATTTGGTATGACAAATTACATCGGAAAATCCAACCCTTATAGCATCCCATCTCACTAAAATTATTCCATTCAGGTGACATCCATTTGGCAATGTTCCGCGTTTCTAAACTCGAGGGAGATTTTGCGAGTGAAGCAACTGATGAGGCTGAGATGGTTTCCGTGGAATCTGGCAATTGAAACAGTAAGGAACTTGTGGTTTTTTTAAGGAAGAACAGTTGGAAAATTGCAGCTAAAATGCAAAGAGACAATTGGAAATGTACTAGTGCTTGTGTTTTAGATGTTTGATGGTTATAATCGTTCTATATATGATTGTATAGCTTCTCATGCCACACGTATTGTGGCGCTCAACCACATTGATTGTTCTTGTGGAATGATCTGTACATTCCAACTTTGGCTATCAATGCAATCAAGAAACAATTTAGTACCTTTGAGTTGATTAACATACATATTGTCACAGATGCTTATGGAAGTTTTGCATTTGTCTTTTAGAAGTATGTGTATGTGTAAAAGATAATCCAAACACGCAATCAACCTCAACCACGAAGAACACCTGATTTACATAGAAAAATCCTGCCAGTATAGTGGGGAAAAACCACAGGCAAAGAGATGTTCTACTATGATGAGAAACTTGAGTACATGTATAAAAACCCATGAGGCGGTGCTCTTCCGGAGTGAGACTCTTAGATAACCCTCATCTAATCCTAAAATACATATATATGTGGGGGTAAACAGCAAAAAAGATCCTAATCAGATCCTAATTAATCGGGTCGGTCAAATCTGCTTATGAAAAGTGTAATCGGACCCTAATCGGATTGGTGTTTCATGGCACGATTCAACAATATGCTTGTAACCCGGTCTTCGCCTATGCTTGCTTCTCACTCTTAGTAGACTGAACTTCCTGTGAAGGATCAATAAACTGCTCGGTGGGCAAAGTGCTGCAGTTGGTAAACAAGAATATAAGAAAGCTTCTATTTGCATGTCGTCTGAGCAACGTGGGTTGAATCGTCAAAATGTGGAGGCTGTTACATCATGATGAACCATACCTTGTCTTGAATTTGAAATGACTCATGCGGAGATGAAGTTAAATAAAAGCCTAACCGATTTTATTTAACTTCAAAATATATCTATAACCCACACTAATAGTGGGTTTTTCTCCTCTTCATCCTGAAACCAACACGTGGCAAGCTCCCCTCAGCTTCTCCCATTCTACTATTAATATTAGTTGTACCCGCGCTACGCAGCGGTTTGAAGAGCATCATTTTAAAATATTATGTATTGAATTAATTGATAACATTTACCACTGTTTAGTTATCCAACTAATAGATAAGTTCTTGTAATTATGTTATCCAACTAATAGATAAGTTCTTGTAATTCTGTTGTGGTCGTTGTCACCTTTTAGTTGGCAGAAATTATTTATACTTGTGTAGTATGAAATACAAATATAATTATAATGAAATGTACTATCTATATATGTAATTATTATTAGATATAATTTCATAGTTACAACTGTAAATTACAAAATGATATTATTACATAAGAGGCAATAATATATGAGATAAAAATATGAAAAAAGAAAATATGTCAGATAAATAATTCATTTTTATATTTTTTAATATGTAAAGAATTTTAAAAGTTATAAAATGACATGTGGGGTTTACTTTTGTCATATTTATGCAGTTTGTTATTGTTTCTAGAAGTTTTGTTTATATTTATATTTTTAGGATTTTTACTTTACATTTTTTTAGTTTGGAAATGTTTTAATATACTATAACATCTATCTAATAGTTTTTTGGAATTTTTACTTATTTATTAGAATTTTTAAGGATTTTTAAAGTTGATTGTAATTTTTATGCATCGTTTTTTATTTATTAAAAACTGAAAATATTTTTTATTTTCATAATCAATTAATATAGTATGGGTAAAATGTGTATGCCCTTATGGGGAGCTAACTTAGCTCCCCTTGCCTCATTTTCCCCATATTTTTTTATTTTTTAAATAAAAATTATGTAAAATCGTTATTATATCCCGATATTATGTCATTCAAATTTCATGCGAAAGAGACTCCTACGACCTCCATCCAGACATGGTCGATTTAAAAAATTCTGGAACCGTTAAAAAATGATTGTCTGGATGGAGGCCGTAAGAGTCTCTGTTTCACACGAAATTTGAATGACATAATATAGGGATATAGTGGTGAATATTCATGGAAAAAATTTTCAAAAAAATAAAAAATGGAGAAAATGAGGCAGGGGAGCTAAGTTAGCTCCCCTTAGGGGGGCGGCTCATATAGTATTGGATATATTAATATGTATTGGATATATTAAAATGAGGCAGGGGACCTCATATAGTATTGGATATATTAATATGTATGTAATGATATTATATATATGTATATATATATATATAATATGGAACTTATACCATATTATATTATTATCACTATAGAGAGAAAATATGTGATAATGAAAAAGTATAACAATGCACATGAATTAGCAGAACTTTGTGAGATGAATAAGCGAGAAGCCCAGCATATATGTGGCATTTTATATGATCCCAACGAAGCGAACCTAAATGTAAAAATAAGGAGTTTCAAGTGTTTGTTCGTAAATGTCAACAAACACGTGAGGAGCACGTGTTTTGGCTTCAATGGTTTGTGTCTTGGATTAAGGAGTCAACTTAGATCAAGCGTTGCATGTACGTCCACGTTTCGTACTCTAAAGTGTTAAGTGCTAACAATAGGGATGAAAACAAATATAGATAATTTAGAATATCCACTTCTCGCATTCAAAAAATTACTGAATATGAAAATCTTTATCAAAATGTTAGTCGAATATGGATATGGTTGTAAAAAAATTCGAATATGAATACGAATACATATATGCTAATGGTCTGAATATCAGGATCCATATATTTAAATGTAACATTTAAATTATTTTATATATTAGTTCATAATATAAGACATAGTCTTACATTAGTATATTATTATTATATATTATATATTATATAATACAATATATTAATGATATTAATAAGCTTCCGTTTGTTTGGGGTTGGACCGAACGAAGGTTACAAAACCCTGTCTCGTTTTTGGTTCTGGTGAAGAACGCATGTCACTTCACCACTCCCTTTTATTATGATGCAACTTATTTATATTTCATAGTTTTTTTTGAATCACTATGAATTATAGTAATAATTCAATTCATACTCGTATGTCGACTTGTTCGATATGTATTCGGATATGATGTTTATTGAATCCATATTTGGATTCACTCTTTATTCTACATGTATTTGGATTTGCTCTTTATTCGATATGTATTCAGGCCGCTCTTTATTCCATATGTAATCAGATTCGGTAAATATCTGATTCATATTTCAATTTGTATTTTTAAGGATATGGTTTCTTAATATATATTCGAATCATATTATATCCGAATTTGTATTCAATAGAGACGAATCGAATACGGATATGGAAATAGCCGATTTGTTTTCATCCCTAGCTAACAATCAAACGGATGAAAGATGAAGGGATCTTTTTTAGCATTTGTTGTAGAAGACAACAAACACGTGAGGAGCATGTGCTTCGGCTTCAACGGCTTATGGCTTAGATTAAGTGGTCAACTTATATCAAATCACGTGCTTTGGCTTCAACGGCTTATGGCTTAGATTAAGTGGTCAACTTATATCAAACACTGCAAATACATTCACATGTCGTAGCCTGAAGTATTAAATGCTAATAATTGAATGGTTGAAAGGTGAATGGATCTAACAAATAATAGCAACTCATTCGTATTGATCAAACGACATCGATTCGATGTAATCCCACGGTTGCGATTTGTATTAGGAATTTGATTTATACATAATTAATAAAATATTTCTCTTAATATGCTGCCTACATGGAAATTTATGTAATTAGGTAATATGATTCTTGTGCACGCAATATAGGGAATTATGGAGGGTGATGGCATTCATGGCTTTTTTAAAAAATATAGAAATCACTTGAATTAAGCTAATACATCATTATTATTACATGAAGAGGGTTGGACATAATCTCGACCTTCCAAGATGGAAAACTATGTTAAAAGTAAAAAAATGAAGATTAGGGACACACTACCTCAAAATAGAGTTTGTCCACTTCAGCATATCATTTCCTCTCAAATTTCCTAAAAAATACTTTCAGATCCATTTCAACCCACAAATTAAAATCTAAGCCAAATAAATAAAATATACTAAATAAACATAACATCTAACGTGCAGGCTGATCTTACGGAACCTTTTTTGCAGTATTACAAATTTCGGGAATGTTCGTCGCAGAATCCACAATTGCTCACATGGTAATTAACAGGAGTCAATTCATCAGGTACCTATACATAATACCAATAACATCAGGGAGTATGATGTAATTGTCCCAATACTGCAGATCGCGTGGTTCGCTTTGCTGGCAAGTGGTGGAGATTAAGCGGTGCATTGGATCTCCGCCGTTGATGGTACTTTTGCTTTATGTGATCAGACGGGAGAGAAATGGTAGGAGAGGGGAAGGGGTGTGCGGAAGGGACACCGGGGAGAGCTATGTGTCAGACTACGAGCAAATGAGGGATGAGAAGGGAGAGAGCCACATGTCATCATGAAAGAAAAAGTTGGAAGAGCCCAGCTTTAGTATATAGTATAGATATACCCCCTCTCTCCCCGCATTCTTTCTCTCGCCTAATTCCTTACACCCTACGTTACCCCCCCTCTCTCCACTCACTCGCTCTCCTCTCAATTTCTCCCCCCTCTCTCTCAAACGCACCCATCTCGCATCTCTCTCCTCCTCTCTCCTCTTTTCTCTCTCTCCTTTAACTCCCCCTCTCCCTCTTTCTCCCTCTCTCCACTCACTATCTCTCTCCCTTTCTAATCTTTTCCTCTCTCTCCTCTAATATATTTGCTAAATTTAAAATTACAAATATTATACTTTTCTTTATTTTTATTATATTAATATATATTAGTTATATTTATTGAATTAAAAAAAATTAAATCTCATATTACAACTTTTTCCAAACTTAATAATTTATTCAAATTCAGATTTTGTAGTTAATGTGGATAAAAACACACACATATACATATTATATTAAAATTAAATCATATTTATATGTGATACAAAAATTGTGAAATAAAATAATAATTTAAAAACAAAATTAATTGTAAAATACAATACTAAATAAAAAAATTAAATCAAACTTAAATTTGCAAATATAAATCTTATAATAAAGCAATAAAAATATAATTTGAAAATAATTTCAAATTGATGTTTAAGTTATTATGTAATACAAATAATTCAATAAATAATAAAAATAAATTTAACATACAAATAAGATATTGATAAAATTATACTATATAAAAAGTTTATTAATAAAAATTTAAAAAATAATCTAAAATTTAACAATACTAAAAAATTTTAAATATAATACATATATAACTAATTTTCCCTCATATTTTTTAAAATTAGGATAACAAATAAATATTAATTTTCATTTTAAATATATCCAACAATAGAATGGATTTAAAATCTTTTCACATTATTTCTTATACATTTTATATGACTATGGATTACGAAAGTATATTTTAGCATTCATAGATCCATTGTTTACGGTATAAATAATAACTTAATTTAAACTAATATCTAATATATAAACTATATTAAGAAAAAAATAATTAATATTTCTATCATAATGATTTCAATAAGTATAAATTCAAATAACAATTTAATCCATTAATTTTTTTAAAAATCTATTTAAATTTCTTAATCAAATATATAAATACGTTAACATAATAGTTATAAATATACAAGTTATATGATTTTTTATATTTTTTAAAAGAGTGGCATGTATGTATTGTGTTTCATTTTTTAATATATTTTGTAAATATAATTAAATTGAAAACTTAATTTAATTTTTAGTAAAAAATCAAATTCTATAGAAATATATATTACCATATTAAGAAAATATATGCCACTTTTTATCTCTCTTTTTTACTAACACTCTCATCTTTCTTAGAGTTACAATTTTCTTTTGAACTTAGTAATTTATTCAAATTCAAATTTTATAATAAATATATGTAAAATCTCATGTAGATATTTTATTATTGTACTAAAATAAATACATCACTTTCTATCTCTCTTTTTTACCCTCTCCCCTCTTTCTCTCTCTATTTTTTCTAAAGTTAGTAGTTTATTCAAATTCAAATTGTATAATCGATGTGGTTAAAAGCCCATGTAGATATTTTATTAATGTATTAAAATTAAATTATACTTATATGCGAAGTTAAAATTGTGGAATATAATACTAATTTAAAAATAACTTAAACAAACTCAATTGTGAAATACAATACTAATTAAAAAATAATTTAAAACAAACTTAAATTTGTAGATATAAATCTTATAATAAGTAATCAAAAATATAATTTGAAAATAATATCAAATTGATGCGTATTATGTAATACAAATAATTCAATAAATAATAAAAATTAACTTATAAATATGATAATGATAGGATTAAACTTGTATCAATAGTTTATTAATTAAAATTTTCAAAAAGAATCTAAAATTAAATGATAGTAAAAAATTGAAATGTAATAAATACATAACTTATTTTTCCTCATCTTATTTGAATTAGAGTGATATATAAATATTAGTTTTTATTTTGATTATATCCATCAATCAACTGGATTTGGAATCAAATTATTTCTTATAAATTTTATATATCTATGGATTACTAAAGTATATTCTGGCAATCATGGATCGATTAATTATAGTATAAATAATAAATGAGTTAAAACTAATATTAAATATATATATATATATATATATATATCAAGAAAAAAAATTTAATGAGTATTTTTATTATAATAATTTTAATAAAAGTACAAATTCAAATAATAATTTAATCCGTTAATTTTTTAGTAAAATCTATTTAAAATTCTTAATCAAATATATAAATATGTTAACATAATAGTTTATAAATATACAAGTTATATGAAATTTTCTTTTATAAATTTTTTATTATTTTTAGTTACTTTCTTTCTATTGTTTTATTATTTAATGCTAGCAATTCCTATATAGATTGCTAGCTTCACTTTTTGACTTGATGCATATTCACACTTTCTTGCACCCATTATTTGCTTCCTAGAAATTTTACTTGAACTATACATATGAGCTCAATACAGTTCTAACTTAAAAATCACATCTATAACATGCATTCTTATTAATTATATTATTAAATTTCTTTACCATTAAACTGTGTAGTATTTATAAAATTTCGCCACTGCCATTTGATCCCGCCACGAAGTGCGGGTATGTTACCTAGTCTATAGCTATAACTAAAGTGGAATCCTTCGGTTTCTCTTCTTGTGTTGACACGTGGATGGGTTGGCTGGCTTTCCTTCTTAGACACGACTTGCATTAGATTGTGACACGTGTCTGTGGCTCATTTATCAGTTCTCTCCCCTTCTTTCTCAACTTGCAGCATGCCTACTCTAGAGATGAAAACAGATCGGATAGCCTATTTCCATATCCATATTCGCTTCAACTCTATCGAATATAGAGTAGTTCTCTCTATTCTCTATATAAGGTAGTGCTATATATGTGGAGTGAAAACTTATGCATATCTATCATATTTTTTAAACACATTTGATAGGGGGCTTGCCCTTGGGGGAGCTAACTTGGCTCTCATCCTCATTTTTATCTTTTTTTTTTATTTTTTTTGAAAAATATTTTCGTGGATTTTCATCACTATAGGCTATATTATGTCATTCAAGTTTCATGTGAAACAAATACTCCTACGGTCTCCATCCAAATGAGGTCGATTTCAACGATTCCACGACTGTTAAAAAATGTCTGTCTAGATGAAAGCCTTATAGAGATATAGTGATGAATTTCCACAGATTTATTTTTCAAAAAAATGGAAAATAGGATGGGAGAGCCAAGTTAGCTCCCCCAAGGGGACATCCCCATTTTACCATTACAATTATATATATCTCGGGTAAAATGGGGTTGCCCACTCGGGGAGCTAACTTGGCACCCTCGTCCCATTTTTTTGAAAAATGAGTCCGATGAAAATTCATCACTATATCCATATATCATGTCATCCAAGTTTTGTGCAAAACAGAGACCATTACAACCTCCATCTAGACAATCATTTTTTAACGGTAACAAGATTGTTGAAATCGATCCCATCTGGATGGAGGTCGTAACAGTCTCTGTTTCATATGAAACTTGAATGATATAAATATAGGGATATAGTGATGAAAATTCACAAAAGTATTTTTCGAAAAACATAAAAATAAAAAATTAGGGTAAGAGGAGTCAAGTTAGCTCCCGAAGCAGTCCCATTTTACCCATATATCTTCCAACACAAGAAATATTTATTGCTAATGTAAGGTGATAATACAGTTTCACACACACACATATTGATCTGAAGTTAAAAAATGTCCTCGAACTAAAAACAGCAATGCTTTGAGCCTCTTTTTAGTTTTGTATTAGAATATTTGCAAATTTGTTACACTTTTCTCTACACAGTACATATAAATTAAGCAGTGTTATATATATTTATGGAATAAAACATAGTATATGTGTAACAGATTTTTAAAATTCATTTGATTAGATGATGGGAAATATGTTTTCCAAATTGCTTCATATGTATATTAATGCTGTCATTTGGAAGATATACACTAGCACAACATCGAGAACAATATCAAATCAATCACCTGATTTTTTTTACAAGTTTGTATTGTTCTTGTCGTCAAAGTTTAAAAATATGGTGTTCCAGAAATGTTTTTTCATGATTTATTACTTATGCATTAATTAATTTTTTGTTTGTTTTATGTTTCTTATACTGTTATATTTAAAAAAAATAAATTGTCCGAATGGAGAAGCCCATATCAAACTTTTCTCTCCAGTTCTTTTTTAAGAGTTAACACTTTTCTGTGGGAAGGATAAGATTCGAAAATTCCACAAGTTCAATAGTTATCAGGTTAACTGCCAAGATTCTCAAGGAACGAATATGCGAAGATTACTTGAGGAATATGGTAATTGAGGTGGTTTGACTCCTAATCCTAATAGTACTTGAGTTGTATTTTTTTTATAGTTCTATTGGAAATAAGACTATGGGGTTGTAACTGGGCTATAAATAGATGGGGTGGAGGCATTGCCTCTACACCACATCAAGAGGGAATACCACAAGAGAAGAGAGAGAGAGAGAGAGAGAGAGAGAGAGAGAGAGAGAGAGAGTGGGAGAGAGGTGAGAGAGTGAGGTAACTGAGAGAGAGAGAGAGTTGTACTCTCTACTCTTATAATGATCTTTCATCTCCGGTGGTCGCAAGAGGTGATCAACCACCGTTATATCTGGTTGTCTTTCTTCACGTGCTTCCGTGGTGGTGATAGATTGTCCACCCGTATCTGTATATCCCAACAATCGATATCTCAGCGAAGACGATACTGACGGGTTATGTCCCAACAACTGGTATCAGAGTTTGGTTTACAACAACGAGGGATACAATGTGACAGATCATAGCGAGATTCGATATCAAAAAGAAGATGTGACGCAACAGGGGTGTCTTCTTCAAAGACTGTGAAGAACCAACGGTTATGGTGAACCCTTGAGATCGGGAGCATCCAAAGTCCGATTGAGGTGATCTAGGAGTCCAGATAGGGGTTTTTGCGTACTCCAGACGAGTTGGACTATTTTAATCGAGGAGACTCTGCTCTGATTTTTCAGATCATACAAGGAGGTATGATAGCAAAGCAGATGACAAAATTTACATCGAGGGGTGCATCATTCTTCGTGGAACCCTTCAACGAGAAGAATGACTTCACCTTACGGTAACAACGGGTGAAGAAAATACTCACGCAAGAAGGACTTGTGAAAGCTCTCCAGGATAAAGAAAAGAAGCCAGAGAAGATGAAAGAGGAAGAGTGGAAGGAGATGAGGGATCTCGCGAACAATACAAAACAATTGTTCTTGGCAGACAACACTCTTCGCGAAGTGATAGGCCTAGAGGATCCAACGGAGGTTTGGATAAAGCTCGAGGGACGATACAAGTACAAATCTTTGATGAACCAGCTATTGATGAAGAAGGGCCTTTATGATCTAAAGATGACTGAGGAGACAAAGCTTGAAGTGCACTTAGATGAAATTAACAAGATTCTAACAGATGTGCACACAGTAGAGGAGAAGAATGTAAAAGGAGAATCTTTCTTCAAGAAAGAGGATATGGCACTAATCTTATTGAGTCCCCTTCCATCTTCCTTCGATCATATTGTGACGATGTTACTCTATGGCAAGGATATCATCACATTAGACGAGACAATTGCTTTTGTTACTTATGAACGAGTCTTGACGGAGGTCGACCGATGAGGCAATGGATGATGAAGGTCATGTGCTGGCAACTAACAGTAGGCGTTCAAGATCAAGGGTGATAGTATTTAGAGGTTGATCCATGTCATGAGGTCCGATCAGATGCTTCTATTGTGATAAGGAGGTCACAAAATAGCCGATTGTCCGAGATGTGAGAAGGAGAAAGGAAAGAAGAAGGTTTATGACTCTGAATCCAACCAAGAGGATTCCACTGCGGTCTGTGAGGGAGACTTGCTAGCGTGCTCTATGGAGATGAAGGTAGATTCAAGATGGCTTCTAGACTCGGCATGTTCAGATCATGTGTGCTCATCTAGGGAGCAGTTTAGTACATATCAGACATGCAATGATGGCACGGTCAAGATGTGTGGTGGAGAGGTTCACTACATTAAGGAGATTGGATCAGTGCAGTTCTGCATGTTTGATGGAGCAGTATGAACTCTGATAGCTATCCGACACATTCATACAACCAAGAAGAATCTGATTTCCCTGAGAACAATTGAGTCACGAGGACATTGAGTCACCATTAAATGGGGAGTTCTCAGAGCAAGTATGGGATCACTCATGGTGATGTGTGAGACGAGGATACCGAACAAGATATATATGCTCGAGGAAAGGGTCGTGACAGGTGATGGAGCTCCAGTTATTCTCAAGATGACCAATACGTTGAGAGAGTGACATGTTATTGACATCTCTGGAACAAAAAGTGCGCAACAAGGAGAAGCGAACGTGATTCGCTTTACTAGAGAATGTCGGCACAATCTCTAGTCACAAGAGATTTGTGGTGCTGCATCATGAGGTACAATGCTGTGTTGTGCGAGTGTCCGAGAGAGAGCATGTCGAGGGCATCCAGTGATGGGTGCCTCACCCAGAGTGGGTGAGATCCTGCTAATGAGAACTACAGATGAAGATGATGACCCAGTGCAGGCTCGAGACGATGGAGAGATCGTGATGGATTTCAACTCAAGGGAGAGATTGTTAGGATTAAAGTTAAATTAGGATTAGAATCCTAATGAGATTGTATCTAATCCTAACATTAGTTGAGTTGTATTCTATTTATAGTCCTATTAGGATTAGGACTATGATGTTATAACTAGGCTATATATAGATGGGGGTGGAGGCATTGCCTCTATACTACAACAAGAGGGAATACTACAAGGGGAGAGAGAGAGAGCGAGGTAACAGAGAGAGTTGTACATATTCATCTTATATTGATCTTTCTTCTCCGGCGGTCGCGGGAGGTGACCAACCATCGTTATATCTGGTTGTTCTTTCTTTACGTGCTTCCGTAGTAGTGGTCAATTGTTCCCAACATTTTTTAGGATTTTCTTCGATAAATTATTGTTTTGTTACTTTATTCTATGAAAAAAAATTGAACTTAAAATATTAGTTTGTTGTCTTTCATTCATTAGTTATTGCTTACATGGATTTCCTCTCGAATATATTTAACTTTTTTTATATAAAAATTTGAAAATTTTAATGTGTTCATTAAATATATTCCTGCCACATCATTATTAAGATGATAAGGATTCAGATTTTATTTTGAAAATATAATCTTTATATGAATATACAGTTGAGTTAATTTGAATAAATGGAGCACGCAAAGTATTTAACTTATGAAAGTAATTGTAGAATACAATAAACATAGAAAGAAGCTTTAGAGTTGTGATCTTGAATATAACAACTTAACACTGCAATTCATATATGTAAACATATACCACAAACAATCATAGAAGAAAATACGATTTAAAAAGATACAAAGGGGGATCAGATTATTTTTCCTTGAAAATGGAAAATTCGTCCAGTCTGATTTCATCAATTTGTAAATTCTTCCTTGGCTAGTTAAAAGAAAGAAATTAGCCTATATCGTGACAATACTAGGGAGTATAGATATCATTATTTGGGAGGTTGATCGTTGAAATGATAATCGATACGAGGGAGATCAGAGTCCTTAAAAGGGATCTATGAACTCATATGGATCCTTGTCGCTATCTTTATCTTGATATTCGGAATTACAATAGGCATATTAGTAATTGTGTGGTTAGAAAGAGAAATTTCCACAGGGATAAAACAACGTATTGGACCTGAATCATCGGTCCATTACGAATTCTTCAAGCTCTAGCAGATGGAACAAAAGTATTATAACCAATGAAGAAGTACATGTACCTACAACAAAAAAGACTTTTAGTGACGGATCTATAATGACAGAATTAATAGTTTAGGCGACAGGATCATGTATAGTGACAGCTATTCCACCACCAAAACAAGGCCACCAAAACCTTCGTCAACAAAGACTTTGGTGACCGCTAATCCGTCACCATAGAATTACGTGACAGAAAGTCTGCCACCAAAAAATTGTTTCCAAAGAACCACTTTACAAACAAACCATAAATACATATTCTTATTGATTAAAGATTTGACATCCGTATACGACCAACTCAATCATTTACACATGTATTTTTTTGCTGATAAGCTTGGTTCATTTACATGATTCACTGTTGGATTGAATCATTTTTATTTAATAAACTTAAAAAGTTACAAAATATCCTTTGAAGGGTATACATAAATTAAAATGAAGTTGGAGTAGACTTTGTCTCCCACAAAACTTGAACTGTCACATTACGGTTGGCATAAATGTGTCATTAGCATCGGGACAAGCGGCAACATTAAGGACCATTTACTTCATCTCGAATTGCAGGGTTGTAATTACCAGCATTCTGTATACTGTAATGAGACTAATCTTGGCCTTTCTATAGAAAAAATAACATTATTAAAAACACATCTACAAAAAATATAGCTTCCCACTCATCAAAACATTACAAAAGTTATGATAGCACCTATCATACTTGCCAGTACCACATTTCTCTTCCATGCCCAACGTTTTCTTTTCTCATCATAGCCACAAACTATAGTCGATCCAACCATCCTGCATAAGGTTTAAAAGGAAATATTTAGCTATACCGTTAATTTGATTCAGATAGAGAAGAACATTTTATATTGCAGATACATTAAAAATTCTAAGGATCCCATAATTCCTCCACCCCCCAATGCTTGCATTATCTTGATCGACTTCTTTGATGATTTCCTCGATGGAGACATCGGTGAGGTTGCACTCCTTGTAAAATATAATGTAGCCACTTCCATCCTTCACAAAATATGAAAACACAACCAAACACTCCTTGTGTTCAGGTTCGTTATGGTGAAAGGTGGCTGCAATGAATTTCCCATAATAGTGCCATTGCTGTCTACATCAACTAGAAGAAAGCTTGAATTTTGTTAAAACACAAAGACCAAAAATCAGAATATTGAAAAAATTACAACAAAAAAATATTGAAAGTAGGTAAAACGAACTCACAGCTTCCATGAGGTCCTTGATCTCTGATTTCATTAGGTTGAAACTGTACCGCATCAAACCATGACACCACTCTTATCGATGTCAATCGCTTCACACATTTCTTCTAACACAGTGACTTCCTCCTCTGAGAGACTTTTGCTACCAAGAAGTAAATCTACACTCTTAAAGCCATCTTCTTCAACTTATTCATTGTAGAAAACTGTTTGAGATAAGAAAGGACCATGGGATCCAAAGGTTGGAAAGGTACCACTCCATCCTCACATATCTCTGGAAGGCCTAGAAGAGATCTATCAACATAAAAACATAAATTACAATACCCTCTATATTGTTCTCAATGACCGCATATCGAACAACATAACCATGGAAGATCTAATAGGAAGTAACCATACATAGTACTTAATGAGCAATAAATCATTCGAAAGGCTTGGAGTTGGAGCAGAGCATCCCCCATATGAGATCTTTGACGTTGTCGGATATCATAGGACACGATTTTGAATCGAAGTTGACCTGCCCATTGAGAACTTGCTGAAAACCCCTTATAGTGTCTCTAACATATGGACGGAACTAGGATTTGACAAATGAAGTGGAAGATAAATTTGGCTAGGATATATATAGAACATACCTGTCATGAGATCACGTTGAATGTGTGTGAGAGCATCGATCTTTCTTGTTGGGATGTAGTAAAAAGGACTTGTAAATACTAATAAAGAGGGGAAATGAGATGTTTGTTGCGGTAGCTAACTTACATCATCGATAACTTATAGGAATCCATACTTCTTTCGAAGTTCAACTAGCACAAGGATCGAAGCAAAGTTTCATTCCATGCTAAATAATCTGCATGGAAAACAAAAGATAAATAAATTACTAAAGACATATATATCTATTCTAATTATGATAAATTCATAGTCATTGGCTTGCCTCCTTCCATCACCAAGGAGCGTGACAATGCATCCCAACGCAGATAAGAAAGCACTGTTGGCAGAAAATCAAATTAGTTTAATAACATCAGCAAGGAGCATGACAATGCCACCATTGTAATGAAACTCCAAGGGAACATGATCCACGACACTCAAAACTCAATGGCAATTCCAGAACCACCAACAACATCACTATCATAGAGGTCGGATAAAGTGAAAGAAAATTTAAAGCAAAAAAGAATTGTAAAGAAGAACCTGCAAACATGTTGAGACCCATTTAAAATTAATAAACTATAGGATATCAATCAATCAACTATCTACTGAAAATCATGGATACATTATTTTTAGAATTACAA